>CM053759.1:14606887-14636887 GCA_028658305.1 Pachyuromys duprasi | reverse complement strand
CAATCACCCCTAATTCAGTGGCTCACCATGACAACGATCATTTATTAGCTACCACAGTTTCTGGGGGTCAGAAATTCAGACACGATGGTATCTGAGACTATGGCAGAAAGTGTGACAGGAAATCACCTAAACAACAATTTACTCATGAGTCTGCTGTCTGGAGCCCCGTCCACGTGACCTAGCCTTTACAAAATCCACGTTGCATTTGGCAACTCAAACTTAAAAGTCACACAACAGCAACTCCATCATGTTTTGTGAGCCAAGGCAACTTCAGATTTCCTCTCTGGTCCAGGAGGAGGACCACTGACCCCACCTCTCAACAGTGGCATGACAGGGTCAGGTTGTAAGAGCATATCGACAGAGCCATTTTTGCGAAATACTCTCTTTTGTGGCGGGCAGGGTGAACGGGTAGTTAAAGTCACCCCTAGAGCAGATTTAAAGGGGGCATGGGGGTGAATCTCCCTGGGGCAGGGCTGGGAATGGGAAGGGAAAGTGACCTGGAAGTGTTGGGAGACTATTTATTAATTAGGCAAATGTTTATTGCCTAATTAATAATCAAAAGGGAGCAGTGTGTGGTGGGTGAGATAGGAAACGTGAGGGTCAAGGGTGGTGAGGGGGTCTTGGGTCTAGTTTAAATTATACCGAGTACGATTTGAGGTGGAGTAGGTGTGTGGTGTGCCCTGAGGTCTGGGGGCCTGAAGCATGAGGCAGTGAGAACAGGGAGCTGTGCGGAAGGAGATAAGCCTTTTGGTCTTACGGCTGCTAGAGATGTTTAGTGAATACTCAAGTGGGATTGCTCAAGAGGCATTTAGATAAATAAACAGGAAACTCTGAGCGTGAGCTGGACAGAGCCCCGTGTCACAGGCTGAAGACATGACCCCCAAAGCCAGCAAGCCCCAAGCCCCCTGTGAGAAGGATGCTGCAAGAGAAGGAGCTGTCCTGGAGACTGGGGTTTGGGGGACGGACGGACAGGGGGGAGGGATGCCTTCTTGGCTCTGACAGGTCCAGCCGTGACAGGCACGGCAATTGTCGGTAAGCTGTCTGAGCAGTTGAGGGCTTGGGGGAGGAGAGGGCTTGGATGAGAGGGTGGCAGGTGGTGCTCTCTGGGAGTTTGGACCAAATGAGTAAGGACAGCACTGCAGTGAGCTGTATTGAGTGTGCTCTGCTTTTCTAAGAGAGAGAAAGAGCTGAGGGCTTGTGTGCTGTACGGATGGACCGAGCAGAGAGTGGGAGGGACACCTCTGAGTGTCAGCCTGTGCGTGCCTGTTTCCCTAACCTGAGTGATACGGGAGAGAAGGGAGGTGGTATAGACATGTCTTCGAAGCTGTTCCTGCCCCAGGTACTGTTGGCCAGTGGATGGCCACAGCCATAGTCAGTCTTTACTCTGCAAAGAACCCTTGATATAAGCAAATAAGTACCACCTTTGGTGCCTTCATCCACAATATGTGCTGCGTGCACGCACACGCACACACACACACACACACACACACACACACAGCCTAGCTCCCTGAGAAGAAGGCAGCCTGGCTTCGGAGCAGCAAGGGCGTGTGAGGTGAGGGTCACCACGCTGCCCATTGGCTCCTATCACTGCCCCCTGCACACCTCTCCCCACAAGCTGCAGGTCATTTAGGAAGTGAGTATCAGGGACCAGGAAGAGAAGCACTGGGCTGCTGTGGAACAGATCCGTTCGACTCTTCACTTGAGATGGAAGGAGGATGGGCGCGGGGGTGGGCGGCCCGTTTCTTCCTTTCACTGACTGGGAGGGAAGGCATCACAGAAAAGCCCTTCTCATGCCCCCTGTTTCCCACTGTCCCTCAGGACAGTGACTTCAGCGTTCCCTAGTTTGGCCGCTCTTTTTCCATTTAGTTCTTACCCCTGCTGTGTCCTTTCCCTTGACATTTCACTATCCTTGGGACTGAGCTTCAGTTCTGTAAGGAGGGGTAAGCGTTTGACATGATAAAGCCTCTTGCTGGGTTTTGCAGGTGGAGTCCCATAGCTGTAGGGATTTGTCGAAAACAATCCTTACTGGCACAAAATTAAGACCAACTTTCCAGATCAGTGTGTGGCAGTGGGCCAGGGAGGCCCAGAAACAGTGCTGAGCTCCCCTTGCCTTCCCACCCACCCCGCTGACCCATTATGTCAGTACCGAGAAGGGTGGGTACATTGTGACGCTTTGCCCTGTGGGATAAAGCACGGCGGTCCTTTTGTTTTGAGACGGTGGTTCTCAACCTTCCTAGTGCTATAACCCATTAACACGGTTCCTCATGTGTGGTGGTCCCCCAACCAAAAAATTATTTTCATTTTTACTTCATAAATGTAAATTTGCTACTGTTATGAATCATAATGTAAATATTTTTTGGAGATAGAGGTTTGTCAAAGGGGTTACAACCCACAGGTTGAGAACCACTGTTTTGAGGAGAAAACTCAAGTGTTTAACAACTTTTTAAGAAAATAAAAATTCTTAGGAGCGTCTGGTGCGAGCGGACTATGGTGGTGTATGCGGTTATTCTGGTTTAGGGTTCAAATAGCTGCAGGGTACTGAGACAGAGGGATAATTCAAGGGGATCTTTAAGAGAAAGGGGGAAAGTAGCAAGCCTGGTGTGTCTGATCGGGTCACCGTCTCCTGGTTATTGTCCCCTTGCAGAGCTGCCCAAAAGCTAAATCTGTCATCTAACTCAGGAGACTGAGGCAGGAGGATCAAGAATATACCGTCAGGGTCTGGGGAGATGGGTCAGTGGTTAAAATCCTTGAAGTAGAAGCCTGAGGACCAAAGTTAAGATTCCCAGAAGCGTGTAAATGTCAGCTGTTGTGAGCCATCTGTGAGTCTAGCCACAGAAGATGGAAATGCCCTCCTCCCCTTGAGCTAGCCATCCTGCCTCAGTAAAAAGGTAGAAGAGCCATAGAAAATAATTCCTGATGTCAATCTTGGGGCTCCACACACTTGGCACCCACACACGTCTCCCTCTTCACACACATGCAAACCTACATATACATATATGCACACCACAAACACACATGAAGAATTAAAGGCCAATTAGGGCTACATCTCCTCCTCCCTCCCCTGTCAAAACCACATATATACCGATATATTTACATAGGAAGAGATGATATGGTATAATATACCAGGAATTAATTAAGAAAGAGGTCTAACGGGATGTGTGAAATGCCCTTGTCTGACACCACCCTTTGCCTTATCTGCGTCTTTTCTATAGCAGGATTATCATACCCTAAGTGTTAGAGCACACTCGAATGATGGAAGATGTGGTGTGAACAGCCAGTGCTATTAACGATGCTGGCAACCACGCCCTCCCGTTTGTCCCCATCTGGACCCTCTCTGCCGCTTACTTACCTTGACCCCCTCCTTCTTTGTCCTTGCCCATAAATAGCATCTTGTGCTTGAAGACTGCCCTACCCCACAGCCCGTTATCTGAGGAGACGGTGGTCTCATGACCTGTACCTGTGGCTCACTGTATGCTTCTCACACTGGTGTGCTGTGTACCTCTCTGGTCCACTAGGGTTTGTACTCTGCTCCCACGAGCAGGGCATTGCCCAATTGATCACCACCAGGCTCTCCGTCAGACTGACTTGGGTTTTACAAGGTGTAAAATTTTTCAAATGAGCTCATATGGTTGTTCTTCACAGTTGGGCTTATGCCAGAGCAATTGGGGGGTGGGGGGAGGGTGGTGATTAACAGAATAGGTGCTGCAGATCCCCAAAGATGACTGGCTTCATTCATGCTCAGTCTGAGTGTTGCGGAGAACAAACAAGTCTCTGTAACTTGTGATCTTAAAACCATGTGGTTTTAGAGCTCCTTTCTCCTGTCTCAATGATTACGTAGCTTATTAATTAAGTTCCTTGTGTGGTGGTGCAGGGTGACAGGGTACCGAGAATGAAGGCAGAGGGGATCTTTAAAGAGGAAGGGGAAAAGTAGCCAGCCCCCTGCATCTGATCGTACCACTGTCTCTGGTTATTGTCCCTGTGCAGAGCTGCCCAGAAGTTAAATCTGTCGTCTAAGAAGAAGAAACACCGGCCTTCGACCCCGTCTGTTGCAGAGGCTCCGCTCTTTGCTACCAGCTTCAGCGGGATCCTGCAGACCTCGCCACCCCCGGCCCCACCCTGTCTCCTGAGGGCTGTCAATAAGGTGAAGGACACTCCCGGCGTGGGCAAGGTAGGTACCAGCCGCTGCCTTTGCTGTGGGCTCTCGTTGGCTAAAGTGACGAGGTACCAGGGACAAAAAGAGACACAGCGGAGTTGGTTTGGAGGTAGCTGCACTCCCACTTTCTGCAACTTTATTCACCCAGGGTCAACCTCTGCCTGAAAACCATCACAGGGAAACCCAGAAATAAACAACAAAGAGGCTCAGAATAGCGTTCACTGCAGTGCATTGCTATAGTTAGATCTTATCTGTGTTCTTCTGTCACTGTGTCTGGTGTTTTAATGGAACTTATGTGGAGAAGTGGCACAGATCTGCAAGGTCTATTCATTTCTGCTGTTCAGAGTCTTGGCAACTAGAGACCGCGAGGTCTCCGTGGTCACACAGATTGAATAGTACATTAAGTTGGGGGATCTGATTTGATTTGGGTGGGGAGGGCAATGGCTCTGCATTGTTGAACAGGACCACAGCCATTTCAAAAACAGATAGACACAAAAGCTGGAAGCAGAGGCAGGGAGCCCAGGAAACTCCACAGGGAAGCAAGATGAAGCTACTCCATAATTTCCCTGTGGCTCTTCTGAATCTTTGTCCCCTTCCACGAAGTGATGACTTCTGCATCTGAGCCAGACCACTGGTGTGAGTTCTGGGGAACATTTCAGCTGACTTATCAGCCAAGAAATACAATGTGGAGTTGTCAGGAGGACATACAAAGACGCAAGGGAAGTCTGTTGCAGGATATCGCTGCGCCTCCTATATGATAACTTTATTTCTAAATGTCAACTCTTAACTCTTTCTCTCCCAAGACAAATGTCTGTGTAAAGTAATTTACCGCTTCTTCTTTAGCAGGAGAAATAATCTGGAGCTCACAAAAGTGTGTAGCTGGAGAGCTGTAGTGATTCTGTTCGTTGGTTTTGTACACAAAACGTGGGACTTGTTGACTTTGGCCTTGGATTTTGTTTCAGAAAGTAGCTGGCTGTGCTGAAGAAAGCAGAGACAAGTGTATAGGCTGTGATTTTGCTATTTCTTGTGCTTTTGACGCCAGAACTTGGTTGTGCCCCAGTCTGTGGTGCCCAGATGCCCATGGTCCCTCCAGAAAGACCCTGCACCCTTTGCCCAGTGCTCCGCTCTCTCTTTGTTTCTCCTCTTTCCCATCCTTTGCCCAGTGCCCCGCCTTCCCTGTGTTTCCATTCTGAACCCCCAGTACCATCATCCCACGTGGAAAGCCCCTGCTTCATGATTCTTCTGCCAAAATGAACTGATTTTTAAAATGAGATTAGACAGACCAATGGCTACTGTAACAGAAAGCATCTAGTTCTGGAATTTTCCATGGTGTTTCTGGGCAGATGAGTGTTAACTAAGAAAAGTTCCAGGTCTGGTGGGTCTCAGTAAGTGCAGGAATTTCCTTCCTTAGCTGTGGCAAGCACACATGCTGTAAGGTGTCACAACACAAACGTGTTTAAATGTGCAAGGACATTTATTTTGCTAGCCGAATTGTTGGGACTCGAATGTCAGAGGTTTGCCAAGGGGGCAAGGTCTGCTGCCACAGCTCGCTTGCTTTTACTTCTAATTAACACCCTATCCTTCCTTGACTACAAACATTCACATGGCATCTCTTGGGAAACATACCAGATGCTTAGCTATACCAGGATATCATATATTCCACTGTGACCCCATCTAGGACATGTACAGTGGGACAGAAATGCTGCCTTCATCTCTCACCCTGGCCTGACACAGTCTATATGGTCCTTTCTTGAAATGGGACCAGGTCAAAGCTTCCTGTTTAAGGACTCCTGCACCCTTTGTCCACATCCCTAAAGTCCTACCCAGAATTCCAATGCACAGGTGACAGCCACTAAGGCCAGGGAGCAAAACAGCGGAGAGAGATTCTTGTAGCCAGCAGTGACTGAGCAGTTGCAAAAAAAACCAATATGCATGTCTAAGAGCACAGGAATCATCTGAATTTCGCTGCTTGTAGCATCTATGTTTGAGGGGCCTTCCAATACATATCCATCCCTGATTAGCAGATCATAAGTTTAGCATTTGACATTAAAAAGTGTTACCTAGCCCCCCCCCACACACACCTCCCATTTGCAATTCGGAAATGCAACCAAAAGCCTGAGTTTGCTATGGAAACATCATGAGCATCAGCCTGTGGGTTACAGGAGAGACGGTATGGCTTCTAGCTGATCAGTGGTCACGTGACAGCTGAGCCCTTTTTCTGCTTGTGCTGAGCCTTGGGGGGCTGTGAAGGAGAGGAAGTGACAGTTAGAAGGACTGTGCTCTCTTAGAGGTGGTGGTAGGAATATACTTGCTATGTCAAAACCACAGTGAAGCCATCTTCCCCCCCACCCCACCCCTCCATGGGTTTTTTCTTCCTCTCTAGATGTTGCCCTGTATTTGGGAACTGAAGCTTCTCTATTCGTGTGGGAAAGGCTTCATCCATCCATCTATTAAAATGATGTACCCTTCAATATCTCAAATAAATGTAGCTGAGCCTAATATACAGGATAAATGATTGATGCTGTTTATGTGTTTGATGTAGATGATCTTAACTGAATTGTTTAAAACCACTTGGTGTTCTAAGCCTGACCTTGGACCCTTAGGATGCCATCTTAGGATCTTCAGTTCTCAGGACAGCTCCTGGCACATAACAAGTGTTTCTGAGCACCTACTGTGTGTTGGGTGCTTGCAGTGATGGTCAGAGATGAGCTCTGGTCCTCATAGCACTTAAACCTAGTGTCTTCCAGGCAATCAAAGACATTGCACTGATTCCAACCAATGTGAGGGACCCTGACTTAAGGGAATGTAAGAATTGCTGGCTTAAGATGGCTGTCAGTTTACAGAGGTACAAAGAACTAAGTCCTACTGACTCACTCTGTAAGACCCTCTTAGTGGACCGATACAAAAGTGAGTAGTAGGTCAGAGCAGAGCAGCTTAGCCCCCGTTTATATTTCATTGATTTGGCTTCTATGTAAATGATACTTGTAATCTGTTTGAAAATGGCTCCTTCTCTCCTAAGTCGGTAAGCGCTCTCTGTGAAATCTGTTTGCACAATTAATTAATGGCCGTGTTTAAAGTTCATTTGTTGTGTGTCACGGCGTAATGCCAGCTCTTGATCTGGGGTTGTAAGTTTCTAGAGAAAAGCGTGTGTAACTCTTGTGTTTTCTGGCTCGAGAGTCGCATTTAAAGGCAAGGCTGGGAATGGCTGCTGTCATGCTGGATTGGTGATCACCTGCAGTTGAGGTGAATAGCTGAGGGGAGGTGTCTGAGGCATGAAGAGGAGACGAGCTTTTTTTCCCCTCTCACAGCCCCCAGGAATGTCTCAAAAAAGTGACAGTCTCTGGTTAATATCCAACACTTCCATCCCCTAATGTATTTTGCAAAAATTGGAACCTTGGAGTCCAGGGAAAGGGGAAGAAATCACATAGGGTTTGAAAGGATCCTAAAGAAACTGGATGAGGTGGAACTGTAGGAAACAGCCGGGGGCAGGTCAGGGGGGTCTTAGCATGCTTGCATCACCAGACAAGTAGCTGTAGAGACTTCCAGTCTTCTGGTACCACAGTAGGGCCACTGATGGAGGCTACAAGGGAAAGCAAGGCAGATGTCCATCTCATCGTAGGCTCCAATGCAAGGAGGAGTAGTGCTCAGCCCGAGCCTCCACACAAGTATCCACTCTGTAGAAACGGAGGGGGCCCACTGTGTCGTCCTGTACGCAGCTAGCCTCCTGGGGTTCACGAACAGTGAGCGTCAGTCCCTACTCATGGCCGCTTGGCTGTGACCCTGCAGGGCCTCACTAAGAGTCTTCTCCAAGCGCTGCCACCCAAACATGGGCAAACCACCGATGGAGGTGTGGAACTGTGAGCTTCCCAGGGCAACAAAGGCTGGAGCTGTTACTCTGGTCCCCATTGTGTCCAAACTCAGTGATAGCGTGCCTTGACCTCTGATAATACACACACACACACACACACACACACACACACACAGCTCATGTCACCAGGTCCTGTGTTGTCTCTTCTTAGTTTCAACTCTAAAGCTTCCTTTGCTTTGTGTGTACATCAGTAGCACAGAAAAGAAAGAACTGCCAAAAAGAGTGTGTTTGCTGGAACTCTGGTCCTGTGTGCATTTACTGACATCTTCAGGGCAGAAGTCCTTCGATTACTAAATCCTTGTGACACTCTATAGAGGTAGAGACAGTTCCTGTCTAGCTGATGTCCTAACTACGATGAAAGGATTGCGGTAAGATCTATTTAAATTAAAGTAAGAGTTTCCCAAAGGTGCTAATGTAACTATTACTCATTTATTTAACGAGGAGAAATGGCAAGCGCAGCTTCAAGAAGTGATTTCAGGTCGTATCAAGGAGAAAAATCTCCTGCCTTCCAGCTCAAGGTCCAGGTCATTTAAGCACATGCAAATTATCCCATTCCTCATTACCATGTCTGCCCTTCCCCCACACTAAAGCTTTTTATTGGATAGAAGAGCAAAGACTTGAGTCCGTCTTTAAAATTCATTTCAAGTATATATGAAATAAGAAATTCAGAGAGGATGGGAAATGCTGGAGCCCAGCAGCTACTCACTGCTCCATCTTACGTATGAGTGACAGGAAAAATGAATTGTGCTATCGCTCCTATTTCCAGTGTACAGTTGAGGAGAAAGAAGAGGTGGGCCTGGCCGCATAAATAATACAAATCCATCACTATGCCTCACCTGATAGCTCTATAAATTAAATTGTTAGCTCTTCCGGGAAATAAGCCCACGTGACCTTCCTGCTCTCTAATTGCAATTATGCTTTTTCATGCTAAGTTGATTTTGGTTGCTTCGGCTGAGTTCACGGGGTTGTGATTGGTTGGGTGGGGTTTTTTTTTCTTCCTCATTCTCTCTGCCTCTATGAGTTTGACCCTTTCTCCAAGCCATCTCCAGAGGAAGGAGATGTGGAAAAGTTGTCCTGGTTCTTTAACGTGTGTGTGTGTGTGTGTGTGTGTGTGTGTGTGTGTTTCTCACATCCACCCAGCTCTCCGATGCGCCAACCTCTGGGTTGCCCAGAGGTGATGTCACTGAGCCCTGGTAGGAGGTTAGCATCCAGGAGCTCTCTTGCAGGGAACACACAAGAATTAAGTCGTAGACACATTTCTCTTGAGTAGCCATACTACTCTTACTTGCCAGCATTCCTCATTCTTGCAAATGGGGGGAGCACTCTTAGGAGGATGGTCTCTGTTAAAGGCTGCCGGAGAGAAAAGGCATAACGTCCTTTGTGAAGTAAGTGTGGAGTGACCTGTGTTCTTCCTGACTAATATGCTGCCTTTAATTCTGCTGGTGGGGCTGTGTGGGCCTCATTCTCTGTTGTCTTCTTCATCAGATGGGCGAGAATGGGTAGGCAGCATATTTCATGGATTCTAGTATGATAGACATACTATATATGAAGAAAGGTCTTTCTGGTCTCAGATGTTTTCTTTCTGTTTTAAAATTTATTTATTTTTTATTCTATGTGCATTGATGTTTTGCCTGCATGTATGTCTGTGTGTGAGGGTGTCAGATCTTGAAGTTACAGACAGTTGTGTGCTGCCATGTGGGTGCTGAGAATTGAACCAGGGTCCTCTGGAAGAGCTATAAGTGCTCTTAACCGCTGAGCCATCTCTCCAGGCCCTCAGATATTTTCACAACACAAACTGGGTGAGAGAACCTCAAAGCTACCGAGGAAGAATAGCCCTGTATGCTGTCTTCTGCCCTAGCTCCTCCCTCTGTAGCTCTCCCTGGTGCATGAAGGGAAAGAGAATTTTATAGGCAATTTCTTCATGGAGATTGTGCATTTTCAAATTCACTTAACTTTTTGTACAGCTTTTCAGGTGAGGAACTGGGTCTTCTGAAAAAATCTCCTGGATGTGAAGACCTCCAGACACGGATCATTCCCAAGAAGTGCATGTGTGTGTGTGTGTGTGTGTGTGTGTTTGTGTGTGTGTGTGTGTTGGGGTGGAAGGGTGCTGGAATTCAGATCCTGTGTTTGTAGTGAAGGCTTCTGTGCAGCTACTGTCAGTAGGTTAAACGCTTCTTGGGAGAAAAACTGTCAAAGAGCTCTACATAATTCCCTCTAGTGCTACGACATCTTGGGTGAATGTTGAACACTATGGCGGCTCCTGACCGGGAGGTGAGGGAATGATGCAGAAAAGCCAAGAACTTGGAAATGAAGAGACTCAGCATCCCTGACCACGCCCACTTCTCTACACTTGAGCTATCCTGGAGGACAATATCCATGGTATACCAGAAAGGTGACAGTGCCTGAGGCCTGCACCCCACCAAACAAGGCTTCCTAGTCACATTCAGAATCTTCATAACTGCTGCTTTTCAGACCCTGTACATTTTGTATGTTAGGAAACTAAGACAGAGTAAGGGCAAGTAATTTGAGTACCTTTCTGTGGGCAAAAGACATGGGTTGAAGCTTTGGAGTGAAAACTGTAAGTCAGACTTTGAATTCAAGTTAAGACTGTCTTTGCGGTCTTTGCTCTGTATTTTTAGGTAAATGAAGACAGAAGGGGTGTGTGTGTGTGTGTGTGTGTGTGTGTGTGTGTGTGAAGAGGATTTTTATAAGTGGACTTTTGAAAAGCTAGCAACCTTTCCTGTGATTAGGGTGGTCTTGGAGCTCCTTGGAATACCTGAAATTCCCAATTAGCACCATGACTTGTGAAATAAAAACACAAGGTAACATGAGGAATTCTCTCTGGAATAAATGTCATTGTTTCAATTAACCAAAGGGCACTATAAGACACGTTATAACTCCAGGACAGGATGTTTTATCAGCCTTAGTCCAAAACGCACCTTTTATCAATCCCAGCACAATTAGATGGTCGCTGATGTTGAGAGACTGGCAGGTCTGTTTTAAGCTCACATTTCCAGCGATTTTCTGCCTCTGCCTCATAGTGGAGGAAAGTTAAGCATATTTTGCTATAACTGACACATTTAAATGGTGTTGATGGCAGAGTTTTATAAAAAGAAACAGAAAGTCAGTGCTGCACGTGTTGGTAAGTTTGTCTTGGTACCTACCCCCTGGAGGCCACTGTCCTTGCCTGTTGCTGATTTGCATCAAATGGAAAATGTTTTCAGACTTTCCTAATGCTTCAGTGAGCTGAAATGTATCATTAAGGATGTGAAATCGCTGGCATGCATTCTTAAAAGCAAGATACATTTTCTTCAGATTGTTAAATAGTTGCTGAAATCAAAATCCCATCTCTACCCAGAGCCACATTAACCCTCTGTGTCCTTCCCTATAGCTTTGAGCCATAGCTTTGTTCTCCAATCTGTAATGATGACGTCTAAACGCAAGTAGTGATTGTTTGTATTTGGCCTTCCAGATAAAGCATCCAAAATTGCTGATATTCAGGAGCATTTTAGAAATGCTAAGCACAGATTTCCCTCAAAGTCACTTTCATGTTCCCTTGGTTACCTGTTTCCCATGCCACAGCCAACCACTCAGATAGCAATGTTGCCATGTGGAGCGCAGAGGAATTCTTTTCACCAACCATGACTATTAGCTGGGCTGGAAGCACTGGCCAACTACAGCTAATTGGAGGGTGATTTTGCTTTTTGTTTTGTTTCATTGCTGAAATCAGGAATGGTAAAAATTAAGGTTCGTTTCTTACCCGAAAGCTGGCTGTGACCTCAGCTCTCTTTGTCAGGTCGGGAGATGAGAGCTTAACGCTCTACACGGAGCACCCCCACCTCCTGCGTGTGGCAGGCTCCTAGGCCACCCTGGCTCAGCACCAGGGCCTCACCCCACTCAGCAGCAGTGCCACTGAGCTACATTTTCGGACCCTCACCACACTTCGCAAGTTCACAGATACAACTGTCACAGCGTAACCAGTGAAGGCTGGCTGTGGATAAGAGAGGCAAAGGGCTGAGGCCAAGAGAGTTCAGCTCATCAGACAGAGGAGTTGGTACTGATAGCAGAACGGGTGCCGGTAGGGGAAGTACCATTGGGAACTTGCACTGGTGAAAGCTCAAGTCTGGCCGAAATGAGATTTCTGCGTCTAGAACACCAGATCAGTGGCCATAGATGAGTCAGAATCTTAACTTCTGTTCAAAGTGGCATGCTGTGAGTTGGGCGGGCACCATGTCTTAGCTACCCTCCTGTTGCTACAATAGAAGAGCCTGACAAAATGCAGCTCAGAGGAGAAGGGCCTATATGGGCTATAGTTGTGGTGGTACAGGAGGAATAAGAGCAAGAGCATGAGGCTGGCTTGGAGACAGAGACAGACAGACAGAGAGAGAGAGAGGGAGAGGGAGAGGGAGGGAGGAAGAGAGAGGAGCCAGATTATGAACCCTCAAAGCCTGCCCCCCCGTGACATACTTCCTCCAGCAAGGCTCCACGTCCTAAGAGGTCTGTAGATCTCCCAAAGAATGCCACCAAGTGGGGACCAAGTATTCAAATACATGAGCCTATTGAGGACGTTTCTGACTCAAACTTAAACACAGTGTATGGAAACATTTCTGGGAGGGGGGCCATTTCTAGGGCCATCCTGACTGTCCTCAGTCTACCCTTAGCTCACATCATGAATCACCCAGAAGGCCTTCTGGGTCTCAACCCACCTGCTTCACCAGACATGATCCGGTGTCCGTTTTCTGTACCCCTGGGCCTCTTTTTTCTGTTTTGTTTCATGTACCACCTCCATGTTTGGGTCTTTTGTTTGTACTTCATGGGTGTGGTTCCTTTCTGGTGAGTGTTTATGCTATATTGACATAACAAACAGCTCTCTCCTCAAAGGAGCAAGAGGGATGGTTTGTTGTGGAGCCCAATAAGAGTGACCCTGGTCAGGAAGTACAATAACCCTAAATACCAGGTTCTAACACGGTATCAATTCCATGAAGTTTTCAGTAACAGAACAAAGAAAACCGTGACCCGAGACACTTTTCAAATGCACTGGTGAGTACGCAAGGGAGGCAGGTTCCAGAGAAGCAGGGGATGTCAGCTATGGGCTCTCCGGTAGCATCCTTAGCTTTTCAGCTAACAGGAGCTACAATTTTGCTTATGCAATTCACAGAATTTACCTAAGGGCAGCAGAGATGTTCGGTCCCGTACAGAGGTGGGCAGTAGATGGCTGTGGAGGGGGCTGAAGATGCCCTAAGATAATTTGGCTGTGGACTGGCACCATTCCAACACCTCTGCCTCACTGAAGTCCGCCAGCTGGCCTTTGTTTCACACCTTTCCAGGGGTTCCTATGCACGGCTCCTTACAGTTTGAGATCTTGGTTGACTGCTATTTCCTCTCTGTCCCCGGGAGTGATTATCTGTACACTAGCTGCACATAAGCCATGTGCTTGGCAGTGCTATGTTCTGGGTGTAGGTTAGTCCCTAAAGGTTCACATGCATGCCAAGAGCTGATAGACTGGTTAAGGGGCGGGGCTTAATGAAAGATATGAGGTCACTGGGGCTGTCACTTCAGGAACAGATTAATAATAAGAGTTAATTAATAATAAGAACCTCATTTGGTCCCTTGAGAGTGAGATATAATTTTTTTATTAAAAAGGGAAGCATGGCCCTCAAGTCTATTTGGCTTCCTATTTGCTTGTGTAATCTCTCCTTACAGGCTCCGAGGATACATTTGCCATGTGTCCTCAGACTCAAGACAATGTTGGTGCCACCACCTTGAGCCTCCAAGCCTTGAATTAAATAAAAATCATCTACTTTATAAAGTGCGCAGCCTCAGATATTTTTATAGCAATAGAAAGTGAACGAAAATGGGTGCATAGAACTTCCAAAATTAAAATACATTGAACATAGGGCGTAGCGGTCATATGTGATAATTCCCTCTGCTCTTGCCTTTATAAACCCATCCTCCATCCATCCACCCATCCATCATCCATCCATCCACCCATCCATCATCCATCCATCCACCCATCCATCATCCATTCGCTCACTCAGTTTTGTATTTCTTATCTTCTAAGTGTCAAGTTACTTTAGGGGACACTCAGATAAGTTAAAATTTTTCTCCTACCTTATGGAGGCCAGACATTTCTATTCTAAAAAATTGGGGGAAAAAAACCCCTCATGCTTTAGGTAGACAACTCAAACTAAAAATACCTATTATTGTTATCACCACTCTGCCTTATCGTGGCAGATGAGACTGGAATTTATGCGGGATAATTGGCTTCCTGGCGCATTTCCCCCCGTGTTCTTTTTTACTGAGGACAGCATAATATTCCCGCAGCTGCTCATCATGTTGCGGTGACAGCGAGCCACGCAGACGTCAGGGAAGGCTTGACTTCACTCCTTAACACTTCAACATGCAGCCTCTGCAAGGAGGGTCCTGCAGTCAGTTTGCTGTGTCGGAGTCTCGGCGGCGTGTAAACAGTTTTGTTAATACAGGATCCTTAAAGAGCACACCAGCATCCAGGGCTTAAGACATGAGTCCTCAGAAATGCTGTCAAGAGGAAGTGGTACTTTGCTGAGGGGTGAAGCTGTGAGAGGCTTTGTTCGAGGTCGGATCGTAGCCCTCTGCTATTCTTGGTCATCGCCTTTCGTCTGCATAGCACCTGTGCATTCTCCGTTCTTTGACTACTGAGGGGGAAACTTCATGGGGGAAATTCCAGTGTTTTCTAGCCTTTCTTGAGTTTTGCTTGTTAGTAGAGGGGGACCCCAAGGGATAGGCAAGACCTTAACCTTGACTGGAATAGTGAGTGTCCTCTGGGGTGGCAGAAATGAGATTGGGGGTGGAAAGAGGGGCTACATTAATTAGAACTTTTCTTAGCTTTGAGGGACAGAAAACCTGTCTAGTCCTATGAATGACTGCATGGCCACTGTGTCATGTCTCCTGGCCAGGGGCAGGGGCAGGCCAGGGACACCTGAATCTAGGCTCTGCCTACCATCTGTGCATCTTCACACATTGTGACATCACTCGTCACTCATGACCGCAGTTCCCCACAGCTGCTGGCAGTTCTGAGATATCCCACTTCACAGCTCACCAGCAGGCTCCTGTCCTTTCTGGCACAAACCTTAGAAGTGAAGTCCCAAGAGCGGGCTCAGCTCAGAGTGGATGGAAGGACAGCAGGGATGGAGTATCAGAGAGGAGGTGCCACAGTGGAGAAAGCTGGCGTGAGTCAGCCCAGGTAGCCAGTTTGCAGGAAGCATTCAAGAGCATCAGGAAGGAAAGTCCAAAGTAGAGGTGTGAGGGGATTGTGCCTGGAGCTCAGGTGAAACCCATGCTAAACCCTGTGCCAAAGTGAAGGGAAGTCATCTACCCAGCTAGTGTTCAGTATCTCCTGAATGCATTTTTGCATGTGGAAAGGGTGCATCTGAGTGCGTGTGGTGGTCAGCGGTCAACCTTGTGCTTCCTCAGGAACTGTCCACCCTGGTTTTTGAGACAAGTGCTCTCACTGGCCTGAGGCCCACACATTCTACTGGGCTGGTTGGCTAGTGAGGCCAGGGTTCCTCTTGCCTCTGCCTCTCCAGAGCTAAGATGGCAGGCTTGTGCCTCCATGGCTAGCTTGTGCTTTCAGGGCAGGCACTTTACTTACTAACCTTCTCCTCTGGCTCCTATCGGGTGCCTTAGAAATTCTGTAGCAATCACCGAGCAGTTGCTGGTGGTTAAATCCATACAGTGGTATGGAGATTTGTTTGAGGAGCAAATTGTGGAGAATCCCAGGTACTCCTCCTCAACATCTTCATGCAGGTATACGGACTATTTCTCAAGAGGTTGGGGTGTATCCCCAAGTCAGCTCCAACATTAAGTCTTCCAAGATTTCAATTGGTTGATGTTGTTGAGGTAATATTTCACAGTGTATCCAGGCTGTCCCAGAATGTCCTGTGTATAGCCCAGGCTAGACTCAAACTTCAGGAGAATGAAAGTCATTTTCTGGCTACTAAGTTTATTGGTTCCTAGAAAACTGAGGTGCTAGGATCAGAGCTGGAATAACACGAAGACCAATAGCCCTTCCGGCAGCCACCGCGGCCTCCAGTGTTCCTCTAATGCAGGGCAGGAGTGACTAAAGTGCCGTAGAAATTGAGCCTGGATAGGCCAGTGGCTGCCTGCATATTTAAGTTTGTTTGATCCCGTTTCCACCCAGCTGGCCACCTACTTAAAATTGGCTCCCCCCTACCCCGACCCCGTTTCACCATTGCCTTTGGTCCAAAGTCTACACTGCTCTGTCTGGGGCTGCAGGAATTCTTCCATGCTCCAGCCTGACTGCCTCTACTGATGCTCTCAGGCTCCAAGGAACAGCTCCTACTGCTACACGGAGGGTACCATTTTTCTCACCCAGGTCCTCTTGTCCCCACCTTGGTCCACTTCAGTGCATGCTGCTTTGAGTTTTGTTTTTGTTGCTTTCCTTTCCTTGTTTGAGACGGTGTCTCACAAAAGAAAAAGAAACGGGCCCAGGCTAGCGTCAAATTCAAGGCAGTTCTTCTGCCTCAGGCTCCTGAGATTACAGGTGTGAGCCATCATGCCTGACTCTTTCTTGCCTTGTAAGCATCACCCCTTCTTTCCGAGCTTCAGCTTGGGCGTCACCCCCTTCCTCAACCTAAAGAGGTTTTCCAAGGGGCCCTGCGGTGTCTTGCTTTCCTATAACAGCCCGTACTAAACTAAACTTTAACAGCATTTCTTTTACTGTCCTGAGTTTTTCCTCATTCCCCTTGGGGATGAGAGCTCTTTGAAGCCTGGGATTGTCACTGGCTGTGCTATGCCCACTGGTCTCTCCCAACACAAGCGAGGTTTACCCGTTCTGACTCAGTCCATGCGGCGAGAGTACACAGAGCCCCCGTGGGGTCACTGCCCTGCCTCTCTTCTCTGAACGTGCCCTTGAGGCCACTTCTGTATCCCTGTGTACTTGATGAGCCACAGAATGTCTTCACGGCCGTAGGGGAGACTCTCTGTGCCAAGTGTCACTCATCTGTCGCCTCACCCCAGGCTTAGAGAGTGATGATAAGGGATGAAGGCTAGTGAGTGTGTCTTTCTGGGCAATTTAACATTTGAGAGCAGAGATTCTCAAATCCCCCATAGGAGGCAGAGTTCCCACGCCAATGGACGTGAAACCCCTCTTCCCCTGAGCTGTACTCATGGGAAGTCTCGGTGTGCTTCCTCCGTATGCCTGGTCAGTGTGCTGAACTTAGATGTGAAGGAATCCCATTCTTCCTGCCAAATTCTGGTTTTGTTGCCGTGAGTCAGGAGGGTTTTGGTTTGTTCTTGGGTTGGTCTGTTTGCCTCGATTTCAGTTCAGATAGGCAGCTTTAACGGTACCCCAGATGCTCCGTCAGGGCAGGCAGGGCCCTCGGCGCCTTTCCCTTTGTGTCAATAGTCCTCATCTGTCTCCCCAGCATTTGTTGGCCTGTGGAAGGCTGCCTACATCACAGGTCACCTGCCATTCCTCCCCTTCATCCCACCTCTGAGTGCCCTGCATGTGACCCCAACACCCACCCCAGCTCATGAGTTATGCAGGAAAAGGGCCCTGACTATTCACCACTTCTTTTACTTACTTATTGGAAAATGCAGGTGTGCATTCAGTTCAGGGTATTGAGCATCTGCTATTTACAAGGGGATTTCTCCTCCTTAGGAGGAGACCCATTTGGCCCCTGGACAAGGACTGTTAGGAGGGCAGAGATCCTTGTTAAGCCACACATAGGTATCAGCCCCAACAACGTCTGTGACTAAAACTTTAGTTGGGATCTCACCTCATTTTAATTCTGCCATTCTGTTTGGGGGTTCTCAGGGACCCTGCACGTATAAGTACAAGCCTGTCAGACCATCAGCTGCCGCCCCTCTGAGGCAATCTGCCATGTAGCTGTCAGGGTGTCACACCTGCTCCCAGCAGCATGACATCCTCGTTTCTGAGCACAGCCTCCCCTCCAGCCCCGGTGGCTGTCCCGTCTCTCAGCCCACAGCAGCCAGTCACTCATGCTCCCGAGACTCCATGGAGAAAAGAGGTCTGGAACTCTGGTATGCACAATCCTAAGGAGGACATAGCTCCTAAGGGCAGCGTGTGGAGGCTCTATCCTCCTAGCCCCAAGGGACGCCTGGTTGTCAGCAGTCTGTGTGGATGGCCTCCCCCCCTCTGGGAGAAGCAAAGAATGCCTTAGAGCCAGGGTGAGCGCCGCCCGGAAGGTGTTTCACTGGGCGCTTAGAGGTGGCTGTTTGTCAAGGTGGGCATTAGGCAGACAGGAGGCTGTGCTGAACCCTAGCAGTTCAAAGCCGCTTCCCTCTTGATCTTGGCTTGTCCATGATGAAAACACAGTAGTGTGGGCAGAAAGTGGGTGGGTGGAATAGAGGAGGAGAACATTTGGGGACCAGCCTGGGCAGCTGCAGATACTGAGGGAAGCCATTTGGTGTGTGTATTCCTCCTGCCCACACTGAAGTGTCAGCCTGAAGGGCCAAGGTGTCACCCCACAGAAGCTGCTTCTGAATGCTCTCCCTAAGGGACCAGGTTGGTTTGCTTAGTGAAGAGTATCAGAATATTACCTTAACTCTGACTCTGCACTGGGATTTGAATCCGTGTGTCAAAGGGACAAGTTCCTATTTCCTGTTCGGTAGAGACAACAGCTGATGCTTATCTAAACCCAGAGCTGAGCACACTTCAAAGTGTTTTACATACAGCAGTCTATTTGCATACACAATACATGTGTGTGTGTGTATATATACATACATAACACATGTATACATGTTTACATATATGACAAATTTATATATCAGTTCATTTATATATACAATATAGATCTATACCAACTTGTTTACACACATGATGCATTGCATACATAAGCTCATTTACATACACAACACGTTTACATGTATCTACATACTTTTACACACCAACTCATCTTATTTCTATACATCAGTGAATTTACACACACAGCACATTTACATGAACCAACTTATTTATATATGTATCATTCCGACACCAATCATTTAAATATACACTACAGCTATATTGGCACCTCATTTGCATACACTATGCCTTTGTATACACTAACTTGTTCTATATAATTCATTTACATACATCAGTGAATTAACATATGAAAACATATCTACGTGCACCAATTTATTTACATATGCATATTTTGCACACCAGTCATTTACATACACAACACAGCTATGCAACCCACTCATTTGTATGCATAAGACATTCCTATACAATCACTTATTTCTACACAGAGTGCAGTTGAGTATGCCAACTCATTTACATACAGAATACTTTTACTCACAAAGCCATTTACATACATACTACATTTATATACATTGGATCATTTTCACATATACATTTGCATACCTTAACTCATTGAGATCATCTCTCTTAGAGATGAGAGTCCTGAGCCTGTTTGCTGCTCGTGTTGCTTCTGCTAATTTGGCTCAGGTCCATTGTACGCTTGTGCACATCATAGCAGGCATAGTGTGAAGGTGTAGCTGATTTATTAGTCATTTACCAGCAAGCCTGATGCCTACAGATTCCTGCCTAGACAGGAGGCTTGCCCCCCAAGGCTCCCCAACCCTCTGAGGCTCACCCTCCCACTGCAGACGTAGAACTGCATCTCCTTGGGCAACTGTGCATCCCCTCCCCCCATTTTTTGGCCTGGATGGTGCAAGTCTGTGGTCATTCCCTGGGCTCATACTGTCTTGAAATTGGCCATGGTCGGGTTTAAAGCACTTCTCTACACCAAGTGCCCACCAAAGTCCAAGAGCTTCTTAAACAGTCCACAGACAGTGTGCTAGGGACAGAGAGAAACTAGGAAGAGGAAAGGCAGAAATCCATAGCTCAACGGCGGTGGTGTAACTTGCTTGTAACTGTATTTACTTTGCAAAGCAGACTCTTCAAAAAGCAAAACCTCATGACAAAAGAGTTGGCTCTTCGGTTAGACCTTTCACATAGGAGGAGCCTCACACCTCTTCATGGGAGTTTTAGGAGGATTTAGCAAAGATTATATAGATGATTCTGCTTCATTGGTTCATTTCTGTCCCTGGGAGGGACCTTGGGTCCTGACTATCTGTTCTGATTTTTACACATGATAGTTGTAAACACGTCCCCATGGTGTGTTGGCCAGTCACCTTCTGTATAACACAGTTTCTCAATAGACCTGTTTGCCTGTGACCACCAATTCCTGGGCTTTCCTTACCTGCCAGACCCTCCCACCCTGGAGCTTCCTCCCGAGAAGTGGTTCTCAACCTTCCTTTAACACAGTTCTTCATGTTGTGGTGACCTCCAACCATAAAAGTGTTTGGTTGCTCCTTCATAACTATAACTTTGCTTCTGTTATGAATCATAATGCGAAGTCTGAGAACAGGTTGAGGACAACTTCTGTGGACCCGTGTGTGGAACGAACCGCTCTCCTCTTGCCCTCTGACTGCCCTTTGCACGCACTGTTGTGCCATCTCGCCATTGTTTGTGTAGCTCCTCCACTGTGCTGCACGGAGAATTCCTCATTGCAGTTTTGAAAAGTTGTCACCATTGAATCTTTGCATCCTGTCGCTTTCTCTGTCTGTGTACCCAGAACAGGACCTGGCTCTCAATAACACGTTTATTCCAGGAACGGCTTTGACTTCATCCCTATGTGATTCTGAAATGGGTGTGTAAGAGTCAGAAATCAGCAGCTGATGCCTGTTAGCTTCTCTTCCTGAAGGCATCCTGAAGGTCTAATCCCGAGCCTGATCTTGCTCCTTCCTCTGCCAGGCCCCCAGCATTCATGCTTGCTCTCCCCGTCAGCTGGAGGGAGCTGGTGAAGTCCTGCGTGAATGTGTGCTGTTGACATGAGCTTAGCCATGTCAAGGAGCCCCAAAGCCATCCCCAGGGGAGGCTCGGGGAGGCTCAGAGGAACAGCAATGCCTTCTTAGGGTCTGAGTGTGAGTGTTGACAGCACGTGCAGGAAATGTCCATCACAGACTTTTCACCCTGGATCTTTGCAGCCTAAGGCCTTCCCCCCTACAGAGACTGCTCCTAAGCCTTAGCTAACCCTATCCTGTTCAGCTGTACACAATAACTCTGCCTCATTGTTTATCTGTATGCCCTACCCTGCTTCCTGTTCAGCTGTATAGAATAAATGCACTGAGCTTCCATGGTGTAGCTGTGGCTTCTCCATCAGAGAGCCCAGACCGTACAATCTCAGCTTGTCTATGTGTGCATTTCCATGTGTCTGTGGTTTCTTCGGTCCCTTGCCATCCCAGGTAGGTCAGTCCCTGGGCCAGGAGGAATAGAGCAGCCATCACAGCCCGTCTCCAGCCTCTGCGCCTTTTCCAAAACCCTAAAGTGATATTCCAGTGGACAGCTGGATTACGGTACTCAGGTGACCAGGTCCTCCTGGTCCCCCTGGGCTCTTCACAGTCCATTCTGCAGCACCAGTTCGGCTCCCAGCATACCTCCGTACTCAGAATGCCACGCCCTCTGCATCTTGGCTACGTGGGAGCTTCATGTTCCCCAACAATACCACAGTCTGATAATTACACTTGTTCCTTCTGCTAGCCTCTCTCTCTTCCTGGTTGACCAGTTCTCTCTGCACAGAATTTCCTAGGTCTCTGCTCCCATCTGTACCAGAATCTATGTTCTGCCGTCTCCTGCACTGAGCCCTTCTCTGGAGCACAGTAGTGCTACAGATTGGCTCTGGATGAACTTTCCTTCCTCGTCCATACAGTAGGAACACAGCAATGTTGGCTCTTGGCTCACTTTGAGTTACTCTATGCAGCAGCTTCAAAGGATGAGCAAAGGACTAAATGAACTGAGCACCCTTGCAGGAAGCTCATACAAAGACCGCTTTCCCACAGATGGCTGAACTCAGCGTGCACATGTGTCCCCTCTCCCCATGGCACTATCACAGTCTCTGGAATGATCTGCCTTTCAGGAAGATTTTTATAAGGAATGAAACGTGGATTCCCATCTTTAGAGTTTGCCATGGCAAAGTTTGCTAGCAGTTCAAGTATTGCAGTCATAAATGCTGCGGCTGTGGGTGGGTCCCTGAGTACAATGACTTCTGGGTCGGCCATGATGGACTGGCTGGACCCAGCTGTTTGTGTAATATATGTTCACATTCAGGCCAGAAAGTGAGTGCTCTGCCAGACGTTACCCAGTTACATCTGGGTAGAAGTAGAACTGTGGAGTTGAAAAAAAAAGAGCCTTTCCTTGGCAAGAGCCTCAGTGACAAAGACTCTCCTAAGCCAGGATTGTCACTTGCTGCTTCCTCAGTAAGACATCTGAAAATACCTGCCCTGGGGGAAGCCTTCACCAACCTTCCTCTGGCCCCCAGGGTTGTGTTCATGTGGGCGCATACATGTGTGTGATATAGAGGCCAGATGTGCTAAACAGCTGCAGATGGGGTATGGGACTGAATGGGGTTCTGTCCTCAGTGTCACCTCTGGGGTTTGCATGTGTATATGTTTATGTTCACATTCATGGGGCACACTCATGTGTGTGAGTACAGAACCAGACAGAGGTCAATATCAAGTATCTTTCTCAGTCACTTCTTCCCTTATCCTCACCTCTTTTTTGAAGCAAGGTCTCTCACTGAACCAGTTTGGCTGGATTAAGTGGCCAGAAACCCCAGGAATCCGCCTATCTCTGCCTCCCCAAGCTCAGGCACCCTACAATGCACATAGCCACACCCAGCTTTTTACATTTTTTAAGCCCTGGGGGTCCTAACTCACATACTATACTCACCAATCCATCTCTTCACCTTCACCATACCACACTCCACACTGTTGTGGGTTGGCTAGAGGTCTACCCAGTTGAGGAAAGTTATTTAATTCCTAGAGAGAGGAGCAGAAAAGCCACATTTCAGCCTCTTGTCCCAGCATCCGCTGTCCCTTCCCAGTGTAAACTGTCTCTCTGCTCCCTGTAGATTGGCTTTTCTAGAAAGGTGTGTCTTTTGGCTTTGGTCTTGCTTCTGTTAGGCTTGGTGGCTGCTTCAGTTGCTTGGTGCTAGCCCTTCTCTGAACACAGTTATTCGGAAGAGGAGTTAGCACACCAGCTCCAGGGTGTAGGGAAGCACATTCCGAGACCTCCCATCCTTTACAGATGCCGTCTGTGCTGCACAGAGGTCACCACACATCTGCATTGACACAGGCTCTCCTGTGAGCCTGTGGCTCACACGCTGTGAGGATGTTTGCCCATCCTGGTGAGGAATCAGCCCCTTGTAAGAGCCAGACTTCTAAAGAGGCTCCCCTGTCAGAGGCAGCAAGTCATCCAAATGACAGACACACATGGCTGGCTTCTGTCTTTATGCCACCTTGCTTGAGACAAGCTGAGCAGGCCCTCAGCCCGGCAATGGAGAATCCTGTTAGAACAACAGCAGCAGGGAACGGCTTTATCCGCTAAGGATAACGGCCGAGACACACAAACTTGAAATTGCACGGCCCTGCTTTGCAGGTGCTACAAAATCCAGGGCTGAGGTATCTGCTCTGGGAGGCAGGGGAGACTCCTCCATAACCCTGAGTGTCATAGCCCTGCGTGTGCCTCTTGTCATTTGGCCTGGCTGCAGCCGTAATGAGTTTGGGAGATGGAGGAGGTAGATGATGTTTTCATGTTTCAGGCCCTGCGTGATCCATCTTTTCGCTCTTCACTCTCCATGGGGGTAGCTACGCCACCACACCAGGGGTGGTCGTTGGTGGGGGGCTCCGGTCAGCAGGGCCTGACTGCATTTGCATCTTCCCAGGCCGTTCCCAGACACTCGTGCCTACACTGCTGACACTGCAGCCGTCACTTCCCACGGGGCCACCTGACTCTGCCTTTATGCCCTCTTGTTGCTGGTCGCAGAGTATGTGGGAATGTTGCCATGGTGTCTGTCTAGAAGCCCTTTAAATGTTCGTACTCAGCCATAACCATAGAGACATAAAGCAGATTAGGCTTCCAAGGCTTTGGGGGAGAGGCATGGTGACTCACTCTTGGAGGTGTGGAGTTTCTTTGGGGGTGATGGGAATATTGTGGAATCTGGGCTGTATAACATTTTAATACACTTACACACACGCGCGCGCACACACACACATACACACATGCACGCGCGCGTGCACACACACACAATTTGCTTAAAGTGGAAATTCCATGTTTTGTAAGCTTGGTCTTAAAAAAAGTAAACTAAAAATGAAACCCTAAATATTTAGTCCTGTTTCCTGATAGGAATTACCCCTAGCAGGTTTTCCTTGCTCCTTGGGTCTGTCCCATGCTAACACCCAAGCTCAACTCAATGGGCTTTCCATATAGCAAATTGTTTCTCTCTAGTTAATATGACCCGTGAAGCCCCCATCTGGAAGAGAGCTAACTGAGTCACAAGGCCCCCATGCTGCTGGATTGTCCAGGTCTCTGTCAGAAAGCACCCTGGCTAGACAAGACCCAGAAAACGGAACCCACTGCTCCCTGCCACCTCCTCAGAACACTTTGATTCGGTGGTGTGAATTTCTTTATAAATACACACATCAACAGAGTTCTTGACATTCTGCCCAGACCCGAGGAGGAACAAACCTTTCTAACTGAAATAGAACACACGCAGAATAAGAAACAGGAGCAAGCAAGAAACCACAAGGACTCGAGAAATGGAAGAATCCATTCCACCCTGGCCCCTGATGGTATGTGCAGGATGCTTAGGTGCAAATTTAACCTAAATTAAAATGCTGATTTTATGCATTAAAACCTAAAAGTTTGCCTAAGCCACAGTATTTTTTAAATAAATGGATGAAGATTAGTCTCCACCTGAAGTCAGCTCCTCCTGGTCACTTCGCTGGTCAGTTTTGCTTTGTAGGGTTTGGTCCCTCCCCCTTTCTCCTTGTGTTTTTGCTTATTGGCCATTGGCTGAGGGGGAAACAACACAGCACTTCTATGTGTCCTTTGGGGGAAATGAAGGCCAACGCATGCAGCCTTGGCTTCATCTAATTCAAATAGGCACCCGAACAAGGAGAGCACGGGCTTGCAAATGACCCCAGAGCTGCCCCCGAAGGAGCCCACAGACGGGAGAAGCTCACAAGTGATTTGTGGCCCCCATTTACACTAGAACTGATATCGCCTCTGGAAGGATCTGGAGTTTCGTGGAGGTTGGAGTTCACAAGTCCCTCTTGTTTGCGATGGGGTCACTGGTGCTCTCACTTCTTCAGTCTCTGCTTGCAAAGGCCAAAGAGGTACCACCTTCTGTGACCAGCACAGGGCAGCAGGGAGCCAGGATAGCTCTGCCTGCAGCCTTACACTTTTGCCTCACTTTTCTTTGACAGAACTAGGAATTGTGATTTGGGAGAAAATTATTCTTCTAGCTTCTCAAGGAAAAAGTTGTATTTACAATTTCCTGTGCATGATTAGATGGAAATTAGATTTTTCTCACTGCCCTAGCACTGGCTTCTCCGTTTACATTACGACTCCCAGACGTGTCAAGTTGTTGGGGTGTTGGCTGCAGGAACTTGTGCATCCTCTAACTCCCCTCAGAAAATGGGCTTTTTGAGTCATGAGGTCATGTAAGCAATGATGTGACAAGAAGACTTGAAATCCATAGCATCGTTAACATGATAACAACAAAAAAAATCATAAATGTTCATAGAAAGAAACTGGGCACTAATGGAGGCCATTGTTTGTTTGTTTGTTTGTTTGTTTTTTCAAGACAAGGTTTCTCTGTAGAGCTTTGGCCATCCTGGAACCCACCCTGTAGACCATGCTAGCCTTGAACTCACAGAGATCCACCTGCCTGTGCCTCTCTCAAGTGCTAGGATTAAAAGTGTGTGCCCTTCTTAGAGGTCATCTTTTCCACCCATATTTTTCTTTCTTTTGTTTTGTTTCTGTGTGTCACCCTCTGAGTGATGAGTGACTCTTGTTGACTTACCAAGCCGTGTTGTCCATGGAGAATGTGCAGGCTGAACTTTTTCCTATGTCTTGCCTGGAGACTCTCATGGCAAGCCTATATCTCTAAGCCCCACCCCATCTCTCTCAGGGGACAAAACCGTAGGTGAGGCCCTGCCGAATATGGTCCTGCACTTCCTGCTACCTGCATAGTTTGCAGAGCCGGTGTCAAGTTCACCACCTGTTGTCTAGGTAGTAGGCCTTCCAGACTCTGGTATTTGAAAAGTCAGGTCATCTCCCGTGTGCCCCATTTCCCCCCAGTCTGAAAACTGTGGGGGTGAAATATGAAAACGAAATTCTGGAGTCCCCCAAGCTTGGTGTTTTTGTTTTGTGCTTTTGTTTGCTTTTCTTTGTTGTGTTGAGACTGGATCCCATGCTGGCCTTGAGCTCTCTGGCTGCCACAACTGACCCTGCCCTCTTGATCTTCCTGCCTCTGCTTCCGGTCCCAGTGCTGGCGTTCCAGGTGTGTCCGTCCACGCCTGTGCCCACACAGCTCATTGTGAGGTTAGGCCAGCAGTGAGAAGTCACCCAGGGCTCCGGTGAGCCTGGATCTCAGGGCTGCGACTTTGCACCCCACAGGCAGCCATCCATCCATGAGCGTCGTTGCTGCTGGGGTCTGTCCAGACCTCTTCTCTTCCCAGTTTGTAATTAGGCCTTTTCTTTTCTCTTTAGCTCAACGGTTTCACTGTAACATCTTTGCCCTCAGTTATTTTTCATGGGGTAGATGCCAATCTGAAGGTTTCCAGGTAGTTCTTGCTGGTGGACTCTGCCAATAGACAATGTGTGGGGGGGGGGGGGCAGCCCCTGGTTGTCATGTATCCTGGTCAGAACTGGTCACTGCTGGCTACCTCAAAGCCTGCACTCTATGTTTGGCTAGCCAAGAGGGCTCCCTGGGACTCCCCAGGCCCCCCATGCTCTGGGCAGCTGAATCTTCTGTGGGGCTAGGGAAGGACTCCTTTATCCAGCTCTTCCAGAAACTCATTTCCTCACGAATCACCATTGGCCATTTTTCTGTTTGGCACATGGTTTAGACAAAGAGGATTTTGTATGTATCACTTCCCAGCAGACTCTCCTAAGCGGAAGCCTGGGATTTAGGACCTGGGGTTGTTTTCCTGCTCTTTAAATGAACGCCTTGCTGGACACCTTGTTAACACAGCGCCGTTCCTCGCGCCTTTATTACATGAGGGACTGCCCAAGCCGTCAGGACTCTCTTACTGTTCACGTGAGTGACTGTGATCCTGCTTATATACTTCGGAAAATTAATTTTTTGCTTCTCAGAATCACATGTGATATGTGAATCACATCCAGGCTTAGTGTAAAATTATATCCTTTCTCAAATACTTCATATGCATTTCAGAATCTAGTTCCTGAAAATGATTTTTTAATGGTAAAAAGTCCAACTTTCGTATTAGCACACGAGGAAACAGAGACCCAGAGTGGGGGCCTTCAGCGAGGGTGCTGTTAATGTTTGAGCCGGGTAACTGACACCCCACCCCTGGGGGGAAGAGGGGTACCTCAGCAGCATGTCCAGTGTCTGCCTTTCAGATGACAGTAAACTCCTCCAAGCTATGATCTCCTGGCACTGTCCCCCAGCGGAGCCCTGCTGAGGCAGAGGCAGAGCTCACGGGACAGGCCACAGCACAGTCGAGTGGCCTCAGCTTCTATGGGTGACTTAAATCACCATGTACTTTGGAACCTTGTGACCCGTGTGTCCAGGGTGGACAGGTTTAGGGAAGGGAATACAAGAGTCCGAGGAAGCTGACCATCTCCGTTTCTGCCCACGGGCAAAAGCTCCACCTGCCTGTGGGTGTCTGTCGGCTTCTGGAATTCCACCTGCAAGAGGGAAATCTTCACTCAAAGCTGAAGTGTGAGAAATGCCCAGTTTAGGCAAAAGCCCCTCTCTCTCTCTCCTCTCAGCCACCAGTTTAGAGGTCATATATGACCACTGAGTTTGAGGAGCTGGGCCATGCCTAGCCCGCTGTTCTTTCTGAAAGAAAGCACAAGTTATCAGAAACTTTCAAGCAGAGATGTTAGGAGATGAAAGCCAAGCCTGTTTCTGGGGCCTGGTGTGAACCCGTCTCCTTTGGGTGACTGTGAGGAAAGCCTGATGTCAGGCTCAGGGTAGAGGCTGCTGTGACGTCTGTCTGCAGAACTGTCTATGCTGGGTGGCACCACCAGCCTGGATCTACCGAACTCTCCGAGTCTTTTGTCCCAGCAACATATGCCCTACTGAAACAAACTGGACTCTTCCACCAAGTTTCTTTGGAGAGAAGCAGGGAGCTCTGAGCTGAGAAGCTGTGCTGAGGCAAAGAAAGTTCCTGGTGTGTTACCTGAAACTGGTTTTACTCTAATAAATCACCTTAGAGGGAGCTCCTTCTAAAGCTTCCTGCCGCTTTTTTCTTTTTTAAATTATTTGAACGGACAGTATTAGTGTGCTTCTAACGTATTTCTTTTCCAGACACCTGGTCATAATCTACAGGGGAAAAACAAATTTGATTGATTCACTGCCATTGGCCCATGGGTCATAAGGCCCCATTTTCTACTTGATTAGAGAAGAACATTCTAGAACCTTTGCATAAAGTAAATAACTGAATGATTAAATAATTGAATAAGTAATTTGGATTTACCTCTACTGTTGGAAGGTTGTAGGGTATGGGGAGAAAGCCTCAAGTAGGGACAAAGAGAATTTTTTTTCCTAAGGGACTATGAAAGCATGGCTAGGGTAGAAACCTAAGCGAGCTGAGCTGGGCACCCAGGGCTGGTAACAGCAGGGCCCGGAACGCCCGCCTCCCTAGGTATCAAGGAGGAAGGAAAAGACTAGAGAGCAGATCCAGAGTGCTCAGAGGACATTGGCCACCACAGACCAAGCCAGTCTCTCAGCACAGACCTCTTCGCTCCCTGGGATTCACAGATCTCCTTGTCACAGCCCTGCCACACTCTGTCTTTGGAGAGAAGCCTCAGCCATCATTTCCCCACACTGACCTCCTTCTTCATTCTGCCTGTAATAATGGGTGAAGTTGCTCAAGGCTATTTCAAATAATCTCTTTTGCCACTGACAACACACGGTTTGTTCTGCTATTAGAGTGACACGGGCCCGGGAGGAGAAAAACTCTGGGTTCATTTTCTTTCATCCGTTTTCTTCAGCGCACACCATCCTTCTCGGCAGCCCATGTCTGACAGTTCTGGCTGGGTGGGACACAGTGACACAGTAATTACTTTGGCCCACTTGCCAACTGGCTTATTAAACACGGATTCCACATGAAAGGAGAAACTAAACTATATCCTCTTGAGTGTTAACCTTTTGTGGGGTGTGGTCTCACTACACAGCCCTGGCTGGCACAGAACTTACTATGTAGACCAAGCTGGCCTCGAACTCTCAGAGGTCATGGTATTAGAAGCATAGGTCTCTTGAGTGACATTCAGAATATTGTTTCTTCAGACACATTGTCAGGGCCTAAGAGACCTGCAAGAGTGAGGTCTGCCTAAACAATGTTCACCAGGCTCTCTACCCATCCCGGCCTCACCCAAGTTCAAAGCAGGAGCTGTCCAGGGCTTTGCCTTTGATCAGCGTAGCACTACGTTTTGTTGAAGACTCATGATCAATCATCACAGTGATAAAAGTAGATGGAAGTTTGTGCTCTCAATTACTAGAATCTCTTGTTTGTTGCTTGCTGCCTTCCAAAAAAAAAATAAAAAATTGGAAGTCGGGAATCAGTGAAGAACCTGGAGCTTGTTTGGAATTCAGGCAGGAACTAAGGACGGGAAATGGCCCAGCTTCTCTCTGTTTTTCCTACAGTGACAATTCATAGGAAAGATGCAACAAAGGCTAGCGAAGAGGTTCGTGCAGATTTGCTGTGAGGTGAATGACCAGAACTGGGAGAGGAGCAGGCACTTTTGGGAGACGGCTGCTCTTCTGGTATCTGGACTCATGCCACCATAGGATTTATAGAGAAATTAAAATTCTTTAAAATGCTGTGGTTTTGGGGGGGGAGGGGTGGTAGAGAGATGACTCGGTGGTTAAGAGCACCGGGTGTTTTTCCAAAGGACACTGGTTTAATTCCCAGCAAGCACATGGCAACTCACACTAAG
>CM053759.1:14484813-14606787 GCA_028658305.1 Pachyuromys duprasi | reverse complement strand
AGAAGAAAGTGAAACAGGAGGAAAAGGAAGAGGAGGGGGAAGCAGAGAAGGAAGAAGAGGAGAAGGAAGAAGAGGAGGGTGAGGAAGGGGAAGATGAGGATTTTTCCGGTAGAGAGTAAATGGATTGACAAATACATAATAAAGGTTTGTTTGTTGAAAGAATGAGGTCATTCTCTTTGAAGGTGTCTGTTCTAGTGCTGTGACCAGTATTGGAGCTGGGGACTTCTGTTTGCAAGATGGCCAACTGGGTTTCAGTCTTCCAAGCCTTCACTTCCTGTTAAAGTCCACAGTCTTATGGACCTCTAGGGTGGAAGGCACAAACGCAATGGTGTCTTGGGCACCCCTAACTGTTAGATTTGAAACTGTCACTTACTTCTTTGGACCTCATTATCTGAAAATAGCATGCAGAGCCACCAACCCCCTCCAGTTGGTGGAGCAATTTAGCTGCCTCCTCAGCAGTGTGGTGCTAGTGGGCACAGTTATAAGCAGGGACTACCAAGACTCGAACATCAAATCTACCAGACACACAAAGGAAGAAGAAAGGTAGGCTTCGTGTCATCTGGGGCCTGCCTCGCTCAGCTGAGTGGTTAGCAGGACTGTTTGCAGGGAGCTCCGCAAGTGTGAATTTATGGTGTGCCCACCAAGAGGGTCATTGTACTCACCAACCTGTCAATAAACCACACTGTAAAGATCTGAATAACAGAGCAGAACAGTTTCACAGGACTTGTTCCAATCCATCAAGTCGATAATTTACAATTTTAGGAAAATCCCCCAAAACAAATTTGTACAATTTTGAGTTGTTTTACACCCTATTAGACCATTAATCTAAAATTAAAGTTCTTTTATACTTGAGCAGAGCCTAGGCTTGTGTGTGTGTGTGTGTGTGTGTGTGTGTGTTTTTAAGGTGTTAAAGCATGTTTTAGCGAGCTAAGCTACAGGAGCATGTGGGGGGAAAATGACTCTAGAGAGTTCCATAAAATTTGCCAAGGCGGCCGTAAATATATTCATGGTAAAGTCTGTTTTGTGTACAATTTATATGCAATTGGCTGGCTTCATAGAGAGGATTTATGCTGCTCTGTTGCTTCCTCTTTGCATGTAGGCAGCATGGCAGAAGGGCAAACGCGCAGATCATAGAGCTACAGCTAGCCTTCAATCCCGTTTCTTGAATCATCTTCCTTCAAATTTTGGGGGGAGCGATTCTGTTCTTCTTTTTCACCCAGCTTCCAGGAAAGGGCAGTTGCACGCAAAGCAGAGATAAGCCAGCAGCACTCATGTGCTGGGTCTGGTCCACACGCATGGGCTGAGACTAGACATGAAAGACCCCACTAGCTTCAGAGCACCCTGACGGAGCTTACCGTCATCTCTTCTGTGATCTCAGGCTCTCCTCTCCTCCCGTGTTCATCCAGCCAACCCTCCCCCCCTTCCCGTGCCGCCCACCTCAAGAGATCTATAAAGGAAGAGTCAGCTTTGAGGAGTGGCATGCTTTCACAACATTGCCAAGTTCTTTATAGAGCACCCGTCCTTCGTGTCTTCTTTCCTCTCCAGAACCTTCCCAGAAGAGATCCATTTCTAACTACTTCCAACCAGGCTTGCTAACTCCCAACTTAAAAACCCCCCGGACCTACAGAACTGAGCCCAGCTGCGTGAGAGGCCCCGTCAGTGACATTGGGCTGTAAAGATGTGTGAGCGGCAGGCTCCAGCACCCTCCCAAATCAATCTTGATCATTTGGAAATGTGTGTTGCACTTACAGCCAGCCGTACTGCCATGCAGGTATCAGGTGTGAATGGCAGCCATGGAGCTCATCCCAGCACAAGCCACCTGCCAGTGGTCTGGCCCACCACACACCGCCACTCCACCTCGACCTTCTGAGGGAGAGTCATTAGAGCCTGTGTGACTCCGTGTTCGTAGATGAGTGTTTCTTATTATGAATGGCTTATTCAATGGTTCGTTCTGGGTGGAGTGACCAACAGCCCTTTCCGTACAGCCTCAGGTTGTTGTTTTTTTTTTTTAGATGGGTAGTATCATAATTCGATTCTTGGAACCTGATTGGGCCTCAAGATGAATCTGGGTTACATCCTCATTATTTTCAGTGTTGACACACTGGCAGGTCGCCGGTATTTATGTCTCCAACCATGCATAATGTTGTGTCTGCTCTGCCCGGTCCAGACAGGCGTATGTTTTCAGTGACAGGTTTCGCCAAATTCAAATGTCAATCTTGAGGAATTATGACTGGGTTAAGTTAACCTAAGTCCCCTGCTTTTAAAATCTATTTTCCACATGAAATAAATATTGAGCATCCATATTAATCAGGGTTCTCTAACAGAAACAATCTGATAGATCTATATCTGTGTTTAGACAGACAGACAGAGATGGAACATGAGCGCTTCTGAACAGGAGGTTCTCTTTCAGGGCACCGGTGGAGAAAGAACGAGGGTAACCATGGCTAGTTATGGGCTTTCTTACTCTTCCTTATTGTTGAAACCCCCAAGAAATAGGGATCTGGGACCAAGACACGGTGTACCGTCTTTGTTCCTGCTCCTTACTCTCTGCCCCCTCTCTTTATACGTGGGTGTGGACATGAGGATGCAGAGTTTGCTCAGTGATCTATTGAATGTCTGTCAGGCTTGGGTGGAAGTTAAATCATCTAGAATCCAGAGCTGTGGCAGAGATGATCCCTGGTTCCGCTGTCTTGATCTCAAGGCTCTCTCTGTCTTCTCTCCTGGGATGGCTCTCTGGTTCTTTTCTTCTTCCCCGGCCTATGGCGGAGAGCTCCAGGTTCCAGAGGCAGCCTCTGTGAACACACATGCCCCTGGCCTTTCTAGGAAGGTACCCCAGCCCTCCTGGATCCCAGCTTCCCAGCAGGCTCTGAGACAAATGCCTATCTCTTGCCAGGAAGATGGAGAGGTCTAAATGATGAGCCAAGAGGGGTTTATGCTAAGTTAGCTGCCCTTTGTCCCTGGGCAGCCCCAAGAAGCCAGTCTAACCCCCTCCTCCCACGGATGGATCGGATCTCCTAACACCAGGTCCCGTGCTGCTATCATTCATTCATGCTACTCGCAGGGACAAGGTTGTCTCTTGGGAGCAAGCACACATGCAGTTCTTCTAAGGTGGTTTCATAAGGCAAGTGGACTAAAGACATAGCTGCAAGGAAGATTCACACCTAACAATTACGTGATTGTTGGCACTGACATTTTTATCTTAGATAAATAAGTTATCTATTACAGAATTTGTTTGCCTAGGTCAAAGGCCGGAAGCAGTGAGATACTGAGGCTCTTGGGACCAGGAAGAACCCAGCAGTGAGGTACCAGAGGCAGCAAAGCAAGCTTCCTGTAGTGAGCCAAAGTTTTCCATTTATTAGAGAGGCCCAGAAGGAAACACAGCTCCCCCGATGTCCAGCTTGCTCTTTTCCCAGCAGCTCTCTGGTGGCAGCTGAGGCCGCACCAGCAGACACAGCCGCAATAGATCTGCCCCTGAGCTTTTCGGAGGTTGCAGTAGCATTGGTAGGAAATGGGCCTGGTGGCGATAGCAAATGCTTGAAATTCAGACTGAGGACATCTGAAAAACTTCTAGCTTCAAGAAGTGACCACCGTTGCCTCTCTCAAAAAAACTCTTCCAGTGTTATTTTGAGTACATGTGGTAAGGTGTATGTGTGTATGTGTGTGTGTGTGTGTGTGTGTGTGTGTATGTTGCATTGTTAGGGATTAAGCCCAGGGTCTTTAACATTTAGGTAAGCTGTGTACAACTGAGCCACATCCCAAGCCCTGCATTTTCCTTTTTGTTTTGATACAGGTTCTTACTAACTTGTGGAAAATGGCCCTGAACTCATTCTATGGCCTGTCGTACCTTGAATTTGCAATTCTCCTGCCTCAGCCTCCCAAGTAGCTGAGATGACAAACTTACACCACTAAGTGTTTCTTATTTCTGACAACGGCCTCTTTTCTGCTTACTGTTCAAAAATCTTCTGTGGTTATCAGCCAGTAAGGGACAGAGGAGGGTGGGAACTGGGGGGCCTAAGCCTAACTTAGCTCCTATGAAAATCCGGGGAGCTCACGAAATCTTAACGATAAGATAATGTCTCTTGAACAAGAACTGCACAATGATAACAGCAGCATGGAAGCCCCACCAGGCTTCCTATAAAGAACTGTAGACGACTAATGGCTACCTAAGGAGATTCCATCTCCAGGGATGAGGCGTCTGATAGGTTACCCAATCCCAAGGGGCCAGCCCTGACCTCATACGCACATGAGCAATAGTACGTGGAAGCAGCAGGCTGTGTATGCAAAAAGGAGTGACCTTTGACGAACAGTTTTGAATATAGTGACCTGGGCCTCCTGAACTAGAGAAGCTGGCGGAAGGGAGAAGCAGCGGACAGCTGAAGTTCCGGCTCTCCCCGTGTCGTGGATGTGGTTCCACTTGACAGATGTTGCTGGTTGGGGTTTCTGTGCCCAGGGTTTTGATTAATAAGCATGTAAATCCCTAGAAGGGTGATATGGAGCAAGGGCTCACAGCCCAGCCAGCACACAGAAGCCAGTGCTGTGGACTACAGACTTTGCAGTGAGAGGGAGTTTGGGCATGTGGTCATCACACAAGGAATTCAAGGACTCCCGTCTCACATCTGCCTCCCTCCCCAGGGGTAACTGGGAATTTATACGGACCAGAGAGGGAAGGCACTGCCTGCGGATTGGCTGGCAAAAAGCAGTTGTTGGGCCTTTTGCACAGGAGTCTTTGCTCCTTCTGCCTCCTCCCATGATGAGTTCCTAGGTTGTTTATCCCTTTCTGCACAGAGCAGTGTGAGCTTTTCTTGTCAAAAGGCCAGAGCCTGGCTCCTTCTGCATGTGTCATTCTTGAAAATCCAGCTTTCAGGCATCCTTTCATGGATTCTAGAAGACTTTATATAGAAAACAACCTAAGAACTTGGCTGTTTGGGGCATTAGGCCTGAATATATCCAGCCATTAACTAATTTCAAAAGAGAATGTTGTCTACATTTAGAGAGAGAGAGGCTAATTAAACATTACATTGGTGGTCACATGGCTACCAAGAGCCAGAATCTGTCTGACTTCAAAGTTCATGATCTCTCCAGTAGGCTCAGTTACCACAGTAATGGCTGGGAGGCAATTCTAGTTAATGTTACCAGGTGGCTCCGTGAATAATCGCAGAACCCTGCAAGGCTAGCGTTCTTACTGTGACCAGTTTATATACTGGGCACCAAAGAGGTTAAAGCTCTTGTCCACAGATACACATCAGCAAATGATCTCAAACCCAGGAGCCCTTCTCCACAGCCTGCACCCCAGGCACCCAGCAATGCATTACGCAAATCACAGGGAGGAAGCTGACAGTGAACACCCTTGACATTGAAGCGAATCTTCCGGGGAAAGCTCAGCATCCCACAAATCCACCTTCATCAGGGCCCGAAGATGCCTGTCTTAGGGCGTCTGTGTTAGGGTGTCTTGACACCGGCTCATCCATTTAAAATAAGTTCCCCGAACAGAATGAGCTAAGGGGTTGGAGTGCCTTCTAAATAGGCTACTGTCAGAGTTCCAGTTCTTTCTGACAGACTGGCCCTTGAGATGTGTCTGTCTCATCCTCAGCTGCTTGGCCAGCTCTCTCCCAAATCTACTAATTGGCTTGAGGGACTCTGCTCCCAAAGCTGCCAGCCATTAGCAGTGCTTCAGAGGGAAGGGCTTTTTCTCCCCCCCCCCCCCCGTGTTTCGCAGTCCCTGGCTAGGCTAGCCTGGTGACAGATGCTGCCTGATGAAGAGCTTTGTGGAATCTTCTAGGCCCCCTCGGCTCCCCAAGCACTTCTTTATTGAGCACATCTCATTAGCAGGCTCCATTTTCTGGTCTCTCACATGCTCCCTCACACTTAGCTTTATTGTGCTCCTGCTTGTCACCTTCCTCAGCCTGGCTTTTAATAATGTAAATCTCCCCTCTGATGGTGTGGCTGTTTATCACTTGCTGTCTGGCGCCACGCGAACTCACCTAATGGCCCCTCTGAAAAGCCCAAGTCTTCAGTGAAGGAACTGGCCCCCTCGGTCCCATGTCCTCAAGGGTGCTGCCTCAGCTCCATGAGCATCCTGGAAGAGAACAGGTCAAGGCCACAGCCAGGCAGTTGGCTTTGGGCAAGCCGCTGGAGTGCCGGGCCCAGGACTAGGGAGCATGGTAATTACAATGACAGTGGCAATTCCTTGGCAGAGCTGCTGTGGGGAAAGCACATGGAAAGCAGAGAAGAGCCTTTGCTAAACTGCAAGGTCTGTAAAACTTGCAGAGAAGTCACAGCAAGGGTGCCTGTACTGAACTGCTCTTGTCAACGCAGAACAGGCTGTCCCCCGGGAAGCCTGAGCACCTCTCAGCCTCCACCCTCCAAATGGGTCTCACAAATCTGGATTCCCCAGGTGGACAAAGCCCCATGCTCTAGGAACACTTCATATCTGGTGACACTGCATTTTAGGCAAAGCAATCCAATCAGGTTTTTCTGACAGGTTCTTCTGATCTCCGGGGGTCCCTTCAGGTGTGGCTCTGCAGTTCTGTAGTGGTGCTTGAATGGAGCGGTTGTTTAAAGCTCTCACTGTAGAAAGTACGGCTGTCTTAGTTCTCCCCTCAATTTCCAGTGCTGGAGTTATTAGTCACCTACAAGCCTAACTATGAGCAACGGGAGCCTTCTGGTCTTCTACCATTCTCCTTGAACCCTTCAGTCTTATAAAACCATAGAGATCTGCCATTTCAGGACTGGAGAGGGTGCTGGGCTGCAAAAATATGGGGACCTGAGCTCAAATCCACAGCACCTGTGAAAAGCTGGGCATGGCCACAGGTGCCTGTAACCTAGGTGCTGGGTGGAGGGTATCGTGATGGCCGCCAGTCTAGGGATAAAAATGACAGCTCTGGCTTTGGTCCCAAGAGACAAAGGCAGAGAGTGACTGAGAAAAACACCTGACTTCCTCCTGTGTTCTGTGGGTCATGGCTGTGTATACACACACCCACACAAACACACACACACACACACACACACACAGAGACAGACAGACAGACAGACAGACAGACAGACAGAAGAGATTGAGAACAAAACAGGACAAATTTTATATCACTTTTAGAAATTTTATCAGGGAACTATTTAAACTAACGTCTTGTGTAAAACCTGATTGTTAATTTTCTTCAGTGTTATTGGCAGTCCTCTCTAAAGCTAAGGAGAAGTCTTGAGTAAATGAGAGGGGGAAAATACTCATATTTGTGAAGGACAGTACCCCATGTCAGGCTAGCAACATAATCTTGCATTATGATGTTCAAAGAGAAGGGGTCTCTTTAAATAATGATGGGGAAACTGCAACCTTAACCCCTTGCAGTGAGTTTTTAGAAATGGGTACTTCCTCAGTGTCTTTCAACACGTATTTGTCAGAAGGTCATGGCACAGATGGCTGTGGGGATTGCTGTTTTCCTAATCCGGCAGGCGTTGTGTGTTCTGAGGAGAACACACTGGGAAGTGTAGACTCTTTAGGTCTCCCATCTCTCCAGGGTCATCTGGAATGTGACAAAGGCTCTGTGATCAGGTAGGGTGAGTACCCCCATCCCATTGCCTGATCAAGACAGAGAGGAAAGGGATGATGTATAAGAAATAGCTCATTTAGCCTTCAGGTGCTCAGATCAGACCTCGTCTGGATGGTTCACCGTTATAAAGAATGTAAGTACATCATGTGTAGTTTTGATGGGAGGTAGGAGAAAAGGCGTTTTTCATTGCATCTCTTTGTATGTGGTGGAAGGGCTGTGCACAAGCACACAGAGGCCAGAAGTTACCTCAGACGAAGCTGCCCAGCCAGTGAGCTCTGGAATTCTCCAGATCTGCCACTCCCCTCTTCTCCACCCACAGGAGTTGCAGGGGCAAACCATCACGCCTGACTTTTTAACGTGGGGCTGGGATTTGAACTCGGGTCCTCATACTTGCACAGCAAGCACTCTTATTCACTGAGCCGTTGCCCCATCTCCACCGGGTACTGCTTTGATGTACACGGTCTATTTTGTAGCAGCAGGTCTGAGGGAAAGGACCCTGTCCTATAGGGCTCAGATGTTCAAGGCCCATATATAAAATGGCACAACATTTGCATATAACCCATGCAATCCTCCATGCATTAAGTTATCTCTACATCGCTTATAATATATGACATCATGTCCCTGCTGTGTAGACTGATTGTTGTATAGATGTGATACTGTAGCATTTGGGAACTGATGACAAGGAAAGGTGTCTAGATGTTTAGTACACATGTACCCCACCCCACCCCAGGTCTTCCCAGTCTGTGGTTACTCAAATGCAGGTAGACACCGCAGGCCTAGGGAGCTGACTGCACTATTTTGTTCTGTGTGCCGCTTTATAAGCAGTTTTTATTGTCTTTGGTGTCCACATCGGCCTGTGAAGGGAGAGAGCACAGAGGTCTACCTTAAGGATAAGGATGGCAAGGCCCACACACCATTGTAAACCACACACCGTGTGGTGAGGCTGGGCTGAGAACCCCACCCCACTCCCATCAAAGCCTGAGAGGAGGGAAAGGTGTCCATTAGAAACAATGGACGCTCCTGTGGCCCTCTAAGTGTCTCTTTTCACAGGAGGGACCAGGAAAGGCCCCCACCCCGATCCAGCTCCAGGACAGCGTGGCCCACTTTTCACCCTCTGCTTCCTAGGCAGGGGCTAGCCCCCTCAGCTCAGCCTTCAATCCACATGTGAGGCCGAGAGCAGCACCATCAGCGAGGAGGCCTCCTGGCATCCCAGCCTGCCACTTGCCCCTAGGTGGAGAAAACTGGATCCTTGGTTGGAGTTAGTTACTGCCAAGCTCTGAGGTTTGGTTGTGTTGTCTAAATTGATGACCTCTTAGTGTGTGCATGTATGCTTTCGTGTGTGTGTGTGTGTGTGTGTGTGTGTGTGCGTGCGTGCACATTCCAAATGCATGACTGTACATGAGTCTGTGCGTGTGTGTTGTGGGCCTTGCTTAGGCTAGGTAAGGGTTTGGCTGCTGAGATACTCAGCAATAGCTTTTAGCTCTGGCTTTGAGATCCTCATCTGGCAACCTTTCCTCTTCCTGTGGTGGCTTTTGAATAACCTGTCTTTTTTGAGACAAGTCTCACTACATAGCCTTAGCCACACAGGCCAGGCTGGCCACAGATTGTCAGCATTCTTCTGCCTCTGCCCCCAAGCACTAGAACTGCCGGCAGGTACCACCACACCTCACTAACGATTCTATTCAGTTTGCCTCTGATTTTCCTTTTGGGGGAAGTTGTTATGCATGGCTCAGGAGCTCACAAATGTGGAATCTTCAAGAGAACCCCCGTCCTGCCCTGAGTGAGACCAGAGGGATGCTGAATGGCAGTTTGGGTTGGTTGCTGCATCTATACCTGGACCAGTTTACACTGAGCTGATTCTTAAAAGTCTGTGTTAAAGGGAATAGAATACGGGGGAGTACAGGGCTGGAAAGATACGGTGGTTTAATCTATTGCTGTACCCTCTGACCCTGAGAAGGGAAACCTCCTTCTCACCCAGCATTGATTACAGCTAAGTGGTCCTGCACTTGTCCGAGGAAGGCCTTCACGGTCGATGTTCATAAAAGGCACTTCAGTGAGAGCGAAGGTACAGTTCTTTGCCCCTTATCACCTTGTCTAGTCTTTCTGATTGGTGAGGGAGCCCTTTGAACTATTGGCCTGCCCAAAGCCCTAAAGAGTGTTAGAGCTGAACCCAGACCTCCAGGCCCATAGCTTCTGGGGAGACAGACAGACAGACAACAAAAAGTCTCACTATGTCCGTGCTGTGATGAGTAGGGACCAACAGTGGTGTCTGCTGGCCGTGACTGTGTGCAGCAGTGGTGGCGAGCGACTGCCCACTCCTCATTAGCCTTCAATAAGATGGGTGGCAGCCGGCTATCACCTTCTCATTGATGGAGGGTGTGTGCCGCTTGAGAGAGTGATGCTAGGCCCCTCTCCGTGAGTGTCTCGCAATTCCCTTTCTTCCCCGTCTCAGGATGCCATCCACCAGGAAGCACTGCAAAGATTAATGAGACATAAAGACAGAGGAGCTGCCCCAAGCAACAGCTGTCTCACACCAACCACGGGTAATTAGACAAATGAGGCAAAGTGGCTCCCAACCAGAGGGGACTTTGGCCCACACTGACAGCAACCCCCCCTCCCCCGTGCACACCCCTCCCTTCCAACACTCAGATTGTCCCTTTGGCTATCTGGACGCCATTGTCCTAGGCCTGCCCTTGGAAGTGACTGTGATCTTGACCCTGAGAGCTGAGCTAGGCTGTGACTGTCTATGTCAGCCCCTACTCTCCAGGAGGAGCAGGGTGGAGGGCAGGGTCGAAGAAGATGCTGCCAAGAATCTAGCAGTGTTTGTAACAAAAGCAAGGGCTCCTGGCAAGAGGTCTGGGGAACTTTCTTGATCATAAGTGGTGTCTCTTAAGCTCTTTAATTACAGAGGATTAAGCAGGAAGTGGAGTGCAGGACTAAAGGAATAATGACATAAAGGAGGCGAAGCAGAAAAACCCAATTTCCTTCCTAGAAGGGGGAAGTCCTCCGTTTATTTAAATGAATTGCAGAGAAAAGAATGAAGTGTGGCATTTTCTCTAGCTCCAAGTTCAATGGGATTTTAAAGAACGATGTATCTCCTTAGTAGGACAAGTGATGGGGAACAAGGATATGCCCCAATGGTGGATAGATAATCATAGCAGCTGTTGTCCAGTACACGGTGCATGTGGGACTCAAAAGAGCTGTCCTGGTAGGACCCTAGTCATATTTTGTGCTTACTAACTAGCTCTACCTATAGTATCTGTCTTGGGTCCTCTTTGTGTGACACGGTACCCAGAATCCAGCTCAAAGCGTTCTCTAGCTGTATCATCGGCATCATCTTTGGGAACTGATAGTCTACCAAGGTTCAGACGAAGGCAGGTAGGAGACAGACAGTGGGGAGGACAGGAACTGAGTCCCTTGTGCACCTTGTTCTATATCCAGCACCTCACGCGGCACCTCAGCCAACCCTCACAACAGTTTCGGCAGGCAGGCATTGTTGTTATACACATGGGGAAAGTGAGGCTTCAGAAAGCTTGACCATGGGAGGTAGACGCTGGAAGGAGAAAACATGGGGCCCTAGACATAAATCCAGCCCAGCCCCATAGTCAACAGGTTCAGCAGCACGGGCCAAGGTTTATGTCCCAGTTAGTGTTAACTGCCAACTTGATTCAGCCTAGAATCACCCAAATAAAGAGTCTCCACTGAGCATCTTAGTCAGGTTGTTCTGCAGGCGTGTCTGTGAGGGATTGTCTTATTATTAACTGATGCAGGAGGGCCTAGCCCATCGTGGGTGGTCCCATCCCTAGGCAGATCGTCCTGGGCTATATAAGAAAGCTAGCTAAGCATGAGCCAACGAGTGATTCAGAGAGTGAGCCAGCAAACAGTGTTCCTCTGAGGTTCCTGCTTCATTTTCCCACCTCAACTTCCCTCAGTGATGAACTATGACCAGGAAGTATAAGCCAAATGAGTCCTCTCCTCCCCTAGGTTGCTTTCAGGCAGAATGTCTTATTACAGTGACAGCACAAGGCTCTAACACAACAGTGTGTGATATCTGCTTCCTCTTGTAAAATCTGGACAGATGTGCCCATGCCCTGGGTCCTCAGAGGAGTAAAATAAGATCATGTAGATGATGGCAAAGGCTCTCACTTCTAAGTGGTAGGAGGGGTTCTATGGTCTCACACAGGATAACCACATCTTGAACCCTGGCAGGCAGACCACATCCTAACACCACAACCCCTGACCTCCGACCCACACTGGAGTGTGGATTATAACAAGATGTACAGGCAAGGTATGACACTGGACATCTGATGAACCATCACCCTTGGGATTAGTCATGGTTAAGCTTGGTACATTGAAGCTTAGTCTACAGGCCTCAGCAAACAGGTCTAAGAAGGACAATAGAGTGACCTCCCTCCAATGTGCATGATAGATCTTATTCTCTGAGCATTTCTGCATGTTTGAAATGTTTTTTTCCTTTCAAATGTGTACAACCAATGGCTTGAGAGATGGTTGGAACAGTAAAGGACTTGCCATGGAAGCATGAGTCCCCAGCACCCAGGCGGGCATAGAGGCTCACCTGTAATCCCAGCACATGGGAAGCAGAGACAGGGGATCCCTAAGCACGGAGACTAGTGACACCAGCCTATTGTCAAGATCTGGGTTCAAATAATAGACCCTTCATGAATATATAAAGTGAAGAGATCAAGGAAGACACTCAGCATCAACCTTTGACCATGCACATATACGCATGTGCAACCATATGTACTTGGACTCACTCACATGGGAATCCATGTGCATGTACAAAAAAAAAAATGTAACCATGCCTTGCCCCGAGAATGATGGTTGCTTCATCAGTACAAACAGCTAGTCAGACAAAGAGGAGAGGCATTAAAAATCATTCTTGGACATTCATCATTTGCCATGTTGTACTGCTAAGATCTGTCTCTACAGCTGTCTGGCCTGTTATATGCCCCCATGTCTAGCACAGTGCTGGGCATGTAGTAGATACTCAAAGAAAGTGACCATCACACACTGGACTATATAAGCAACATAGATAGATAGATAGATAGATAGATAGATAGATAGATAGATAGATAGATAGATAGATAGATAGATAGATAGATAGATAGATAGATAGATCGATCTGAGTCCAAAACAACAGCTCTAAGTCTATCTCCCAGGACTATAGCTTCCAGTTCGGTACTGGCCTTCAGCTTGATCTCCACCCATCTGAGACTACAGAGCAGGTGCTCCGTGGTCTCCGCTGTCTTTAGCCACGGGGTGGAGCAGGGCTGGCCATGAGCACTAGAGACACTTACGTTCCGTGACTCTGAAGGTGGGTTAGAAGCACGCTGCCTCCTGATTCCAACCGAGACACACTTTCATCCCCACAAATGAGGCTTCTCCATGTTCACGTAATGGGACCCCAAATAACCCGCTGCAAACCCATCTTTTATCACGCTTGCCCCTTGGAACACATTTCAACTATTGGCCATTAAAAACAGGCCATTTCACAGGCCTTTAATGATGACACTAATAACTGTGGATTTTTGTCTCCCGGATCCCTGATGAGCCGAGCTGGGGAGTAAATTACGAAGCTAACTTTTATGTGCATGGTTTATTGATCTTTGAGCTTCAAGGGAACTCTACCAGCCCCTATAGCCTGACAGTCCAGATTAGCTTTTCATCTATGTAATTGGGCCACCAGGGCATGGTTAATTTTTAATTTATATTAATAGGAAGACAAAGAACATAGTGCGCCTTCTCTGCATTAAAGTAATGGACATATCAAAACATCCTACCTGGTAATTATATATAAACCACCCTTCCCACCATCCAGTGCGGGTTAGCTTGCTGACTCACTGTGTATTTCACCATAATGTATCATGAGAAAGTTCACGACTGCCGTGAATATTCGTGCCATCGCGAGCAGAAGGCCAGTCCATCATTAAGTGGCCAGAGCTTCAACCCATGTTTGGTTTTAACAGGTGAAAGTCATGCTGCGTATCTGTTCCACATCAGCTCGAGATACCTCAGAATCCAGCTCTTTCCTGAAGGTGGATCCCCGGAAGAAGCAGATAACCCTGTACGACCCCCTGACTTGCGGAGGTCAAAATGCCTTCCAGAAAAGAAGCAGCCAGGTTCCTCCGAAGATGTTCGCCTTTGATGCGGTTTTTCCACAGGATGCCTCTCAGGTGGGTGAAAGTCCCCTCCGGGCTCGAGTTGTGTCGATTAAGGAGGTGTAAGCTTATGGACTGAGTTACTGAAATGGTAGCATCTTTGGGCAGAGTTGGTGTGCTGGGATTTCAACAAGTTGTATCCTTGGAGGGCTGGAAGAGAGGACTTAGGTGCTTACCATGCAAACATGAGGATCTGGGTTCAAATCCCAGATCCACAGCTCTCATGCAACGAGTTACGCAGCATGGTGGTGCACGCTTGTAATAGGGTCCTTGGAACTCACTGATTGGCTCATGTTTGTGTACCCCTGCACACACAGAGACATGTATAGACACACACACACACAATTTAAAACACGTGCTTGAGAAGAAAAACCAAGGCAGTTATTGATAAGAAACTAACAGGAAAAGTTGGAGGTAACTGCAATGAAGTGCTCTATGACTGACTCCTTAGGACTCCACTTTGGGTGGCCATGTAACAAGGGCAAAGTGTTCCAGGAAACTGGATTAAAGTCTCATACCTGTGGGGTGGGGAAGGTAGGACTATAGTTCCAGTAGGGAAACAGAGTGCTAGGTAGGGAAACTGAGGCTGAAGCATATCCTGTGGATCAGTGGAAAAATGTGGAACGGAAGACCCGGAGATCTCAGTCATGTGCTGCTGCTTGACCAAACAAGGCCTTGGGTTTACTCCTCAATACCAAACGCAAGCGACTATATTCATAGGTGAATACAGCATGTTACAGACAGGCGGTGGCCTGTTTTGCTTGTGTTGTGGCACCAGGACCTATACCTTCCTGATAAACTTCAAGTGCTTCCCAGAATTTATGTAAAACTCTTCATAGGATGCTAGTGAAGGCTACAGCTGACCTGAGCATCCTGGTACCAGTGGTCACCATTCACAGCCCGTTAATTTAGTCCACGTTATATGTGACTGCAGGGGATACTGGTGTTTGTGTGACTTGTCTTACATCAACAAGCGTAGCGCATGTTTATTGAGAAGCTGAACATTGGTTGCCTGAGTTTTATCATAGGAATATAAAGTCCTTTGTGATTAAGCTTCACAGTTTCTCTGTTCGCTTCAGTTTTTATGTCTCACCACCCAGTGGGCTCGGTAATTTAAACCTGACACTGGGGCTGAATAATGGCCTACAAATAATTTAATTAACAGGGGTAAAACTTTTCAAAAGCTATCTGGAGAAGTTGTGAGGATTCGAAAGCACACCCTAAATTAAGCCTGGACTATTAATGAGTTTTAGATTTATTCCAGAAAAAAAAAGGAGCCATTTTTATTGCTTGTCTTTGTTTACACTTCTCACTTGGTTCCCAGGCTCAAGATGCTCAAAGCTGCACTGTCACAGATTTCAAAATGTTTTGGTTTGCTCAAGTTATATATACATAACTTATACTATATATTTATACTATATATATTTTTTGCAAGAACTTTCATATATTAAGCCATGGGCTCTCCCTTGAAATATTTTGGGTAGATAAGGGCACTTTAAATTCTTTTCAGACCACAGACAAGGAAACTGAGACTCTAATTTCCTGTCCTAAGCAGAGTCCTTTTCAGACCCTGTCACTTCCTCATTAACTATATTGTATCCTCCTCAGTGCACCCTGTCTTTGACCTGCCAGTATCTTATTTGTTATTTCCTAGCAGTGTGTCATTGGGCAGGTCATTCAGCTCTCTGGGTCTCAATGTCCTTATATGCCAAATATCTACAGCTCACTAGGCTGTTATGACAGCAGGTGCTCAATAGACACTGTCTGTAACAATAAGAATGGTCCTGTTCCTTCTTGCCCTTAGGCACCACCCTTGTGACCCTCAGGCAGCCTTGGTAGCTTCGGCTGCCCGCTGTTGGTGGGAACTTGCTAGATCTGGCTTAGGGACAGAGGGGGAGGACTCAGCCCTGTGGGTGAGTGAGACCTTGGCCAGAGCTATCCCTGTCATGGCTGTGTGCTCATGGAGGCTTCCTGCCTCTCTGGACCCACAGGAAGAGACAGTGGAGGGTTTTCCGGGGGTCACTGTCAGCCATGGACAAATCTCTGGTCATCTCTTCTGTCTGAAGAGCTAGGCAGAAGCCCCCACAAGGGAGGGTGTGGGCCTCCCTACACCCCATGAGGTCACTCCCGGATGTCCACTGCACCTTGGCCTCCACCGGTGACTCCATTGTCCGTCTGTTCCACATAAAATCAAAATTCTCCCTGAAGACTTAAGGCTCTCGTAGTTCGTGTGTAGCCAGGGTGGCTGGCAGTCTCCTGACTCTCACCTCTTTTCATGCTCAAAGGCAGGCTCACAGCCAGGAACTTCTTCCTGCCCAGTCTCGGCTTTGCTGCTCTTGTTGCCTCGGTCCTGGAAGTTGTATAAGATCTCACGGTCCTCACATAGCCACATCCCCCCATCCCCTTGGCTGAGGAGGACACCTGAAGAGCTGCTGAGGCGACCACCCCCGAACAATTGACTATTGTCGGGAGTGTGGTTTTTCAATTTCAGTTTGGGAGAGAAAATTGATTTCCGAACACTTATATCCGTTGCGCAGCTGCACCATGGAGCTGAGTAACCACATTCATGGCCCGGGCTGCTGGCTTTCAGATTCCCACTGGGAGGCACATTGCTCTGAGGGCAGCAAGGCCCCAGCGTTTGACAGCTCTCGGGGCCTCCTTGGGCTCTGCTGCCCTGAGACAGAAGTGAAGGCAAGGCAACGAGACACAGCCAGTAATTCTCTCCTCCTGCTGCTGGGACAGTCTCAGATGCTGACTAGAGGTTTTCCAGCTCTCTGGAGTGGTCTACACACCTGACTGTGTACCTTTAGTGACAGCATGCGCTGTCCCTGAGCGTCATTGGAGAGATGCAAAGAGGTGATCGAGATTGTAATAATCCCACTGAAGACAGGGCACACTCAGCTAAGGAATAGTAAATAAATAACACACTGATGTGGAGCAATTGGTGCCATTTACAGTGTGTGTGTGTATAGAAAAGGGGGCTTTCAAAAGTGGGCTGTGAGCAAAGAGAGAAGGGATGGAGAAAAAGCAGATGCCCATCTAGAAGTTCTCGATTCTGTTAGAACCGAGGGTCCAGAGTCCACCCCTTTCTACCACAGCAGCTTGTACTTTCTGTAAGGCTGGAGAGTGCCGGCAGTTAGTGGAAGGGAGATTTGTAGTCAGCATGTTTTCACACACAGGCTAAGCAAAGGGTGGAAGGTCCCTAAGGTTTCTTCATCCCTTCAGAATTCTGTGGCAGAGGCTGGCCCATCTGGGAATGTGGTGACTCCAAGCCCCAGGAAGGTGTACCCACTTCGGTGCCATCGAGGCACCTCACAGTGCCACGTGGTGCGTTTACCACCAGGCCTCTCTTGTGTCTTCCAGGCTGAAGTGTGTGCTGGAACTGTGGCCGAGGTGATCCAGTCTGTGGTGAACGGTGCAGATGGCTGTGTGTTCTGTTTCGGCCACGCCAAGCTGGGTGAGTGAAAACCTGACCTCTTGTGCTGCTCATTAGGTTTCCAGTCATCTCATTCGTGCTTCAGAACCCTCGACAACAGGAAGGGCTAGTTTCTCTTTCGGTGCCAAAGTGAATGGTAACGAACAACCATGCCTGGCTTTGAAGCAAGTGTTGGTCCTATCCACATAGAATAGCTTCAAGTCCAAGGTGGGGAGAGGATGGGGTAACAGCCAGAAAGTAAGCTGGAAAGGTGCTCATGTCCTGAACAGGGGGTGTCTAGGAGGCAGATTCAGGTGGGTGGAGCCAATGGGGGACTCTCCTAGTAGAGTCCAACATGTGAGACTCAAACCAAAGCTGCCCTTGTGGCCAGCATCCGGCCTTATGGGGGGGGGCTCCCTGTTTCAGCAAGTAGGAAAAACACACCAGCTAGCCATGCAAAGGATTGGCCTAAATCCCTCAACAGTCCATTTCCAGCGCTGACCTATGCTCATCCCCCGCCCCCCGCCAGGCCCTGTCTCACACACAGAGTGAGTTAGCAATCTGGGAAGCTCAAAAAAGTGCTCCTTGGTAGAAGGGATCATCCCAGAGGCCTGCAGAGGCCCCAGAAGCCCATCTCCGGTCACAGAGAGCCCATTATATCCCCTCCCCCATGGCTTTCTTCGATTCTTGATCACAGACCAAAGCAGGGGTCCTGATTTTAATGGAATTTACTCGTACTAATACACACACACACACACACACACACACAGCATTTAACTTGAGGAAGGATATGAAGCGTGAGTGTGCGGATTTAATCTGTGGGGTGGCTATAGAAAGGACTGTAATCATGATGAAAAACCCCAGCCTCCTATCTCACGGAGAACAATGCAGAAAGCAGATAGCCTGTGATGTCCAAGGTCCTCTGCAAGGTACCTTGTGGCTTCGCCCTGTCGTTTGTTTGGGCTCTCACGTTCTTTTGTAGCTGTTTCATCACCAGCATAAGGAAATGTTTGCCTTTCTTTTTTTTCTGGTCTTTTCATTCTTTTGCTTGCCTTCTTCCCACTCCCCCCACGCCTTCCTTCTGTGCCCTCAGCATGTGTGTTTTGAGGCTCTAAAGAGTGATGTTTGGCCACTCCAACTGTGTCTCTTACTTCCCCCTGCTCCCACAGGGAAATCCTTCACCATGATTGGAAGGGATGACTCTATGCAGAACCTGGGCATTATCCCGTGCGCTATTTCTTGGCTGTTCAAGCTTATTAATGAGCGCAAGGAGAAGACCGGGGCCCGCTTCTCTGTCCGGATCTCAGCTGTTGAGGTGTGGGGGAAGGAGGAGAACCTTCGGGACCTGCTGTCTGAGGTGGCCACGGGCAGCCTGCAGGACGGACAGTCCCCAGGCGTGTACCTCTGTGAAGACCCCATCTGTGGCACACAGGTGAATGCTTCAGAAGCGTGGCTTGGGCGGGGGTGGTTCCTCTCTGTTTAAGAGACTGGAGCGTCTCAGCCCTGGAATCACTTCCTATGTAAACTGGAAAGGCTTATGAGTGTTTACTTTAAAGGACTGGAACTTTATGGCCTGCAGCTGTGGGGCCATCTGCTCACCCAACCTAAATATTTTCACCTTGAATCTAATTGACAATGAGCAGGGACTACAATTGTCATAGCATTGGGGGTGTGGGGGGAGGAATTGAATCCTCTTTCTTGATGCCTCGTTCAAGAAAGAAAAAAAAGTACAATCTTTCTTTTGTTTAACAACAAACTGAAATATTTACTGCTCTGTGCAAATAGCTGCAGCCTTTACTGAGGCTGTTTATGGCTCTATAAACTGTTTCGGGCACTGCCTTACAGCCAGATTAGCAGTGCTGTGGGAAAAACTAATAACCGATTTCTAATTAGAACTGTGATATAATTGCTAGAACCATGGAAGCCAAGAGAAGCTCTTGTTTGCCTTTTCAGGAAGTTGGGTCTCTTACGAGTGTTTTCCCTTTGCTGTTTATCATAGGGATGGCTCTAGGGCTCCCCTGGTTTATATCCAGAAAGTCAGTTCTGCCAATCTGCATTAGGCTTCCCCAAATGCCTCCTATTTTAGAGAGGCATCTCAGATAAGTACCACTTTCCACTAGCTGGATCATTTCTGCGGGTAAGGATGCCCAGAGTCAGTATTATACCCACCTCTAGAAGCTGGGCCCTGCTCAGCCTCTGCTCAGGGCACCCAGACCCTTCCAGTTTCCTGTAGACGTCTCTGCGCTGTGCTCCAGAGTTGCCTGGAGAACTTGTTGAAACTGCTCACTGGGCCCCTTCCCAAGAGACTCTGATTTCACTTGGGGGTAAAGCTCACTGCCCTGCAATGTGCATTTCTATAAAGAGCTATAAAGATGCCAGGAGAAGCTACTCTGAAGCATATAACGTATGCTCAGCTGGGACTGGAGAGATGGCTCAAAGGTTAAGAGCACTGGCTGCTCTTCCAAAGATCCTGAGTTCGATTCCCAGCACCCACATGGTGGCTCATTACCATCTGGAATGAGATCTGGTGCCCTCTTCCCTGTGCAGGCATACATGTAGGCAAAGTACTGTATAGTAAATAGATAAATAAATGTTTTTTAAAAAACAAAAACAACCATATGCTCAGCTGTGGTTGGTTGCATGGCCTCCGTGGTAGAAGCAGGAATACCCTGGCTGCCAGTCCTGCTTGGCAAGCTTGCAAGCGTGGCAAGACTTCCAATTTGTTAACTTTGGTTCATTTTTGAGTCTACTAACAAAGGTTCTCTTAAGTAAAGATCTGTTTAACTGAAGGCAAATAAGATGAAGAAAGTGATGACCTCTTGAAACTCTTCTTTAAAATGACTATAATTCTTTAGTTTAAGTCAATAGTAAGTTCAAAAACACACATCCAATAATATCCTTTCGAACTTCGAGGATTTTAAAGATGGTGTTAGCTTGCAAATCCTGCCTGCACCAAATATTGCTTCCCACAGTTTGAAATTATAGGTATGGTTGAAGTCAGAGTAGAAAATTGTCATAATTTGTACCAACCCAAAGACATGTTGCAAATCAGTTCTTTGAAAAATCAAAGCTAAATCAGGCACGCACCTGCCGTGCCAGCATTCAGATTGCTAAGCAGAGGAGATGGGGAAGCTGAAGAAGAGCAAGAACTTGTCTCAACAAAACAAAAAAGCAGGTTTCCTTTTCTACCACAAAAGGAGCGCTGGGATTCAGACCCAGGGTCCTCACAAGAGTTAGACACCGCACCTTTTCTGACTACTTGTGAGTTTTCCCTGAGCATAAATTCAGCAGCTAAAGCAAGAACAGATGTCTCTTAAATAAGATGAGATCTCCAAGTGTGTTTCTACATGGCTTTTATGCATTGCTCTGTTGCTATGATAAAATGCCCTAACGTGAGCAGCTTGTCAGAGAAAGCCTTTATTATGGCTCACATTTGTAGGGAACAAGCCATCACCGAGGCAGCAGAGGCCTGAAGCAGCTGGCCACATCCCATCCACCGTCTGGAAGCAGGCGTGAAAGAATGTGTGCTGGAGCTGAGTGCCATTTCTGCACTTACAGGACCTAGGATCCCAGCCAGGGAATGGTGCCGCCCACAGTGGGCAGGCCTTCCCAGCTCAATCATGCAATTAAGATAATCCAGCATATCCACAGGCCCATCGCTCAAGTGACCCGAGATTCGGTCAAGTTGCCAGTTGCCAGTAACCATTATACATGTAGTTCTTGTTCATAACTATGTCAGTAAATGTGACCCTGAATTCACTTTTATTAAATAACTGGGAAATCAGAAATGAACACTAGGCAAGTTCCTTCCTTGTCAGCTGCAAAAACCACATTTCCCAGCCCCCGTCTTCAACATAATCTCTAAGGTTGAGACCTAGTCACATCTCTCATGTTAGAGGATAAATGGTCCAGGATGTTTATAAGATGAGCATGTGCTACCACTGTTTCCCCAAAACAGCCTCTTGATAGCTATAAAATAGCTAAAACCTAGTTACATCAAATAAACATGGACAATACTGGCTTTCATTAAAAAAAATCAACTAAGTTGGCTTCCCTCAGCCATTAAAGTACTAGCCACAAACACACAAGGAGTAGAGTTCAGATTCTCAGAATCCATGTAAATGCTGGTTGCCTCTGACAGCCTGCCTGTCTAGCTACAGTCTAGCCTGTAGCACAGTGGTTCTCAACCTTCCTAATGCTGAGCCCCTTTAATACAGTTCCTCATGTTGTGGTGACCCCCAACCATGAAATTATTTTTCTTGCTATTTTGTAACTGTAGTTTTGCTACTGTTGTGAATCATACTGTATGTGTGTTTTCCCATGGTCTTAGGCCACCTCTGTGAAAGGGTCATTTGATCCCCAAGGAATCGCAACCCATAGGTTGAGAATTGCTGATCTAAAGAGAGACAGGGGATCTATAGAGCAGGCTGGCCAAGAAACTGCATCTGGAATTCTAGGATCAACTGAGAGACCCTGCCACAAAGAACAATTAAAGATAATTCCCAGTGCCAACCTCAGGCCTCTACAGGTACCCAAGTGTGCCCACGCACATGCAAACATGTGCGTGCACACACATGCACCCCACACCTAAATGAAAAATGGAAAAGGAAAAACAAATGACTAAGCTGAGAATGGCCCATGTGTACAACCGGTTGCAGGGAGACTTCCGGCCTTGCAGAGTGGACTGAGCCTCAGCCTCCAGGGCAGGAGGGAGTCCTGATGTCTCAGTTCTTACCTTCTGTCCCACAGCTGCAGAACCAAAGCGAGCTGCGGGCCCCCACCGCGGAGAAAGCCGCCTTCTTCCTGGATGCCGCCATCGCCTCAAGGCGAAGCAACCAACAAGACTGTGATGAAGATGATCACAGGAACTCCCACATGCTCTTCACCCTGCACATCTACCAGTACCGGATGGAGAAGAGCGGGAAAGGAGGAAGTAAGTCTGCCTTAGCCAGCTCCAGCACCAGCCCTGGCCAGCCAGCACCCCTCACCTAAGGCAGCAGCACCCTCCTTTAGCAGAGGGTGTGGCACCCACTTGCAACTCAGTGGTCTGGAATTCAAGATAAGTGCAGACTGTACGCTCAGGTTCACTTTTGAGACGTTCAGGAACAAAAGGTTAGCTTTGGCAATGATAACTTACAAATGGCGTTGTTCTGGCTGTGTGAAGGAATGAATTAAAAAAGAAAAACAGCTGTTGAACACCTTTTTTTTTTTTTTCTGTTCACAAATCTTGCTCTTTTAGTCAGGGCTTTCTAGAGTAACAGAACTACAGAATAGTGGTGTGGGGGTGGGGGGCTGTGGGTCTTCCTACCTCAACGATCCAGATTAGAACTAGATCTTTTCACTTCCAGTTAATCAGAAATCCCTCTGAGGTGTACCGTCTACTTTTATGTTTTAGTTAATTCCAGATGTAGCCAAGTTGACGACCAAGAACAGCCATCACGCCACCAAAATCAATAGTCAGCCCCTGGAGCCCCTCCCAATGTGCCATTTATCACTGTGTTGATCCCCCCTACAGGCTCAGAAGCAACAGTCATGTTCCTGAATAGTTTACAAGTCATACTTTGAAAGAACTGCCAGATGGGGGCTGTTTCCTTCCATGTTGCCTGGATAGAAGCAGGCACAGTACTTGCTCTGTAACACAGGCACACTGCTAGACCCCAGCTCTGTTCATAGTCCCAGCCCAGGTCTTTTCTCAAAGCTAGGACTGGACTTGAAGCGACTACCCATTATTGCCTTTCAGCAGTGTATGCTCCAGGCCCACCAGAGGTGGGTTCCAGCACTTAACTGAGCTGCATGGGGATCTTGATCCAGGGGCCAAGTAAACTGTTGACTCACTAGGGTTTCTGACAAGACCTAAGTCCCAGGGCTGGGCTGGCAAGGCTTGAAATTATAAGAAGAGGCCATTGACTGCCCTATCCCTAAGAAAATCTGAAATGAAAACATCCAACTCACACCTAGTTTCTCCTCAAGTGTCCTTGCTGCCCCAAAGACCTGCACAACATTCCTGAAGATAGTTGTCTGGGCTTTCTGGCGTCCTCAACTAGAAAAGTCCTCTTTCCCATCTCATTGATCTGATTTCTCCCACCCTGCCTACTCCCTACAGTTTGACCACCTGCCTGCTTGCTTTCCTTGTGGTTGTTTTGGTTTTTTGAAACAATGTCTCACTATTTACCCCCCTCCCCCCAGCCTCAAACTCATAGTCCTCCTGCCTCAGCCTCCAGAGTGCTGGCTTGTCATTGCTGCAGTATGCCCACCATGCATTACTTAGCGACAGTGTCTTAGAGTCTTAGATTCAGGTTTATTGAGGAATCACTTGTAGGAATAATTTGTATCCAGTGGAATTTTCCCCCTTCTGTGTTTTTAGATGAGTTTTGACAAATCCATACAGCTTTGTAACCATGATAATCCAAGGTGATATGGGTAGCCTGGAAAGTTCTCTTTGCTCTTTAGTCAGTTAACCCACCTCTAGTCCCTGGCAAGCACTGATCTGTTTCTTTCTGTTTGACCTTTACCAGAATAGTGTGTGAATCAAACCTGCTGCCCAATTGGGTCCCTTTGAGCCTGGCTTCTTTCACTTAACACAGTGCACTAGAGTGCTGCTCCTCTAACTTATGTATCTCTTGTTCACTTACCTTCCTCATTCTTTGCTCACTTTCTTTTGACTGGCCCTAGAGACCTGCCTCCTACCCCCACCGTGGGGGAATGAATGAAAATGGCCCCAGTCTGGGGCTGGGGTTCCACTAGCCAAGGCCACCTATATAGATCTGGAAGCAGATGGAGTAGTCCCCCAGGAACCTAAGGACCCTGGCTGTCACTTGTCACTCTGAGAGCCATGCGAAGGGTACTGTTAGCCTAAGATCAGATCTTCCTGGGCAGCCTGCAATTCTGAAGATTTGGCTAGGGAAAACAGCAGGACATGTTGAATGGGAATCTTTTAAAGGACCATAGTTCTCAAAGGGGAGTTCACACCATGTCAAACATTTCCATTTAACATAACATTCTTGAGGCCGGAAACAGGAATTAAGACACTTCTGAGAGATCCAGAGCTGAGCTGTGCTCTTTTCTCGCAGCAGTCCTGAGAGCTGTAAATCACACCCTGGATGCTTTTTCTGGGTAGTGTCTTAGCAGAGTAGATGTGAGAATTGGAACACTGTTTATTTTAGTAATTTAAACAGCTGTCAATAGTAATAGCCGTCATAGCCTTGCATGGTCAAAAAAGGGAACTCTCAACAGCTCCGAGGCCTAAGACAAGCGCTCTCAAAAGCAGAGAGTCCCAGGGTGTCCAGCGATGTCCTTCTGAATTGTACGCCAAGCCAGAAACTCACTTTTGGTCTTTCAATTTTTATTTCTTGGTTTTATCTGCAGCTTGGAATCTGAAAGCAGAAACAATGAAAATACAGAAAGATCTCATTGAAGTACTTCAAATGTAAAAATTTGAATTTCTGACTCCACATCAATTTAAAAGAACATTCTCTAAAACTGATGACATGCTCCCAAGTTGGTTCTACCGAATCCTGAGCACTTTTTAAATATTTAACATCCAACTCATCTTTTTTTTATTTTTAGGTTGTGCATGAAAATTGCTTTTTAAATAATAAATTCAGGGGAAAGGAAAAAGGCAGATGCCACCAGTGGCTTCCAAACCTCTCAGGTTCTGTCAGGTGCCCAGTAAACTGGATGAGAAAAGGGGAGGGTCCAGGCTGCTGAGGGCAAAGGGCAAGCCCCTCCCACCTGCCAGGGCCCCAGCATCTCAAAAGCAAAGGATCAGAAGGCCTTTGGGCCCAGCAGGGTTTCAGTGGATTTATGTGGCTGACCCATAATGAGAAGATTTGGAGTGTTGTTTAAAATGGAAATTTTGTTTACTTATATATAAGTTATAATCCCTGTGGATTTGGCAGCCAGAACTCAATTAAGGGAAGGTTTATTAATTAGTTGCCCTGCGGGGAAGCAGGAAGCAGAGCTGTTAACCAACTGGGAGAGACTTAGCCTGATGAAGCATTCAGGGTCAATCTCTGCTGCAAGAAGTAAATACATAATGTATAGATGTGCCCCGAATCTTAGGTCCATTTATGCATTGTATGTACACACACACATTCTCTCTCTAGCTCTCTCTCTCTAGCTCTCTCTCTCTCCTAGACAGGTAGATGGCTTACTTAAAGGTTCTGGTCAAGATAGAAAAGAGCATTCTTTGTCAGTGTATTCATGTGTTGTACCATCAGGTTGGGTTTAAAATGGCTCCCCAGTTGCCAAGGCTTCTGGGATATTAGCAGAATTGGTTCTCTCCATTTATAAGTCCTCACTGTTAAATCTATAAGGGCTCGCAGGCTCTTTGCAAATTCAACACTGGGGAGAGGTGCCCAGATGAGCAAGGGCTGCTCCTCATAGCCGATACTGTGTTGCTTCAGGGAGGTGACCCAATGAGGCCGGTTTTCCTTGTCCCCTTGATAAGCATGGGCTTTGAAAGCATTCCTTGATGGGCTGGTGAGATGGCTCAGCTCAACAGGTAAAAGCGCTTACTACAAAAACCTGACGACCTGAGTTCCATCTCCAGAAATCATGGTGCAAAGGAGAGATGATTCCACACATGCACATACCTGTACTCATAACACACATCATGCATATACATAATAATAATAATTGATAATTTCAAAGTGTCTCAGTGATTAACATTGCAGACGCCCCATGTCCACCGACAGCTAACACTGGGCCTCTGATCTGTTCACTCACCTTGCTTCCTCCTTGGGAAACATCATGGTCTACGCTGTCCATATACACATGAATGGGGGAACATGTACATAGGTGGGCACCCATGCCTGCACTCACTTGGTGAAAAGTCTAATCGGACAGTTTCCTCCATCTTGGTTTTCTGGTGACGCTCAAAACACTCCTTACAAAGGCTTTGGAATGTCCTGAATCAGCCATGTCCTAGCCAGGCTGTATAGTTTACAGAGCTCGAAGGATCCCTCATCTGCTCGGCAGATGTGCTTCTAAAGGGGGAGAGCCCCCCTACTGTCCCCAGCAGCAAAGCCCTGGGGAACGTGGATGCACACTGCAGGACTCCCAGCTCCCTAATCAGGGTCAGTTATGACGTGATGCCACCAGCTCTGTGCTTGTATTTTTAACCTCTTTCTCCATCACCCCAGGATGGAAGGAAGGGAAAGAAATAGTAACAGCGAAGGGTCTCAAGCCTACTTCCTCCATAAGCTGCCTCCTCTTCACAGCTTCCCAGACTGTCCCTTCTACATAATGTTTTTCTCCTTAGAACCGCATAGCAGCTTTTGTCCTATTCCGCCTTACATTTTTAATCTCCCATGCTTGGTGGGTTCCACCAGACTAAGTATTTCCTGAGAACAGGAGCTCTGATTCTCATCACCTTGGGTCTCCGTGGTGCCGGTCTGTGCCTACATGTCAGTGCTCAGTACCTGTGAATTATATTCAACGGAATGTGTGCTCTGTTTTATCCCTGACTGTCTCTACCACGTAGTTCAGCTAGTTTTGGAAAGCAAGACCAACTTGTTTGGATTTTGAATCACCTAGGGGATTAGTAAAGCACTCCTCCAAGTGTGCGTGTAAGGGGCTGTTCCAGAGATGAGAGACGCCGCCGAGGGCTCCGACCTGACGGGAGACTTAATGCCTTGATTCAAAATGTAGATAGACTCTTCAGAGGTGATAGAAATCAAAGCAGGGCCTTAGTGGGAGGAGCAGCTTGCTAGGGACCATAGCCCTCAAGCGTAGAACCTGGCCTGGCCTCTGCCTGGTGCTTCCTGGCTGCTATGGAGCAACAAGTCCTCCTCCACCTTATATTCTCACCTCCATGATGCTCAGCCTCCCCTACCCCCCATATTGGGATTCTCACCTCCATGATGCTCAGCCTCCCCTCCCCCCATATTGGGATTCTCACCTCCATGATGCGCAGCCTCCCCTCCCCCCCCATATTGGGGCCAGGTGACCATGGGCTGCCACCTATGAAACTGAGCCAAAATTCCTTCTTCTACCTTTTGACCGTCTGTCTCAAATATCAGTCCCAGCGTGCAAATCACCCCCATGCAACCTGGTGCTACGGGTACACTGCCCTACCAGAAGTTGGTCAGTTCACAGGCAAAGTCCAGTAAAGGCAGGAATTATATCAAATGATACATTCGTGTAACAAATGTGTATTTTTTCATTGATCTTATTGGTACACAGCATGGTTTCCCCTTAGAGATGAGTTTTCAACTTAAAGTTCTAAGTTTCATGAACTGTACTGATTTTAATGGCTTTACTTTAATTTCTTCAAAGAGATTTGAGATCTTAAAAGACCCAATTGCTGGCAACTGGATACAGCCCTTTTCTGGCTCCTTTTCATTTTTCAACTCTGATTTCTCATGTACATCTAATTTAACTTGACTCTCTTCTTTAAAAGACCTTCCCAAAACATTAAATTTAATTTATACATAAATGATCAAACTTCTTACAGAATAATATTTTATTGGTTCCTCTGTTGTTTGTATTTTAGTAACATAGGCATCATGAATTGCTGATCCACTGCTAGACAGACAGAGCATCTTTTTGGAACAAAGGCACCTGGACAAAGCAGCCACGTGCGTTTGGCGTGCTGGCGTTGTCAGTCGGTGTCTTACAGAGGCGATGGAGAGTGTGGCTAGCTCAGCCAGGTGGGAAGACTGTGCAGCACACAGCAATAGTCTGGAGAACAGAATGCCAGTGCTGGTGGTTTACTTGAGTCCAGTTAAACTAGAAGGCCTGGGAGTGGGAGGCAGGCAAGGAGAGCTCTTTGCAGGTCCCAGGTGGTCCCAGAGTGCTACCAAATTTGGAAGCCATGTGGTTGCAAGATGAGTGTAAGACTCTGCATGTTGTTCGTTCTGGGTTTCCATCTGACTCAGCATCAATTTTCAGTGAAAATGATGATTTTTTTTCTCCCAGCATGTGTGGACCTCAGTTTTTTTTATCTATATTTTCAACCCAATTTATGCACAGTGTAGGCATTAAGTGATATTAGGAGAATTTGGTATTTCCAAAAACCTACCAGGTACTCAATACAGTGTGATTCAGAAAGAGATAAATTAGAATATTGCTCCTTGTGGGGAAAATAGGTGTGTGTGTAATTTGGTTTGGTCCAACTCTAGACTTAAAATATAAATAATTGGGGGCTGAGGTGTCACTAAGTTGGAAGATTGCTTGCCTAGCTTGCAGGAAGCCCAAAGTTTGACCCCGACACTGCAGAAACTGGTGGTGATGCTGTTTGTTCTCCTGGCACACAGGAGGCAGAGACAGGCATCAGGAGTTCAGAATTATCCTCAGCAATATAGCGAGTTCAAGGCCAGCCTGAGATTCATGAGACCCTCTTTTTAGGAAAAAAATGGTTAAGATGGATTGGACTATCTGCTTATGTCCTTAATCTCAGAAATCTGAAAAGTGAGGAGCCGACTTCTTACCTGAAGTAATATTCACCCCTTCTGCTCATCTGTTATGGAATTACTTTCTCCCAAGCCAGTTGTGGTGATGTGAGCTCTTGACACTATCAAACAGCCTGTGGCTACTGACTTACCTCCCTTCTAGATTAAGCACCATTTGTGGAAGCCAGATTCTCTACCAGTGGGCAGAGGGCAGAGAGCAGCTTTTTCCATTGTGTAAGGGTGCCTCTCATTCTGAGTCATGCTGGTAATTACAGGTGTTTTACAAAACTCTTCAACACAATCTAAGCCACCTTTTGTTCTGTGTGTTCTATTTTACTATGTGTACATTGTAAATTTTATTCCATTACATCAAATGGACTATTAAGTCTGGAAGTCCAAATTGGTCTCTGTCTTTGCCCTTTCATCTGAGATGTGTGAGGAATGCCTAAGCCTTTCCTGTCTATATAATTGGGCTGCCAAACAGAAGACATTTTGTTTAAAAATAACTGTTTCCCTAGCACATTGCCACGAGCCAATCTTACATGATTTGAAATAGGGTAGAAGAGAAATAAGATGGACTCCCTTAGAAGAGGTTGCCCCTGGGTTGAAAATATGCAAAATGAACTCCATTCGTGTCTAAGGTGTGGGACCGAGGTGGAGAAGCTGGCACACTGAACCACAGTGCTGTGCTTCCTGGAATGTTCACCGCCAACAGTAGGTATGGGACGTGAGAGTTCCCAGATGGTCCCCCAAAGTTCTCTTCTGACAGCAAGTCTAAACCTTGCCCTCAGAAATAGTATAGACAGAGAATCTATACCTCTTCCTACAGGTGTGCAGGTACTCAGAAGTGTATACCCAGGTACCACCTGAAGGTCCCTTACGTGAAGCCAACGTGTTGGGGCAGGTGTGGAGAGCAAATGCATGTATGTGCACACTCCCGTGCACATGCACGGGGAAGCCAAAGGAGCATGTCACATGTCTCCCTCTGTTGCTCTCTGCCCTGCTCCCTTGAGACAGGGTCTCTCTCACTGACCCTGAAGCTCACCTTTTGGTTGGTCTGGCTTGTCAGAGAGCTGCCTGTGTCCACCCCCGCCCCCACCACCTAGTGCTGGGCTCACAGGCTTCCTGTGTGACTGCTGCTGATGCAAACTCAGGTCTTCATGTTTGCACAGCAAGTGTTCTCACTGAGCCACTTCCCAGCCCCACATCAAGAAAAAAAAAATGTATTTATTTCCCCTTTGTCTTGTAATGATACTTTTTCTGGATGTTGACTGCTCATCTGACAATTTTTGATCTTTCAAAAATGTTGGCTAGACTATCTTCTTACTTATTTCTGAGGATGAAATCGGCCATCATACTTACCTCTGCTCCGTTGTATGGAATCTGTTTTTGCTCTTGGGGCTGTTTTTCTCTTCTGCTCTGAGCAGCAAGTTATTGTCTGCTTCATTGGGTTTGTTCATTTTTCTTGTCCTGGGATTTTTAGATTTGTAGGCTGATAGTTTTCATCATTTGAGAAAAGTTGGAGCCATTATTTATTCAAATACTACCTCTGTGTCACAGACTGGAAATACAACCATGTGTGTTTTAGACACCTGAGGTTGTTTGTAACCCTTTCAGTTTCCCACCTCTCTCTTTTCTCTCCCTTTTCCCCTCCTCCTCTCACTCTTTACATTGGTTGTTGACTTTTATGTTTTTTCTATTTTTTCCAAGATTTATATTGATTTGCTGTCAAATTCACTGATCTTTCCTTTTGCTAATGTGTAACCTACCGTATACTCCCAGATGTAATTCCGTCTTTGTTTTTAATCTCTTAGATCATTGTATACACTTTTATTTTAATTGACATGGATGCTTTTATACAGCTCACGGTGGTCCTGTCTCTACTTGAGCATTTCAACATTGACAGAGAATAGCAGTAACGGTTTCTCATTGCCTTCTCTTGTGGATTCTAATAGCTCTGCTTTTCTGGGCTTATTTCAAATACTTCTTCATTGTGGGTATCATCCACCTGCTTCTTTCCATGCTCATTTATCTCTTCACATGAACTTTCAGATTTTTCCGATGTGACTGTTGGAAGCAGACACCTCTGGACTTCCAGCTTCTTCACATGCACCTGCTGATGAGCATTCGGTGGAATCTTCCAGAGACTGTCTGAAAATTCCCTAGCTCCTTCCTTTCTAGCGTTCTATCCTGCACATGGCTGCCACCTTGGTTTCCCTAGACTTTGGATTCTGTCTCTCTTGAGCTCAGTGGCTCCACCAGATTCATCCTGGGCTCTTGGCCCCAAGCCTGGGAACTCTCACAGCACAGTTAGCAGAGAGAGACACCAGGAGTTTGTCTTGTCTCATGTGCCTCAAGAATCACTCTCTGCCACCTAATGTCTAGTGTCTTAAAAAATATAGCTCTTTTATACATTCTGTTTATTTTGGGTTGTTTTGGATACAAAACTCAGTCTAGTCCCTGTTACTTCACTGCAGCCAGAATTCGTGGGCCAAATGCTTAACTTTTCTGAACTTTCATTTTCTCACCTAGGAGAAGAGGGTGATGGTGTTTGGATGATTCTGTGTGGGGACTGAATGAGATGGATGTCTGTGCACCTGGCAACTGGCAGGCACTCAGCAAGTAGTTAGGTCTCCCCTGCTTTTGCACCTGGATCTCCCATCTTCCAGATTTTCCTGAAGTTACCAGCCTGATTCCTGGCTGAGCTTTAGGTTGGCCGCCTGACAATGACAAACCAGAATAGATAACCATACGCGAACTGTTCAGCTTTCAACTTGGTCAGCTTCGGAACGCTGCTCTCCAGGGAACAGGCATTTAAATCCCTTGCCCTCCTTACATGAACCCTTTGATCTACAGGAATGATTCCTTTATTTGTGAGATCAATGACAGCAGGTTTTAGAAGTCTTGTGGCATATGGAGGACAAAAGACTTCCGCTTGGCTTGTTTGTGTCACCAAATGTTTATCTCTCCTTTTCCCCAAGATTCCCAGAGAGCCACCTGAAGAAGAGAAAATGCGTTGCCCAGAACTTACCCTTGCTCCTCTTTTTTTTCTCTTTGTGTCTTCCCCGGTGCCAGTGTCTGGGGGTCGCAGCCGCCTTCATCTCATCGATCTTGGCAGTTGTGTGAAAGCTCTCAGCAAAAACCGAGAAGGAGGCTCGGGACTGTGCCTCTCACTGTCCGCTCTGGGCAACGTCATCCTGGCCCTGGTCAACGGGAGCAAACACATCCCATACAAGTAAGTGACTCTCCGAGTGCACGGCAAGATGGCGCAAGCATAGAGTCAGGAGTGAGTCTCTGTCCAGGACAGCTGCCCCAGGAAAGGCTCGGCCAAAGCGTAGTCTGGACTGGGTTATGAGTTCAGTGGCAGAGATTAGCTTTAGCCAGCGATGGTGTAATGCATCGTCTGCGAAAATGGAAGGTGTTGCAGATACTTAACTCTGGCATAGTCCTAATTTGAGGTCTCTGAGACAAAACAGAAAACTATCTCAACAGAGACCCCCCCCCTCATTGGTGGGCTACTGTCTGCACCATATCAGTGGTTCTGTGTTGCAAGCAGTGACCAAGAGGAATAGGGCAGCCAGATTAAAGATGCAAGAGTACGGCTCGTTAGATGTGAATCTCAGGTAAACAGCAAATACCCTGTTCTTTAAGTAAGACCCCTTTTCTATCACATGCCTATCACAGGAATCCTGTGTGTCACCTGGCATCCCTACTTAGGGGCACCCAGGGGGACAGGGTGTTGCCATGTCTCATCCCATGGAAATGTTTACTCCATAACCAGGCTCCTTTCCTTCTTACCATTACTATTCCAGGAAGACAGAGTCAGAGTTCCTGCCGTTTCTACTATAGCTCTAAGCATGCCATGTCACCAGTGCTCATGAGTGGCCCAGCCTTACTCAACCTCAGCACCACCGGCCAGCTCAGCTGGGTCTCCTATTGGCTATAGGAACCTCCACTCGCCTCTGTTACATATGCATCCCAGGGAAATAAGATGCAGAATAGGTGTGAATTTTTTGGTTATGTTTTTTTGAATCTAGAAGGCTGTCACCAGTGACCAATGGCGACCAGCCAATGCTCTGGTTCAGCTCCGTTTTATCAGACATAAGTGGAAACAGCATTCACCTCACAGAGTTGTCATGAGTGAATATGAAGGGGATATTTTGCTTTAATCCATAAAAGTCCTTTAAGTGAAAATTGCTGCCATGAGAGGGAGGGGAGAGTGGGTGATGTCGCAGAGCCTGAGATGCAAGGCAAATCCCTGCTTTCTTCTTTCCTCTGGTCCAAGTGGATAACTGACCCCCAGAAGCCGTTCCCCACCAGAGAAGCATTCTAGGATGCCGTCAGGGCTCACCTGGTCGTTATAATGTAAGACGTTGTACCCCTTCTTGAAATTTGGTATCCCAGTCACATGTAACCTAACGTGCCCTTTTAAGGACCACTTCCTGTGAGAGAACAATTTCATGATGAGGATTTATCAAGCTTTATCTTCTATGATTTTCTAATGTGAATTAACTCAGAGCATTTGGGCGCTGGCAAAGGCAAAGGTCATTGGGCAGCAGATCTTCCAAAGATAGGAGCTAGGGGCCTGGTTGACTTCCAGGAAAACTGAGAACCGTGTCTTTGAACATGTTAACTTCCTGGACCATCATGTAGGTACAGTTCAAAATGCCACCTTGCTTTGGGGCTAGGTAGTAGATCACACCTGTTATATTCCTAAAGAGTGGCCTACTTTCATGATTTTAATAAATATTTGTCTGTTGGAATTGCTGAACTGATGGTGTGAGGGCTGGATGAATGTAAGCATATGTCATTTTTTTCATTAGATAAAGTGACTTCGTTCAGGTTATAGTTTAGTTTCATTGTATACAAATAGGGAAACACTATGAGTTGTTTTTATTACTAGCTCAAGGTTTCTTGTTAGATTAACTGTATTTTTAACATAAGCTAGTCTTAATGGCCAGCCTCTTGGGAAAGCTGACAAATAGAATGTCACCTTCAGACATCCTTGTGCTTGAATCCAGGTGTCCCTCCCTAACACTTGGGCCACACAGGTGATGAGCAAAGTGTTTATATTGTATGTAAACACAGACTTAAGATAAATGTTGTGTCTTCATGAGCCTGTGTCAAGGAGAGGTTCCCTAACTTTAATAGTCATTAGCTGTGGACAAAGGCTTCCATCTGTTACCCTGGTCCTACCTCACAAATCACCAGGAGCTTGCTGGGCAGCCCACTGCTCAGTATCTGCATGGTGGCCTGGCCAGCCATCTAATGACCAGGACATTTGTCCTGAAATCCTTTGGTCCATGACTATCACAGCGCATAAGCTTTGTGGGACTTTCGCTCTGACCTTTTCTTGGATTCTCAGCCACAGCACAGACATGGTATTTGGTGTCTGTGAATCTCATTTGCAAACTGATTGATTAATTGACTAGAAAGTATTCTCTTTCAGAATACAGGAAGGTGAGACAAAGATTTACTGAAATCCCATAGGCTTTTCCCAGTTTGGGAGACCTTGGCCATTGAGGCCAGGTGGCTGGCTGGTCAAGCTCTGCCTCATATTGACTGCCTCTACACAGCAGGGTGTTCAGCCCAGCAGGATGGTCCACATTCCCTTTCTAAGACCAAAAATAAAAGGATAAGGTTAATTTGTGGGACCTTTTCTAGTCCCCTGTTCTTACTCCCAAAATAAATGACACAGAGACCTATAGATTTATCAATAAACTTTAGGCTCTATAACTGGGCAGATATTATCTAGTCTAATTCTCTATGCTAGTCTGGCTACTTCCCAGCCACACACCCGAGTTACTTGCTGTGTTGGTCCTGCCTGGGCTGTTTCTGCTTGATGTTCTCCTCACCACATGCTTTCCCTGAGATTCTCTCACTGGCTTAGAAGTCCAGCCTTTCTATCTCCTCTGCCCAGTCATTGGCTGTTTAGCTTCTTTATTAACCAATCAGAGATATTTGGGGGAAAAAGTTTACACAACAGTGATCAATGAATGTGACAATGCCCATGTCCAGACTGCAACCAGACCTTGGGGCAGAGAATTCTGAATGCACAGTGTATGAGACCAACCCCCAGCAGACCACAGCTTGCTAGAGCCACGCTATGCCACATTATGTTAGCAGATTAAAACTTTCTGGGCATCAAGCCTTATCATTCCATTGGCTTCCCAGGAAAGGGTATGTTTCTTTGCTGCATGGTTTCCTGGTGTTCTAGTCACTTTCAGGAGGAAGAAAAAAAAATCCCATAAAAATCAAACTTCATATTCTTTACCCTCCCTCATCTCTCTGAAACACAAGACCCTACTGCTCATCATCTGTCACCCTAGACAACTGCTCAGAAGCTGCATTACTCGTGCGTGCTTCTGGGAAATTAACTGAAATGTGCACAGAGGGGATATAGCCTGTCTCCATCTCTCTTCATCACTATACCGGACCATTTGTCATGTGAGCAAGCTGGAAAGTGAGTTGGGACTCATTACCCATCCTGGCTGCTCCACAGGCACCCTTGAGGTGCCCTGAATGCTTCTGACTCTTCTGCAGATGACAGGCACATGCACGGAATCTGTTCCCCACCTCGGCCATTACGAAGCACAGGCTGCCCGGCCAATCCCAGAGCCATCCATTTATCAATCCTAAATGGTGACGCCATTCAGAAAAGCATGAAGGGGAGGAGGAGGCAGGGAGATCAACAAGGGCACTAGGCCCCTTAGTCAGCCACTCAATGACAGGAAGCACAAATTGCTCTTTTCTAACTCTGGGGAGTGTCACACCCAGGGAAATCTTGTTCTGAGGTTTCTGAGAGAGCATCGTTACAAATTTCCTTCCAGGCTCATTCATTATAGTTGTCTGCTATTCCTCAGCACTTCCTGCACAGCGAGGTGCTAGGAATCTCGACAAGTGACTGAGTGGGGAGAAAGTGAGCAGAGGTGTTGACATGAATTCTCACACCACAAGCCAAGGTTCTAGGTGTTCATTTTTGAAGCCGGTCCTTGAGGGGCCACGACAAGGATCTGCCAGGGTGAACTTGGCTTCGGTAACGTGCTCTGGTGTCCTGGCCCTTCAGATGGCCACAGACTTTGTAGAGACTCGGAAATTCTAGCCACAAGCAAGTTCCCTTCAAGGGTGCCTGATCCCTTTTAGGTATTGTCTTGTGATGGGTACAAGCCCTGAGAAAGAGCATCCTTCACAGGAATGCCTCAAGCCCTGAAGCCTGTAACTTTATTTGTAATTGTCACTGCATTTGGAGAAACCATTCCTTTGCTAAGCCACACAATCCAGTGTGAGCAAGGGCTTGTTAAGGACCTCAGGAAGGCCAAGCCAGCATATCTGTGCTTTTGCAAAATGATGAAGCTTTTTAATGATGAAGGCTGACCATTATACAGACAAGAGCTTTTGTTTTGTTTTGTTTTTTACAAATCTATGATTCTCCTTGATGGGTTGGCAGCTGGGAATGAATTATGTATGTGAAGGGAAGGACAGGCTGCTTGTTGACTGGACAATGAGAAGGGAGGTCCCAGGCCCAGATGACGATCATTGTAGATCATTGTAGTTCCTCGCTGGCCTTTCCTCTGTTCTGGGGGAGTTATAGTTTGCGTGAGACCTGTGCTGAGCTTGCTGCTTCTGCACAGGTCCAGTCTTAAAAAGCTGCTTCCAAGCTGTCCTGGAGTGAGTTCTGGGGGCTCTTCATGAAAGCCCTCTTAATCCTTTTGCTGTTTAAGGAATTTAGTCCTGAAGCCTCACATCTGTCTGCTCATCCACCAGCAGGGTGTTTGCTCTCTGCTTCTAAACCGCAGATATGTATTCGCTAATGTCTGGACCCCGTTTAATAAGGTCATGGAAAATCGTCCTGTGGCATTCTCCTGTTGTGTTTATTTCTGATGCTCTTCTCTGGAAATGGTGCCACACAGCCAGCTGCGATGTAAGCATCAGCTCCTCTGTCGTGGGTTTGGTTTGTGCTATGGCCTGAGACCCCCATTTATTCCTGGTAGTCACTGGGGGCTGTGCACAGGCAGCTAGGCTCACTCCACTTTGCGGTTTATGGTTGAATGGCTCCACCAGGCTTGAAATGCATCGGGGCCAGTCTCTTGCCAACCATCAGACTAATGGCAAGCACTCCAGGCAGTGTCTACTTCCAGAAGTCTCTATCTCACCTAAGTGCCAGAGCTTGCACAGCCTGGAGCAGGGAAGCTTGCCTCCTCAGGCTCAAGTGGGGTAAGGAACGACATTACTTTAAGGCCATCAAAGCACCTGAACACAACAATCTGCTCAAAGCAGCAGGCAGCTCTGAAAACAAATTCAAGTCCATGACTCAGGAGGCAGAGGGATGGGGTCTCTACACAGAGTTGGCTTTTCCTGAAATGTTAACACCTCTCATTTGCAAGGCGGTGGGGGACTGATGCCTGCAGACAACAGGTGCAGCGGCAGGTCTGCAGTCTGGGCTGCTCAGGGCCACCACCACAGCGCACAGGCATTCTCCCAGCCTTCAAACCTCTCCACTCATCCTCGGTAGACTTGGGGTTTCTCTGCTTTCTCAGAACCGGGAACTCCCTCTGAGGGGATTGGGAGAATGGAAGAGGTATGGGAAACTGGGGGAAGCAGCGAACTGCTGTTGGCCGTGACATCCTGCTCCCCTGGTGTCACACAGTCCAATTCCTCTGGCTTTGAATGTACGTTACTTATAGGTACCATAAAATTAAATAGATATGTGTCAGGGGAAAAATGCAAAAGAATATTGGCTGTAAGATTGACTCGAGATAGCATGAAATTGGGGAGAAGCTCCGTGTGAGGATCTTTGTGTATGAGAGAAGCGCGCATGTGCATATTTAACCTCCTCAAATGCACATTAATGCTGGATTATCTCCCCCTGATTTACGGGGAGAACATCAATTTAGAACTATTTGCACAAACTCCAGATACCAGTTTATAGAGTTCCCTGTTTAGAAATAAAATAACCAAAGTCTCAGGTTGCCAGGCAACTGCAGCAGTGATAATTCTTAGTATTGCTGCTTTAAAAACATTCATTTTTATACATTTTAATGACTGTTAGGAAGCAAGAAGAGTGAGCTCAGAGCATCTCTGGAAGAAGTTGGTTTTTTTGATGAGATTGTTCAGCATCTGTCCCTCCTTGCCTCTTCTCTGGCCGGTGGTATTTTCATAGTTCGTTACAGGATTTACAGAGACAGTTATTTTTTTTTTAACAATCCAGGCAGTGATCATCTGATGATGAAGTCCCCTGGCTGATCTGTGCAGTCATTAGGGGAGAAAGGATGTGGTGTGGGACTGTCTTGGGCTGCAGCCTAGATTCAGCCATCCGTTCTTATGCTCCAAGTCTGACCCGTCCTTCCGGTTCTGGAGAAATACTTCTCCCAGAATAAGGAGCAAAGCGTCAGACCCCCAGTGTGGCCAGACCTCTGGGCAGCAAAGCCATCACAGCTGATCTTTCTGCCCGCCATTAGATAATGAAGCATAACAGCTTGAGGGCTGGATAGGAGCCAGGAGTGTTCCATTTGGGTTCCGACTTCATCTTCCCTTGGACTAACTTCTGAAGTCTCTTCTAGAATTTAAGTCAACGGGCAATAGAGTCAAGAGCCAACTAGCAACTGAAACCCTGTACCCTCTCAAATCCAGCAGAGCAGAAGGGGTCTCCCCCTGCCTTTCCACAGAGGCCCCAGGACTCAGACTCAGGTCAGCAACAGTGTCCCCTACCCAGACAGCTGTGGTACTCCAGAGAGGAAGGTACTGTGCAGTGTGGGGCAAGAAGGAGACAGGTGGATACAGCTGAGCTGCCCGTTCTTGCCTCCACACTTACCATCTCAGCAGCCAGGCTCTCTCCCTGCCACGGATTGAGAGGCGGAAACAAGAGTAGGATTTCCCCCTCTCAACCTTTCAAAGGGAATAGAGGCTAATTTATGAACTGCTGCATCAGAGGAAGGAGGAGAAAATTGTTTCCAATACTTATTTTCTGGCTTTTCAGCTACACGGCAGGCAGTTAGCATGGCGTGTAAATTGGCTCTCCGTGAGAGATGTTTCCCAATGACAGCACAGTGGTAATGCCTCCCACTGTGCCACTGAGGCTCTTCTAAACGCCCTATGGGGATGCCATATGGGTGACTCATAGCCATCACTCTTGTGGCAAAGATTGGGAAACTGAGGCACAGAAAGGTTGAGCTCCTTGGTGATGTTCACACAGCTGTAAGGTAACACAGCTACGTCACTGTCTCCCTGTGTGTCACTGCTGCCTAATATGGTGCCCAAAGGTTGTTGATGTCCAATGAATACTTGTCGATAGATACGAAATGTCCACAGACCACTTGTGTCCATAGAGCCTGAGCATGGAGGTTTGGAAGTAAGAGTTTAAGCTGTGGAGGGACCAGAGACTCCAGTGTGTCCATCCAGGCGGCTTCCTTGACCTCACTTGTGTCTGGGATGGCTAAGCTGAGACCAGTGGCTAGGGGCTGGTGGTGAAGTGGGGCATGAAAGACAGAAAAAGAGGGAAAGGAAGTCTCTCACTGCAGACCCAAGCCATGAGGCTCAATCAAATGTCACACTACAGAGTTAAGTGCTGATCCTAGTAATTCAGGCTGGTAATCCCAGCTGCTCTGAAGGTAGAGGCAAGGGAATTGTAAATTCAAGGCAAGCCTGGCAAACCTAGTATGAGATTCTGTCTCAAAATAAAAGCATAAAATGGCAGAGGGGGGCAAAAGAGCTTAGCTCAGTGGTAGGGTAGCATGAGCAGGACACGTTCAGCCTTCATTAACAACACCACACACACACACACACACACACACACACACAACTAACTATGCTCAGTAAGATGCGCTTGACCTGAGAGCTTGTGTGTGATGGATCTCAGTGGCCTGTAGTGCCTTGCTTGGCACTAGCCACAGAGCAGTTTAGCCAGTCTCAGCCATTTTCACCTGTCTTGAAGGTCTGCGGAGCCATCTCACTTCCCCCATCAGCAATAAAGGTGTACAGCTCCATGGTACCATCACCACACAGCCCTCCTACCTCACCTGGGAGCTCCAGCATGAAATGTGGGTCCATTTCCCTAACTGGAGAGCTGGGAGCTGCCCACAGTGACAGACAGGACTAGGACTGTGGGTCGTTTCCCCCCCCCCCCCGGGATGGCAGTGTCTGTGAGGCATTCGAGAAAACAGGTTCCCAGGCTCCTATCAGTGGGAGGGGTTATCATCCTTGGGGTCCTGAAGTTTGGCTGCCTCCCAGCAAGGTAATGAAGGGATGAGCAGGAGGGTGAGTGATGCCAGGGTTCGATGTGCCTGAAATAATAAGCTTCTGCGAGCATCTGGCTGAGAGTAAGAACTGGAATTTGTCAACTTTCTTCACCCCGAGCTCCCAAAGAGGTGGGGTGGGTGGGACAGCTGTGGCTTCTGGGCTCGCAGAGCCACCGTCGGGGGGGGGGAGAGGCAGGGAGCGTGGAGGCGGAACTCAGGAACCGTTTCCGTCCCCATGTTCCACCTTGAAATCAAGATTTCATTGTTGCTCTCCACTTCCGGAAGAACATTAGATCCCATGGATAAAGTGCCTGGGAGACTCTTTGAGGACATATGTACATATGTTTCAAAGGTGAAAAGGCCACTGTGTACGCGTATTCTAATGTTTTATAATGAGGCTTCAGCTGGCACCACTGTCACACTTTATCCACGCTAGCTCCGAAAAGCAGGTGTTTCTTCCGGCTAAATGGGTTCTAAGTCTCTTTCATTACCCCAGAGCCCTCAGATCAAAGGGAGCCCAACTGCAAACTCCCCAGACAGAGTGAAGTGGGATTTTGGAAACTAGGGACTGAGGATGATGACGGTGTTGAGGGTGTGGGGTGGGGAGGTAAGGGTGGGGAGGTGGGGATTCTGCTACAGAATCCCCAGCTGCATCCATTAATCCTGGGGACCAGGGTGTGATGCGAGACATGTCCTCCACAGAATACCAAGGATGGCAGCCACACTAGAAATGCCAAGGCAGAGCCTGCCTGTGCTTAACATGTTACAGGGTTGAAGAAAGCCGTATCTGTGCAGACTTAGAGGGAAGCTTTCTTCTGGAGAGGATTTCACACTGGATAGAAAGTTCATGTTGCGTTTTAGATCCTACCTGATTCGTTATATACAACTGCTATTCATGGAGCTCAGTACCATTTAGATCAGCCGGGGGATTCTGGCCTACAGGAACCAGAGGAGTTCAAGGGACTGGTTGCCCAGGACTGGTTGCTGATGGAGTCTACCAAACACACACAAGAAAAAACTAGAGAAACGTGGAGCCTAAGGACAGGTTTTATTTTAACCCACATATCAATTTTGATCACTTCTCCAGGCAGCAGTGCTCAGTAGGTCATGGTAACAGGCAACCCACTGGGAACAATCCCTGGGGGAAGTGGGTTGCGTGGCAGGCATGAAACACCCAAGTGTGATACATGATAATCGAATTCGCACCAGCTCTTAGCCCGCACAAAGGGAAGACGGGAGGGAGAGGGGAGGGAGGAGCCATGAAATGTGTTGCCTCAGCTAAGTGGCCATCTCTCTCATCCACCTACCTCCCCGCCCCCCCTCCCCGCAACCTTCAGAGCCCGCACGCTTCGCAGCTGCTCTGCCGTGTGCCCTATTGATACCCATGGTGAGAAACTGTTGAGCTAAATGTGAGGCTCCAAACACACGGCTCGTTGTTATCTTTCGTGATAACTCACCGTCCTGTCACAAGTCATTCTGCTCATTACAGAAAGCAAACAGCTGAAGGAGGCCGGCTGTGTTTAAGTCCAGGCCAGTGCACAGAGGAGCCAAAGATGCCCTTCGTCACCCTAAGGGCTCAGTGGTTACTCAAGGATAGCTTGATTTAGGCACCATTAGGCCCTGGAAGGGATGGAGCATGCAAATGAGTCAGGGCTTAATTCATTAAAAAACTGCCTTGCACATTAATTGAGCTTCAATCAGAGTACCCAACCATAAATTCTCACCTGTTTCACAACTGGTTCAGGCTCAATTGAGCATTAATAGATTTTTTTTTGGTCCATGCAAATGAGGTGATAATTCATTCTGTTGTGTAATTGAATAATTCTCAAATAGATTTATTCACGGGAACAGTTAAATTGTACCAAGTTGCCTAATGCAGCTCATGTTGCTTTAACGAAAGCAAAGCTGAGTTTCACTCTGGAACAGTAGGGGCCTCGTGGGCCCAAGATGGTCCTGGTGAATGTACACCTGGTGTGAGGAGCGGTGACCTTCAGACACCTGACGATGCTCAGTTAGCCTTTCAGGACCGTGACCCAGTCGTTATTAGCGTTTGCTTCTCTGTTCTTTCTTACCGCCCCTTACAGGTAGGGCCAATAAAAGTTTGAGGGAGTGATTTCTCAGGCAGGCAGCCCCCATTTGGAAGCCCATACTCCCCAGTTTCGAGCCCTGACATGCCAGCCTCCTGAGAGGTCAGTGTGTCTGTCAGCCTACTTGCTGAGTTCCAGGCCAGTGAGAGACTGTGTCACAAGAAACAAGGTTGGCAGTGCCTGAGGAATGGAGGTTCTGTGGCCTACACACGCACACACACACGCACACTCAAAAACATAAGTGCATATACATGAACTTTTTTAAAATTTGTATTCCCTCCTGTGTTCCCCATGGTCTGCCCTCAATAGCATCTCCTGTGGACTCCTCTGAAATTTCTCTCCCACTATACTGCTTTTGAGCAAGTCTACCTAGCCTGTCTCTTCTGAAGACATCTCACAGGATGTTTCTTGTTTGTTTACATTATTCACTTCCCTATCGTATGAACTCCTCACAATAATGACAGCCTCTCTCTCGGGTCCCATATTGGTGTGTGTCCACATTTGGACACCCTGTGCTTTAGTAACAAATGGGAATCAAGCAGACACATTTGCCTGTGCGATCAAAGCACTACCCTAGCAAGCTCTCTCTGCCTGTCTTCCTGCACTGTCTGCTTAAACACATTATATCAGTGCCCTGTTGGCTCCTAGGAATAGCTGGCTGTATTTCTTTCTGAGGCCCCGATGGCTTTTTCTTGTGTGACAATCAGGGCTCAACAGTGAGAAGTCGGTAGCATCACTCTGTGCAACCACACACTGTCAGAAGCAGAGACACTCCTGTATCTTCCACAGGTTGTAGTCTAGTGGGTGACAGTGAACTCACATGCTGAACCAATTTCTTTGGCCTTTATTCACTTATACTTGATTGATTTGATTGACCTGGTAATTGATGATCATGGGCCCTTTTAGTCCAGCCTTATTTACTGGCGTTAACTCTTGGATCAGGGATTACCCTTCATACAATAGTGTGTGCGTGTGCGCGCGTGCGCGCGAGGGTGCATGTGTGTGAGTGTCTGTGTATGGATGTGTGTGTTTGAGTGTGAATGTGAGTGTGTGTGTGTGTTTATGAGTGGGTATGTATGTGTATGTGAGTGTGTGTGAGAGAAATCCAAAGGGCTGCATCAAGGGAGGAGATGCATCCAGGAGATTGTGGCTGTTGTTCCCACGGCGTGTGAACAGGATGCTCAGGTGATGGGCTGCGGCTGCCTCAGTGCAAACAGTCTCTGCTTCCATACCTCTACGTAAAACTTTTTGGTTGTTGGAATCTAGGGTTTTCTTAAGCTGATACATTCCAAAAAGTTTTTGGTTTGTTTGTTTGTTTGTTTATCTGTTAGCCACAGGATGTACAACACAGAAGCGGACAAAGGATGGTCCTTCGGGTGACTAAAGAGGGCCTGAGATAAATTATACTTTCTCTGTCCAGTCACTGATATCCACCCTGTTAGTGCTCTTTGGGAGCTGCAAATCCATCACTGGGCGGGAGAGCACTGCAGGGTCACAGGCCAGGTTTGCCGTCCGGCTTTGCTATGTCCGTGCCCACGCGTTTCCTGAGGTGGCGGCCTCTCACTTGCACGGTCTGTTGAGTTGTGGGTCTGTGCAGGACAGAGGGTGGTGATATCCCTGCGCAAACATGAGGAGGAGTCGCTCTGCCTCGTCGTTAGCTCTCAAAATGGGAGTCACTCAGGGCATGCGAGCCACTGCTCTGAGTAACAAAGAATAACTTAGAGCAGCTGCGCATCTCTGCTTTCCGCTATTTTCAAAAAATTTTACTTATCCTGCTCCCCCCGCCCCACACAGACACACTGGCCTTTGTCCCTCCTCTCTGTGTGTCTCCCCAGGTCTCTGATGCTGCTGCTTTTCTCAGAGGCTGGTTTTCCCTGCATCTCTATTACTGTTATTCAATCCCCATCCCACCCTCTCCCCTTCCTCCTATAGTTTGTCTGGCTGTCTAGTTCTTTAAAGTTGAAGGCTAAACCCAGTTCTGCTTTTGAAACAAAGCCCACCAGTGCTGAAATTGGTCCTTCCTGGTCACTTTGTTGTTGTTTATTTCTTTGAACATCTTAATTTCCGTAAGGACAGTCATCAACTTTTTTGTTGTTTACTTGAAATCCACGTGCATCTCATCAGCCATCTGCGTTTCCTGCTGGTCCTATCGCTTGGGGCCTCCCGTGGCTTGTGTGTTTATTTTTGTCTGGGGACTGCTCCTTTGCACTGGCATTTTATTCCAGAGACCTGGATACCTGTAAAAGGAGGGTTTACTCTACTGAGTGTTTGTATTTAGTTCTACGAGGTGCCAGCTAAGGATAGTCTAAATTGTATTCTCAGCTTGAAATGTTTTGGACCACCCAGATCCTGAGACTCAAGACGACGGGCCTGTGTGAGAGTCAGACTGAGATTCCAAATTCCTGGGACAATTTCTTTGCACTGTTTTAGTGTTCGAGGGGACAAGAAGATTATGTCCTCAATATGTGAGAGGAATATTTGTTGAAGAGGGAGAATTTCCTAATAAGATGTCCATATTGAATGGGGCAGAGACCCTGTCTTCCGTTTCACATACCAGCCCCAGCCCAGGCCACATAAAAACCAAGGCAGGTGAGAGTACCTGGTTGGCAAACAGCTTCGCGGTGAAAGCAAATGTTGCTACTCTGCCTCTCCTGAGCTTCTGCCTTCGACTGTTCCTTTGACTAGGCATTGCCTTGTTCTTTTGCAAGCTCAACAATATTTATAAATATTTTGCATTTAACGATCGGCAGCTGTCTATGTTGAGTAACTGTTTTGGAAAAGGTCTTTCTAGTCCCCTAACCAGAATATTGTCCTTTTTCCTTGTCACTTTCGCATTCTCTGCCTTCTGAGTAAGGAGACCATGTAATTGATTATCTGAATGAAGACCCTTTTGAAAGTAAAAAAGAACATCCCTTGCGATTTGAAGTATTTTCTCACAAATCTGGGTACACTGGTGAGCTGCCGAAACTGAAGTCCATCCCCTTCAGGATTTACCCTGAGCGCATCTCAGCCTGTTGGCTAAGATCAAGTGCGAAATTTACCCTCAGACATTCCTGAAAAATGAAAAACATCTCTGCATGTCAAAGAAAAACAGTTTAAACTTCTTAATTGCTTCTCTGAATGTTAAAGAAAATGAAGAAAATTATTTCAGCTATAGCTTAATGGAATTTGCTCTGCCTGTGTGTTGCCTGGGTAGGATTTTGCAATGCTTCTGACCACTCATGTCCCTGAAGGACCCATGTGTGGAAGGTTTGGTCCTAGGCCACAGTGCTGATGTTAGCGAGACCTTTACCAGGTGAGGGCTAGTGGGAGGAAGTTACGTCATTGGAGATATTGGGACTACCCTTTGCTTCCTGCTTCCTGGTTCCCAAAAGGTGATCAGCCTGGCTCCACCATGTATGCCTTCTAGAATATTTGGTCTTACCATAAACTAACAAAGCCAACAGACTGTGGGCTGAATCCTCTGAAACTGTGAACCCAAATAAATCTTTAAGTTGATTGCCTCCAGCGCTTCAGTTTTAGCAACACTGAAATGTAACTAATATGAATCTCACAACAGTGGTATTTTCCTTAGCGCTGTTTTTCAGTATTTTTCTCAACTATTATCTTAAAACAACAATGTAGATTTTTGTGTGATAATATGTAAAATTATCTGTGTGTTGTGATAACTTCAGATTCCCTTTCTTTTGGTAGGCTAGGAATTTATGCCCCCACAATCTACAGTATTTTCATTTCAATAGGATGTATTTTTCAAGTAAGAAAAAATTATACGTCAATTTCCAGAAAATGAAAAGGAACTGCAGAATTTCTCATTTTTTAATCTTTTATGTAGCTTGAACTTTTGTCCTTTATATCCCAGGGTCCTCTGTTTGCAGGTTTTGTTTTTAATAATTGCTGTTCATTTCCAGCCTCAAAGCCTGGGGTTTTCCTCTTTCAATTATTGAGCACTTGATTACAGATTACAATTTAGTTTGGACAAAATTCAATTCTAATTTAGATGGTTTGTTTCCAAAACTTTAACACTCAGATTGAGCCACCAAGACTGCTTTGTTTTGTTGACATTAAAGCGGCATGCTATCAGCAATTTTGTGCTATTCCGTTTCACTCTTTAAAGTCTCAAATATCTTCCAAATCCAACCAGAGACAGGAAGCAAAGAGAGAACTGTGTGCCCTCCCTCATGAAGTGGGAACCTTAAGATCCAACCAAGCATCCTCATAGACATTTGGAGGTTCACTTGCATCCTGATGGAAACAACGAATTTTTACAACTAAAGCTCAGATTTCTCTGTGCAGAACTGATCTCAGCTCAGTTATGAATTGCATGGGTATTTCAGTTAGAAAGACATTCAACAGAAGACGCTTCTCAGTTTAGCGGGACTCATATTGTAAAGCGTGACCTCTTGTTCAACACACACCTCTCACGTGTCTGCTGTGGGCAGAGAGCCGTAAGGCCCTCTCACGCCATCCATCCTATTTTGCTAAAAGTCTGGTAATGACAAGGGAGAGATCTAGGATCTCACGAGCAGGTGGGATACAAGATAACACAAAACCAAGACTTCTGGGCATCCCAGGGCAAACAGGCTCCCTGCCAGGGTCCTGTCCATCTCACATGCATTTGTATTTCCAGGGTAGGTAGGGAGCCAGCAGTATCTCAGGTTACCAATGCATCTCTGCTGAGCTAATGACTCCAATATTACCTGTGTATCTAAACAGGACATCTTGTAGGCCAGTGCAAGGGACTAAGAATAGGGCCCTTTGGAGCTTTGTAAGACAGTCTTTCAAAATCCCACCATGGACTGGAGCTCAGCAGTTAAGAGCACTTTGCTTGCTGCTCTTCCAAAAGACTGAGTTCACTTCCCAGCACCCACATCAGGTGGCTTTCAACCTCCTGTAAGTCCAGCTCCAGGGGATTTGTCACCCTCATCTGGCCTATGTGGGTACTGCACACACGTGGCATATACTTACACAGCTGCATACATTAAAACAAAAGAAGTTTTGAAGCCCAAATCCCACTGCACAGGTGGCTGCTCCCTTTGAGTACACTTAATCCCAAGCTAGGATGGTATTTGTCACTCTTCCTGGGACATATTTATATTCTCTAGGTCAAAGGTGATTTGGGTCTTGTAAACTTCATACCTGTGTATCTACCTACGGATAGCCCAGTGGTCATAGCACAGACATCTCACACTGTCTTAATGAGATGGCCAGCAACTTACCATCAGATTAAGGCCACAATCATGGGTGGTCTTTGGGGACATTGTTGTACACAGTCATCAAGCTGATAACCTTGGTGTAAATGTCCTTCCTATAATATGCTATTGAGAGTTGCAATACGTGTAGACCCAGGTGGGCCAGCTTTCTCTGGAGACTGAGAGGGCCGTTCTTCCGATACCCAAGAGAGACTGCAGCTGCAGTTCAGTAATATCTGCTTTGGTTTTGTTATGACCCTGGCTCCTTTAGACAACAAGGGGGGAAATGTCCTAGATTCCAAGAGTTAGAAGTTAGAGAGTTTCATGGGGTAGGAATTTCTTTTAATGGAGAAACTTAAATATTAGATACTTACATGAATCTTCATAGGAAGCCAGCGCTTTGTTAGACCCTGTGATATGTCCAGCTATAGGAAGAATAGACCTCATTCTGTAAGAAGCCACATTTTTAAATGGTATTTGGGATGTCAGGTAGCCCAGGAATGCTTTTCATGACACTATGGGAAAGCATTGAGTTTGAGCTGGGAAACCAATACCCCTTCCAAAAAAGGGAGGGGACTGAGGAAGGAAGGTGTGCTTGACTCCTATTCTGTGAATCCCATTAGCAGGACTTTGAGAAACTGGCTCATTAAGGTTTTTCCAGGGTGTCTGGGAGTGAGGAGCAGGGAGAAAGCCCTTGCTTAACACCTGCATGCCCTGAGTTCTATGCCAGGCCCTGGATTCTATGCCAGGCTCTGGAAAGAAAGGGAAGGAGAGAAAGAAGAGAGTAGAATAGATCCTGAGCTCAAACCACATTTATTCTTTATTTTAAAAGTGAGTAACTTACTTGGATAGTGTGGAACAGGGCCTCCTGTAAGTAGGCAGGCACTCTGACCCTGAGAGAGAACGCCAGCCCAGAAACAAATGGCTGCTTGTTGCCTAATTAAAACAAAATGTAAAGCCCATGCAACAGCAGCCTATCTTATGTCCAGACAAAACTAGAATCACAGGGACATGTAATCCTATAACACAATACAGTTTAAAAACGCTCCGTTCCTTCCCGTCATTCCTCATTAAAGTTCCACAGGCTCTCTTCGAAGTCACTGAAGTGTGTGAATGGTCGCCTCTGTGTTACATCTTTCCTCAGACTTGTACCTATAGCAGAAACCAGTCTTCAACCCAATTTCCTTTTAATTCCCTCCAATTACTGAGGCCTGTTCTTCATGCTTGTGCCGTTGGTCCATCTTACAAGAACCCTGGGATCGTGTTTCTCTAAACCACACATGATACCAAGAAGTCAGCCCAACAAGAATTGCCCCATCACCTCCTGAAATTTAAGTTCTACTTGGTCTCAGAGGGACTGTAGCGGGAAAGCCCACAGCTGTGCACACAAGGGGAAATGGCCTTTCACTGTTCTTGGGCTGGTGGCTGGAAGTGGCCTACAAGTAATAAAGACTGTATTGGGCAAACATCCTCTACACAAAATAAGCCAGGCAGGCCTTGGTCCCTCTAACTGGCAGGCTTTGTTAGAGCAAAACCGCATACTGGAAGGGGTTTGAGTCACAAACACAGAAAAAGAAAGTTACAATCTGAGTCTAATTAAGTGTTATACAATAATGAAGAGTCCGTTATACATTAGAAGAGACTGCCAAGAGATTGAAAGTAGACAGAATGAGAAAAAGCATATTTTCAGAGAAGGCCAGGCATGGTGGCACATGCTTTTAATCCCAGCACTCAAGAGGCAGGAGCAGGCGGATCTCTGTGATTTCAGAGCCAGCCTGGTCTACGTAGCGAGTTTCAGGCCAGCCATGATTCATAGTGAGACTCTGTTAATAGTTAGAACTTATAAAGCCGTCCTAAAACCCAGCAGCAAAATCAATTAAACAATGAACACCAACAAAGCTTTAATAGAAGTTTCCCCAGAGAAGACGTGAAAATGGCCAATAAGCACACGAAAATGTACTCAATGGTGCTGATCACCAGAGCAGTTCAAATGAAAATGTGGAAAGGTGGTGGGCTTTGTGGCAGAATGCCAGAGCTGCCTTATAAACGTATCCCCAAACTGAGTGCCACAAAGGACCAGAGAGACAAGACCAGGCTCATTCTGACCCTGAACACCATATGAACTCCCGAAAGCCTTCCAAAGATGACTTCATAAAAAGGCCATTTTTGAGTCTTTGGGGGCTTAGTTCAGTGGATGAGAGCTTTGCTTGTACCCAAAAATTCTGTGTTCCATCCTGGCATATGCACAGGCACATATGCACACATACACACGCTTGCACGTACACACAGTTATGCGCGCACACACACATGCACACACGCACACCATTTTGCCTTGACTGCCCTCCCTGTTGGGCTGAGTCCTTCCTGACAGGGTGTGCCACTGGCCACCGGCCTCTCACTGTAAGCATGTGTCTTTTCTCTTACACCAGAGGAGCCCAAGGAAGTGCAGCCTGATGGGGCAGAGAGAAGAGCTCTTCCTGACGAGTGCTGGGAAGGTCAGAAAAGAGCCAAGCATTTACAAGGGAAGGCTCCTGGGTTCCCAGTCACATGATCTCTGTTGATTACGCAGTGAAAACATAGAATGGCCTTAGTTGACTTTGATCCTAATCTAATGTAACCACCACCTGGCCTTTTCTCTGGAATGTGACAGGAAAGGGACTCACATGAATTTCTAGAGCTACACAGTAAACAGACCACCATTCATACAGTGCCTGAGATGCTGGGGGTCAGGGGAGGAGGAGGTACAGAGTTCAACATTAGCTATCTTCCTCGATCACTGGCCATCTTGTTCTTGGAAACATGTTCTCACGTTGAACCCAGAGCTCATTGATTAGGCTACGCTGGCTGGCCAGTGAGCTCAGGGTTTACCTGGTTCTGCTTCCCCAGTACCGGGACTGCAGATACAAACCATAGTTCCTGCTGTTTTTATTGAAAAGGGGTGGAGAGCCAAACTCAGGTCCTTGTGTTTTCCCAGCAAGCAAAACCGTAAACTGTGTCAGCTCTCGAGATCTCTACCAACTTCTGTAGTTTTGATATCAGCTCTGAAAAGGGAGATGATGGAGTGTGGTACAGAAAGAGGCCCTATCAAAATGCCACATCCATTTTGCTACCTGAAACCAATACTGAAGCTTATAACCAAGGATGCCTGGGAGATCATGGGACAAGGTAGCAAGCAAAGTGATGGGGAGACCCTGAGAGAAGACACTGGGGAGAACAGGATTTCATTGCACCAAATACTCCATGTGTAGCCTGGTTTTCTTTCTTCTAAAACATTCTGTAAAACTCAAAGGGCAAGGACAGAAGTGACTAGAATCAGAGCAGTGTCTCTAGATTACCCTGACAACGTGATTCACAACTCCCTCTCTATGTCTCATCAGCCCCCTAAGTCCAGTTTGGTACTATGAGAGGTCTCTGACATCAAGATGAGCAAGTACTCCTGACCTAAGGATGATGGCAGCTTGAAAGAAAGCCAAGTTTCCAAGGAGTACAGTGATCTCATCATCACTCTGAAGATGTGTGCTAGCCACACTGTGGCACCTTTGAGATGGTTCCTAGTCCTGCCCCTTGGTGAAGCTGCCATAGACAGTAGCAGAGGCTAGCTCTCAAGGGTCAGGACTGTACAAACGTCTGTAGCAAAGCTTTGCTGATTAATGATACTTAGATTTGGATTAAATAAGCTTTTTAAAGGTGGTGAAAAGCTGACGTGAAAAACACCAGGACAGTAGCTATACTCTAGCTGTGGCTCTGGCATTGACGTCATTGCTTTCGATCTGGCCCAAAGGTGGACTGATTAACAATCTCTCATCTGTTTCAGACCAGTTTGCATGCTTGATGCATGCTGAGGGTCTTGCTGTTGAACCACTAAGCATACCTTCATAGCACCCCTTACTTTGTTAATATATGCAATTCCTGGCAATTCTTTGACTCAAGGGACAGCTGCATCTCTCTTGTCTACTACTTTGCTCTATTGACTGTCTTTTTTATGCTTTGAGACTATTTTGTTTAATGTGATGGCATTCCTAGTTCCTGGTTATGCCAAAGTGAATATTAATGAATGTAGTCTTTTCCATTCTGTCCTTAAGGCTGTTAAGTCATATGTACTGGCTAAATAAATGCAGGTCAAACGAAAGCCCAGTCCGCATCATGAAGGTGCGTAGAGTCTTGTTGGAAGAACTGGTGAAAGTCTGAAGGAGTCCAGGGTTTGAGGGCACAGTCCCCAAGATGCAGCTCTGCCTAAGATTTCTGGTTATTTGGGTTCAAAGACACAAGAAATTGGAAAGAATCTGCACCTCACTTCTGGCACCAACTGGATGGTTGACAGGTGCCCCAAACCACCATCATTCACTAGAAGGACTTCTGGAACTCAGTAAAAGTTTTCCTGGCTCTTACTTACCGCACAGGAAGGCTGTGTGGCCTCTGATCAGCCCCCAGAGGAGACATATTGGGTGGGATCTTCCAGATTCCAGATGTAAGGCTGTCAGTAACCAGAGGACAAGTGGACAAGTGACTTTTCCAACATCTGCATCTGGTAAGATGCACTGAACATTGCCACCAGTGATGGTAGCATGAACTATGATCTCTACAGCTATTAGTGTGGCTAGATAGAACAATTTCCCACAGGGTTGACTCAGTCCCAGAGGGATTGATACCACGTGGCCCGAAGCCATGATCCTAAACCCTAGAGTTGGTCTTTAAGAGTGCTAGGCATGGCTCACTCCCCCCTAAAATCTGATGTGGACACTCTCCATCCTAAACAAAAATGGTCCTAATGGCTGTCACACAGTTTATATCCCAAAGCTTACAGCAAATGGGAGCTCTTTGGGGGAACAAGGCTAAATTATTTGCTACATAAGTCTGAGCAGAGAGGAGGTGGTAAATGGGGTGACCAGGAGCAGGGGATATGACTCAGTCAGTAAAGTGCTTGCTGCAAAAGCATGAAGACCTGAGTTCAGATCCCCATGACCCCTGTAAAAGCCAAGTCCAGCAGCACACATCTGGAACACACAGACACACACACATACTCACACCAGGTTGAAAGGAACAGAGAGAAGCAGATCCCTGAATGTCACTGGACATATAGGGTAGATAAGTCAGTGAGATCCAGGGTTAGCAAGAGACCTTGTCTCAAAAAACTAAGGTGGAGAATTGAGAAAATCTTTCGACATACTGCACGTGTACACACACACACACACACAGAGAGAGAGAGAGAGAGGGAGAGAGGGAGGGAGGGAGGGAGGGAGAGAGGGAGAGAGAGAGAGAGAGAGAGAGAGAGAAAGGATGGGTGACTGGGCTTATTGTGAGCTCTGGTGACCAACCAAACATTTGAAAGAGCAGCGAAAAGAAAACTGAATGTTCCTAAGCAACGGGCCCCTCAGGAAAGACATGACGAATACCTCTAAAACTGTGAAAAGCTCATGTGAACAATGGGTTTGTTCTTACTGTGTTTGGTTCATAGAGGACAAAGCTAGTGACCCGGTTGATGTTATAAAGGTTGAAGTTAAATATCAGGAAGAGCTTTCTGATAATTAAGACTCTCTGAAAGCATATAAGCTGCCCTGGAACGATGGTAAATCCTCCCTCCCAAGTTAAAAAAAAAAAACACCTCTGTACTAAGCCTATCACTCAATACCATGGCAATCCTTTTGTTAGGAAATGCAAAGACCTCCCCCAAGAATCCTTTCAACCCTATTACTTTATGGTTCTATAAATATTTTTTCAATCTTAACCCAGGGTTGTATTCCAGAGTTGGCAGGCTATTTATGTCCTGATTCTGAGTGTGTGAATGAGCTTTCAAATTTCTGGTGTGGTACCTGGATGCTAGGGCTGTGGAGTGAATGATTCCCTGAGCAGACTGTAAATTTATGGTATCTAGAAGACTTTAGGCTCTACCTCCTGGCCATCACTGAATCTTGTCTTAGACCTGTGGGGAGTAACAGGCTCTCAGGTAAGTAAACAGTGAAGGCTTCTGTGGAGTGTATGCCGTTTGCTGAGCAACTCTACACTGGATAAGCACGTTAGTTGGTATAAATCTATTCAATACCATCCATACAGAATGTATTTTTTAATTTGAAACCTTGTCCTGGTTACATTTTCAAGTCACACTGTATTTGCTTCTTTTGTTAAGACTGTTCACTCTCGATAGCTAGGCTTTTACCATAAGAAGTTCAATTAACATAAACATTACCTTAACTAAATAAGCCAAACAGTGATGTCTAGTACCAGTTGGATTTATGCAGCTCAAATGTCATACAGATCTCAGATCTCATGGACTCTAACCCACACCTGCAATGTAAAATTATAACTGTACAAACTCTTTCCATATAGACCTCTTCTGTGTCTCCTCAGAGAAGTCGATAACGCTCATCATGTGCTTATTTTCTGTGTTAGTGTGTCATCACTATAACAAAATGCCCGAGACAATCAACTGGAAAAAAATCAAAAAGGTTGATTTGGGCTAACAGTTTTAGGAGTTCCAGTTCATGATTGAATGCCCATTTGTGTTGAGCCGTTGTCAGGGAAGCATATCATGGTTTTATGTCTTTATCCATTTTTACTTTATTGTATGGCATAAGGATCCAATTTTATCCTTTTAAATGTGATAACCCAGTTTACTCAGTACCATGATCTACTGAAGACATTGTCTTTTCACCCAGAATCTCTTCTTGATGCTTTTGCCAAAAATCAACTGACCACACATGCTTGGATTTATTTCTAAGCTCAGTACTGATTCTGCTGGTCTCTGTGTGGTTTTATTATGGTTTTGTCATATAATTTTAAATCAGGAATTGTGAGCTCTCCAATTTTATTTTTATTTTTTTTGAATTGTTTAGCTACTTAAGGTTTGGGGATTTGTTTCTATTTCTGTAAAGATGTTCTTGCGATGTTTATTGATATTGATAGGTATTCCTTGTAACTTTAAATTTTGGAAGAATTGAAGAGATATTAGCATTGATTTTCTTTAAAATGTTAGGATTCAACTGTGAAACCATCCAGTCTTCCTTCTTTAATAAGTTTTAATTACTATTTTAATATCTTTTTTGTCTTCTCCTCCCCATCCAAATACTTGAAGATTTTTCCGCATTTGCTTATAATTGTTAAAGCAATGTGTATTTTTTACCCTGTAACTTTTCTAGTCTCTATTCAACTTATTTCTGCTCTGAAGTTTACATTTTCCTTCTTTCTTCTTCTTTTTCTTCTTCTCTTCTTCCTCCTCCTCCTCTTCCTTCTCCTCTTTCTCCTCCTCTTTCTCCTCCTCTTTCCTTGAGGCATCATGTCAGACTGTTGCTGGGGGCAGGGATTTTTATAGTATCTACTGCTATAAAAATCTGCTATTGGGACTGCTTTCACAGCAGTCCCTCGGGCTTTGGTATGACGCTTTTCCACTGTTATCAGTTTCAAGATATTTTTTATTTTCCATTTTGTTTTCTTTGACTCGTTGGTTCTTTGAGCATGTGTTAGTGTCCATGGATTTCCTTTTGGATTCTTTGCGTTGTTGTTTTCCCTAAAATGAGGAGTAGTGGTATCAGGTCGACTACGACTGGCAAGTAGTTGGAATGGCTTGAGGTTCCAGACTGGGGGTGTTCAGGGGGTCTGTAGAGCCCTAGTTCTGAACTCGGGGTCCCATAAACCGACAGTAGTCACTGGACACGGGGCACGGTTTCATACACACTGCGCACAAAGCTGGTTGATGACCAAGGCACACCTCTACAGCTTACACCTAAAACACCAGGCTGCTGTTGTGACTCTGAGTGGGCTCGGGCACACAGTGTGCCACCTTGGCCTGCTTCCAGGGTACAGATACAATTTGGAGTCAATGCGGTCAGCACAGCAACAAATCAGGCCCAGAGCTGATGCATCATCTTGTGGCCTCACTATCCTTGGAATGGTGGTACCCTAGCAATACCCCAGCAAGCACAGAGCTGTGGCTTGAAGCCCAGGAGTCAGTGATTAGGACAATGACTTCACCCTCAGCACAGCAGGAGGCTCTAACTTCAGGTTAAGTTTTGTCCCAGGGAAGCAGGGGGCCACAGATGTTTGGCCTGGGTGGCAGGTAGTGACAGCTCACCAGTAGTGTCTCTGTAGGACTGAGCTGCAGGAGCATCTCGGCCCCAGCAGGCTCAGACACTTGGCTCAAGCAGACACTGGTTTCCTGTGGGGCAGGCCACCAAATCGGCTCAGGTGCTGGATGGGGTGCCCAGTGCTGACTCCTCTGGAGTAGCTCAGTGGTTAGATCAGCAGCAAGACCCACTTATGGCTTCGTGCCTATAGGTACTGCAGGGGTCGTCTGTGGTGAGGACTTCAGGGGAACCAGTTGGTAACAGTGTAGCCAGGGTCCTCTTGACTTCCTTTTCCATGGGAAGGCGTGCCCCTGCGTCTAAGCTGATCCTCATTAGAGTTCTAGGCAGGGATGCAGGGGACCAGGTGTGCCCTCCTCCTCTACTGTGTGGTTGCCCTGAATGTCTGTGCTATGACACCCTCATTTAATCAAAATATGGTTGTTTGCTTGTGGCCTTGGCTGTCTTTCAGGGTACATGTGGTCAGAGCATCTAGTCAGCCATCTTGCTGATGCCAGTTGTCATTAGCTTTTATTGGAGGCTGTCATAATGAGGTTTTTTTGTGTGTGTATTTTTCTGGTTGAATCACAAGTTCCTTAAGTATAGTCAGTCTGTCACTCTTACCCGAGTCAGTCGGTACTCCACAAATGTCCCTTAAATGAGCAGCTGCACACCCTAATGAGCTAATTAGTTCAGTGGACATGAACAGCCACGCAGCCCCTTTGCAAGGGCTGACTGCCTCTGCACGTAGCAGGACATGGTTTGAGCCATGACAATAGTTGGGTCCTGGTGTCCAGTGATTTCTAAAGCCGAGTGCTTTCTCTCTTTGCCAGTTGCTGTGCAACTTTGTGTCATGATTCCATGAAACATGTAAATAGATTCAGGAACAGCATAGACCCTATCTGTCAAATACAGGCTATAGACTATTGTGAAACCCAAGGCACATTCCGGGGCTCATGATTCCGTCTATGTAATGATGCCATCATGTGTAGGTAGCCTCCCTACAGCAGTGACACATATTCTTCCACAGAGGACCAGGGAAATACTTGTGGGCTTTGTTACAGTGTTTATAAACAACTAGATGATAACACTCTTTATGAGTACAGGCAGCGAACCCGGATTGGACTGAAAGACCCTGGTTTGTTAGCATCTGTTCTGAAGTAGCATATGTTCTCAGGAATGATTGGTCAGGTATGGAGGTGCACACCTTTAATCTAGAACTCAAGAGGCAGAGACAAGCAGGTCTCTGTGAAGACAGCCAGGGGTTCACAGTGCGCCTCTGCCTCAAAATTATAAAGTTATTCACAATTAAATATGTTCATTAGCTTGGGGTTGCATTTTCCTGATTGTCTAGTATGTTCTGGGCCCTGAGCTTCATCCCCAGCGGTGTAAAACATTAATTTCTCATTATTTCTCACCTTTCCTGCCATTTTTATCTAATAAAAGGATCACCTTCTTTTTCAATTAAGACTGCTTTTTCTTAGTCATTTTAATAGGTTTGCATGGTCCAGATAGGCGAGAGCTGGACTGTGGCTATGTGGATGAGTGATATGGCCCCTTCTCAGCTGTGCTCAGCTCTGTCTCATCGCCTGCTCTTCCTGCTGCTACCCACCAGTCCTCCAGGGCCGCGGGACCCCATATCTTTGCTCTCCCAGCTGGCCTGATAGTGGGACCTTGGCAGAGAACTTCATGATTCTCTTCCTGTCTCTTCAGTATTGGTGGTGACTGTCATCCTAAGATCTCTTTGGACCCTTCTCGGGTCCTTCCAGGATGCTCAGCTCAGCCTGTAGCTAGCAGCCTCTGGTACCTACCCCTCTCTCACCTGCCTTCTCATGTGTCCTTCACGAGGCTGGAAAATCTGCAGTTTCCTAACCTCCTGCCTCACTCCCCTGCGATTAAAGACCTGTGTCAGTCTGGCTAGCAATCCTGCTCACTCTCTTTCCATGAGATTGCAAAAAAATGTCAGTTGCCAAGCAACACACATGTCATGGCTTCTTCCAACCATATGGACTCCTTTGCAAAAAGCCACAAATATTTGTCTACAACTGTATCACACATGTGGAAGGCATGGCTGGTAGCATGTTATATCATTTTGGATCTTTTCCTGAAGACTTACAAAGGGTCCCATGGAGAGCCAGAAGTGTGTGCCTTTGGTCGTGTGCATCAATTAGCAAGACCACAAGGAACTTCATCGTTTGGTCATTTGGAGGGGGGCATAGCTGAAGATCCCATAGTTACGGGTTTCCTACTTGCTAAAATTCCTTCATAATCTCCAAGTCAATCTTCCCAATGCTTTCATGATGACTTGAGGGCAATGCAGAGTGGAGACATTTTTGAGTCCCTGCCATACGAGTTCCCCAAGGAAGTGCGACAGGGTGAACACTGCCTTGTGCGCTTTCGGCCTCTGTGCTTTTGAATTTTTTATGATTTCTGTCCATGATTTCACTGTTTCAAATGATTCCCGGGCATGGTGCTGAAGTGCTTTCTAATGGAGTACAAAGGGGCTGCACTGTGCCTCGTGGAGAGAATAGGAGTGTTAGGTAAGCTTCATTCAGGCATGAGTTCATGCGCTGCTGGCTGTGGGCTCAGTGCCAGTGCATCAGTGATGTGACACATCCAGAGGGAAGGAGGAAGTGGCCTGCTGTCAGCGAGGCCACTCCCGAAATGGTGACAGTCACCTTTGCAGTTCACGATGAAGCTATAAAAAGAGGAAGAGGCTGAATCTGAAGACTTAACAGCTGCTGAAGGACAATGGGCGGTGTTAACCCGAGACTGAAGGGCACAGGCATCTACTGTCATCGCTCAAGACCAGGAGCCTTGAACACTCTTGACAGTATTTTATCATAATGAGATACTGTGTAAACATCATTATTTATTTTAAAAACCCAGATATTAAATAAGGTGCCTTTCAATAGAAAAGTCACCTAAGACAAGGTAACCTATTGGCAGTTGACCAAACTGTCCTTTCCAGGAAGGTTCACAGGAATTCAAACTGTGTATTTTCCTCTGCCAGCCATGACTCACTATTCCATATTCACTGTTTATGGGCTCTTAAGCATGTGTAGCTACCATATATTATAAGAGTTGACTGCATACGGTCACAGCCGAATCCAAATGGAAGGCATCTTGCACTTCCTGTGGTTCACTCAGGTATGCCGTGTTTGCTAAGTGTCTGTCAGGCCTGTGCCTCTTCCCTGAGACATCCCTGCAGGGTATACTTTGAGGGGAGTTAAATGTGATCAGACCCTCACCCTCCTCATTCTCTCTCCCTCCTTTTACTGCATCTACCCTTTCTTATTTTGCCCTGGTGTGTTTAGAATTTGCTCTGGCCCTGGAGCACACTGGCCCATTGTTCCCAAATGAACATCTTAATTGGTCCCAGGTAGGGAAAGAAATTATTACACCACCATCTCTCCTTCCTGAAGCCAGCCAAAGTCATATGAAAAAAAAAATCTCTGCCAACAGTGGCCAGGATCCCTCACAAAGTCTGCTGAGCTGGACGGCCCCTCTCCAGTCATTCTGCAGGGACATGGACTTGGGAAGGACTAGTCTCACCTGAAGTTACAAACACATCATTTGAGCATGAAACACAGCCATAGGAAACCCCAGAGACTGCCTCAGCCTCAGATGGGGTGCTCCAGGGAGGACATGGCATTTCACCAAGCGGGGGCCTGCCTGAGAAGGATTCAAGAAGCAGAACCTTTTCAAAAGCAGGGCAGGATCTCACTGGAGCAAGTACAGAGATGGAAAAACACGAGCCGTTCCTTCAGGTCCATTCTTGAAAAAGCCTAGAAGCCAGCTGAAGTGCCCTGGGCCTTGTTATCACTAAACAAGATAGCGGCTCCACATAGCAACTGCTAAGTTCCCAAAGGAAGCCTTTCTAGAAACTTCTGCCTCCTGTTGCTAAGTGACTATTTGGGCTGTGTCTGGGTTTCTCTGCTTATCAGGAATACCGACATCTTTTTCCTCATTGTTCCTGGCTACAGACAGCAGAGTTGAGAGACAGTAGCATGACTCTGTGCTCAGAAAGGGATTTCCCATGTGTTGTGGACACACGGGACTTCAGTGAGGGTTCATAGCTTGCTTTTCCGATTATAGGGATTGCCTGTGTGCACGAACTTGCTGAGGAGGGCTATGTGTGCAGATAGCATGCCAGATCGCTGGTCACAGAGCCATTTTCTCCTGATCCTCTCTCCCTGTTTCCAGTCCCAGGCCTCATTATGTGAGATGTCATATGCACACAAACAGACACACTACAGCAGCCCATCGCGGCCAGAACAGAAGTGCCAAGGGAGGTGTTTGCGTGAATCCCATCCTTGGAGTTAGAAGCACTTGCTCAGCTGCCAACTGCAAATAGCCACATGCTGCAAAGCAATGCTAATTAGTATGCCATTAAAAAAAAAAAAAAGGAAGAAACCACCACCCACAACCAAATAGCCACACACAAACCTGAAGTCCTGCCCTGACAGCCAGCATGAGGCATGGCCCACTAATGCATCCCTAATCCACTTTGTTTGGCAGGGAGAGCAAGCTCACCATGCTCCTGAGAGAGTCTCTGGGGAACGTGAACTGTCGCACCACTATGATCGCGCACATCTCGGCCGCAGCTGGCAGCTACGCGGAGACCCTGTCCACCATCCAGATAGCATCAAGAGTCTTGAGGATGAAGAAGAAGAAGACTAAGGTAAGGGGTTCTTAGCGGGAGGACAGATACGCTGGGGATCAGAACAGAACCACAGAGAGGCAGTGAGCCTTGCTGGTCCCTGAGCGCCGAGGACTGCGCAAAAGCGGCTGCCTACAGCCACCGCCTCAGGACAGGAAAGCCTTCCCACCAATCCAGGACAAAGTTGAGTCTCCTTTTCATGGTTGATGCTGTCCTGGGTCAGCCACCGTGACCCCTGACAGGGACCTACTTTAGTAGATCACCACTGTAAGGTGAAAAAATAATAATTTGAGAGGAATGGGCCTCCCACACGGTCCTGCATAGGTGAGGACTGCATCCAGCGAGCTGCTGCAGGAAGATGGTTACTGCCTCGCGCCTGTGGTTCCACCAACCCTGCATGGCCAGGAGCCTTCCGGGCTGTGGGTTCTCGTGTTGATTCACTGGTGTCTGCCTTGTGTTGCATTGATAGATGTCAGGAGGTTCACTTGCTTGGGCAGAAGCAAAGCCAGAATAGCAGTAGGATAGCCCGGTGTTTGAGAAAGCCACATTTAGGGGCCCACTAGTGATGCTTTCAGCTTACCCCCTCCTTCTCCTCTGCGTACTCCAGGGCAAGACTTCATGGCTAGTGTTCTGAGGCAGGAGATCAACCTTGAAGAAGTCAGGTGGGGCCTAGATAGTTCACCTTGCCCAAGCAGACGGATTCACCAGTGTGCAAATGGGGATTATCTGTGCGCACACACCCATGGACTGAGACAGGGAGGTACCCTGGCACAGCCCAGTGAGGGCTGCCCCCTCCGCAGGCTGGTCTTCCTGAGTCAGCAGCTTGTCCCTGCCATCTGACACAGGCGTCCTAGGATGGAGGGTGGTCTCAGAAGATCTCGCCACTAACGCTTCTCTTGCCCGCATTGCAGTACACGTCAAGCTCCTCTGGGGGAGAAAGCTCCTGTGAGGAGGGCAGGATGCGCAGGCCCACCCAGCTGAGACCCTTCCACGCCCGGGCTCCAGGGCATCCCGACTTCCCCCTCGCCCCGCTGTCCAGCGATCCCGACTACTCCTCCAGCAGCGAGCAGTCCTGCGACACCGTCATTTACATTGGGCCCAACGGCACAGCCCTGTCTGACAAGGAACTCACGGACAACGAGGGCCCCCCAGACTTTGTGCCCATCGTGCCAGCCCTACAGAAGACCAGGGGTGACAGCCGGCCAGCAGAGGCAGCAGAGGCCGCAGCCGGCAAGGCAGAAAGAGACTGCCTGAAGTGCAACACGTTCGCTGAGCTGCAGGAAAGGCTGGACTGCATCGACGGCAGCGAAGAGCCCAACAAGTTTCCCTTTGAGGAGCTGCCCGCCCAGCTTGGGGCAGAGCCGGCTGGCAGATGTCTCTCCTTAAGCCAAGCAGCAGGGCCAGAGACATTCTCTGAGTCGGATAGAGAGGACAATGGGTCAGACAGTGGCCAGTTGACCGAGAGGGAAGGCGCGGAGCTTCTGGCCTCCAAGATGCAGCAGAATCGGTCCCCTGCACCCCCAGCGACGCTCAGCAGCAGCCCCAGTCCGGCCTCACCACGGAGCATCCCTGGTGGCAGCAGCCAGCACAGTCCCTCGCAGCTCACACAGAGCCCCAGCCTGCAGAGCAGCCGCGAGAGCCTGAACTCCTGCGGCTTCGTGGAGGGCAAGCCCAGACCCATGGGCTCCCCGCGCCTAGGCATCGCCAGCCTGTCCAAGACCTCGGAGTACAAACCCCCCAGCTCTCCCTCCCAGAGGTGCAAAGTTTACACCCAGAAGGGGGTCCTGCCCTCCTCCGCCCCACCACCTTCCCTCAGCAAAGACTCTGGCATGGTCTCCAGCGAGTCCCTGCTTCAGCCTGATGTGCGTACTCCCCCAGTTGGGATGAGTCCCCAGGTTTTGAAGAAATCCATGTCTGCTGGGACTGAAGGGTTCCCTGGAACCCCAGGGGAAGGGGAGCACCAGGAAGGCCCTCCTGCAGACGCAAAGAAGGAGATTCTGAGCACCACCATGGTGACCGTGCAACAGCCACTGGAGCTGAACGGGGAGGACGAGCTGGTGTTCACCCTGGTGGAGGAGCTGACCATCAGCGGGGTGCTGGACAGCGGCCGCCCCACCAGCATCATCAGTTTCAACAGTGACTGCTCCGTGCAGGCCCTGGCCTCCGGCTCGAGGCCCGTTAGCATCATAAGCAGCATCAGTGAGGACGCGGAGTGCTACTCCGGCATGGCGCCCGTCTCCGAGGTGAGCATCACCCAGTTCCTGCCCCTCCCTAAGCTGGGCCTGGACGAGAAGGCCCGGGAAGCAGGCAGCCGGCGTTCCTCCATCAGCTCATGGCTGAGCGAGATGAGTGCAGGCAGTGACGGCGAGCAGTCATGCCACAGCTTCATAGCACAGACGTGCTTCGGGCACGGGGAAGCCATGGCCGAACCCCCAGCCTCGGAGTTCGTCAGCAGTGTCCAGAACACTGAGGTGGTGTGCAGAGAGAAGCCTGAGGCGGGCCCCGACAACCTGCTCATCTTATCGGACATGAGGGAAGAGTCTACCAACAAAGCCACTCCCATCAAAGGCTGCAAAATCTCCACGCTGGGCAAGGCCATGGTCACCATCTCCAACACCGCCAGCCTGAGCAGCTGCGAAGGCTACATCCCCATGAAGACCAACATCACCGTTTATCCCTGCATTGCCATGAGCCCCCGAAACGTGCAGGAGCCTGAGTCCCCCACTGCCACCCCAAAGGCAGCTCCCAAAACATCCCAGCCCCAAGAAATCAAGGAAGCCAATGCAAGGAGAGAGATGAAGTTTGAGGACCCCTGGCTCAAACGAGAAGAAGAGGTGAAGAGGGAGAACGCGTACTCCAGCGAGGAAGGGGTTAAGTGCGAGGCTGGCACAAGCTCCCTGAACACCGAAGGGAAGTCAGGGCAGGAGCAGGATGGCAGGCCCAGCTCAGGCAACCGGCTGAGCAGCGGCAGCGCAGAGGCCGCCTGTCAGGCGCCTGACAGCATTCGGAGGGTGGTGGATGGCTGTGAGGTGGCCCTGCCCAGCTCGGCAGCCCAGAGTCCACTGCATCCCAACAGGAATCTAAAGTCAAGCAGCCTCCCAAGGGCGTTTCAGAAAGCCGACAGGCATGAGGAGCTCGACAGCTTCTACCACTGCCTGGCGGACAGCAATGGCTTCAGCGGGCTTCCGGGCACCCAGTCCTCAAAGACCACCCTGGAGAGGAAAGTAGCTTCACCCAAGCATGGTGTCCTGGCTCGGCCCAAAGGGACACCGCCTCTGCCTCCTGTCCGCAAGTCTAGCCTGGACCAGAAGAACAGGGCCAGCCCTCAGCACGGTGGTAGTGGCAGTGGCAGCAGTCCCCTGAGCCAGCCGGCTACCTTCTCGGCCTGCTTCCCCGATGAGGCCAACAGCAAGACCAAGGATGCCAGCAGCAAGCTCTTCAGCGCCAAGCTGGAGCAGCTGGCCAGCAGAACCAACTCTCTTGGCAGGACGACAGTCAGCCACTATGAATGCTTGTCGCTGGAGAGGGCCGAAAGCCTGTCGTCTGTGAGCTCCCGCATGCATGCCGGCAAAGATAGTACCATGCCCCGCGCTGGCAGGAGCCTGGGGCGCAGCACAGGGACCTCGCCCCCCAGCTGTGTCCTCGCCCAGGCCTCGGGGGCCTCTCCCAAGGCCAGCCAGTCTAAGATCTCGGCGGTGAGCAAGCTCCTGCTGGCCAGCCCCAAGTCCCGAAGCCTGTCCACCTCGACCACCAAAACGCTCAGCTTCTCCACCAAGTCCCTGCCGCAGTCTGTGGGCCAGAGCTCCAACCTGCCGCCCAGCGGGAAGCACATGTCCTGGTCCACGCAGTCGCTCAGCAGGAACCGGGGCTCTGGGCTGGCTTCCAAACTGCCCCTGCGAGCCGTCAATGGGCGCATTTCGGAGCTGCTGCAGGGCAGCGCGGGCCCGAGGGGCGCGCAGCCGCGGCCAGAGGCGGAGGAGCGCGGTGGGGCTCCCTCGGAGGACAAGGCCGCGGCCGTCCACCTGCTGCCCTCACCCTACAGCAAGATCACCCCCCCCCGGAAGCCGCACCGCTGCAGCAGCGGCCACGGCAGCGACAACAGCAGTGTCCTGAGCGGGGAGCTGCCCCCCGCCATGGGGAAGACCGCCCTGTTCTACCACAGCGGCGGCAGCAGTGGCTATGAGAGCATGATGAGGGACAGCGAAGCCACCGGCAGCGCATCCTCCGCCCAGGACTCCATGAGCGAGAACAGCAGCTCCGTGGGAGGCAGGTGCAGGAGCCTCAAGACCCCGAAGAAGCGCTCTAATTCAGGTGGGTACCGGGCCTGGGCTGGGAGAAGAGAGGCACCAGGCTTCCCAGCCCTCCGCTTCTCCCATCTCCAGCAGCCCTGTGGGTCAGCGCAGGTACCGGAGCTGAAGTCCTGTGCTCCCTTTCCTCAGTGTCCTGCCACCTGAGGCACTGGCTGAGGACCTAACCCCTTTCCTGAAGACCTGGGTGCCAGGAGACGCTAGCTGTGGGGGTGTGGGACAGGCATCTGGCTCTTGCTGCTTCTACTTTCCCTCTCCTCTCCCTTCACATGTGCGTGCTTCTATTCAAAGGCGGAGGCTATCCAGAGCCTTCTGGGGGAGTCACTCAGACCCCCTCCCCATCTGACCTAGTAGCTACAGATGCCAGTATGTGAGGCTAGTGGCCTCTGAGACACTGGAAACCTCCAGGCCTCTGCAGATGGCAGAGAGTCCCCTAGTAGGGGGTAGGCAGCATGATATGGAAGTGGGATGGGAGAGGGCCTTTCTCCATTCCTGCCCCAAACACACTGGGGACAGTCATGGACCCACACCATGCCTCTCCCTGAGTGTGAGGCACCATATGCCCATCTCCATGCTGCCTACCCCCTACTAGGGGGACTCTCTGCCATCTGTAGAAATACTCTGTCAAAAGGCACATACACCCGAGGCCTCAGCCCTGGGCTACTGATGTGTCCCTTGGAGTTTGGGGTGGACATGAGACTGTAAGTTATATTGCACAAAAGGAAGACCAAGGTCAGAGCTGGTGAGCCAGGCGCCACTCAGTTGGTGAGTTCAAAGGGCGTGGGGGAAGGTCAATGGACAGAGACAGAGACAAAGTAGGAAGAGTAATTTAGAAGCCATGAGAATTTTACCTGTAACTCCATTCTTCATTAGATGCTTAAAAAAGTTCGTCCCTATCAGTTCCCAAGTATAAGAACTTTAGGGTTTTTTTTTTCTTATGAAATAAAATAATGTTTGCCCTTGTTTGCTGCTGAACCTCTGTTGAGTGAAGGCAGCAGAATAGAGTGTCCCTGTGGCCTGTCCTGGCTGTTCACTGCCCTACACACACTGCCAGGGCTCTGCCATCGAGAGCTTTCTGAATCCTTTGCCCTGCGTGTCAGCGTCGCCATCTTAGTCAGGATTAAGAGATGGGGTGACATGTGGAAGATGGTCCCTCTCTTTCCAGCAGCTGGGCTTTCACTGTCTGCCTCAAGGGTGCCTTTGCCTGTTTCCTGCCAGCTGTGAACAGCACCCCCCCCCCCACACACACACAAGCTCTGCAACAGCTCAGCCCACATCAGGGCTGAGATCAATGCCCGTCATAAAGCATTTGTCTTCCTTGGATCAGAGAATTCAATCTCCAGGGACTACCTAAGCTTGTGGCTTCCCATCCCCACTTGGCATCGTCTTGAGTGGTCCATCTATCTGTCCAGCCACTGTAGATCACAGTGTGAGGCTTCGGCGAGGACACTGCATTCTGGGCAGGCATCGCCCATGGCTGCCGCCGCTGTGGCATCACATCTCCTGGCTGTGTGTTTTGGAGTCTGCTCTGCTCAGACTGAGCTCTTATTCCATCCCTGTGCAGGCTTTGCAAAGGTCCCCCACTTGAGACGAGGTGGAAGTGGCAGTCTGCTCCGTGCAATACGGCATCTGCTGTCGCCTGTCCCCAAGACCGGGGGCCTGGAAATGTGCTGGTATTGGTTACTGAAAATAACAAAATACTTTATGTACAGCCATCTTCATGGAAAACAAATACGCTGGCCTTCCTCATACGTGATTGACAGGCCTTGCTATTACTGTCTACTCAGTGTTGGTCTTCAAAGCCTGGAGAACAGTATAATGTTTGTTTTAAGTTCACCTGTGCTTTCCTGGGAGAGCGTGTTTCTGTTTTCTCATACAGTGCATTGCTACCCAGCTACTTCATTCTTCCACTGTCTTAGACACTGCCAAGGCTTCTTAACGCATTGCTCTGGCTGTGATACTGGAGTGAGACAGGGAAGCACGTGAAGGAATAAGAAAGGGAGGCAATGTATACAATAACAGCCCAGAGAGAGGCAGCAGGAGCCTCACATGTCCTTGCTCAGGGCCAGTTCCCATCACCACTGCTGCCCTCTGAGGGACTCCTCCTGGAAGGCTACTGAAGGAAAATGGTGGACATAAAAATGCCAGGGAAGGTGCTGGAGACGGGATTTAATATGGAGCATCCCGGGCGTTGGACCTCTGTGCGCAGCCACTGTAGACGGAGGGCTCTGTGATAGACTGCCAGGGAGATGTGCTCATTTCAGGTTAGGTGACCTTGTCTGCCTTATTTATGATTATTATTAAGAGAAATGCTGGCTGTCAGATGTGATCAACATAAATCACAAACAACTTTTATTTTAAAAGAAAAGCCATAAGACCCCTCAAAGGAAATCCCTAAGTAGATGGCCAGTCCTCAGTCATGGGAGATGTCTGGGATTTAGAATTATGTTTTATCTGTGATCATTTTGCATTCAGAGAGTTGTAATGATTTAGTTGTTTCTCTACTGAAAAAGAATTATAATTCTGTTGCCGGGAAATAACCGTGAGCTCTCTGCTTCCTGTGTGATAGATCTGTAACAGGACAAATCATCAAACATTGCTGTGTGTCGCCGCCATTCACGCCCCTTCCCATAGATCCACGCTGGTCAACAGCACATGAGCTTGGCCTTACAGCATGGTATAGAGAAAAGATTAAGCTTGGGGTCATAAGCTATTTGACTTTTAATTAGCCTTTCTGGACCTCAATTTTCTTATGTGCAAGGCCATGGTCCTTCTGCTGGGCCCATTATTATTATGAAACTAAAAATAATAGTATGACGAAAAGTAAGAGTATGCCATTCTTTCCATAGGAAAACCCTGTGTTAACAAACTTCATTTTTGGCTTCATTTTAGTCCGTTTTCTGTTACTGTAACGTGGTGCCTGAGATGATCAACTTAAGAAGGAGAAAGGCGAATTTTAGTTCAGCCCCTGGGTTCAGTCACGGTCAGCTGACCTTGTTGCTTTGTGGTAAGGAAACGCATCCAGCAGGGTGTGCGCAGTGGAGCGATGGTGCTTAGGAGTGAAGAGAGAGGAAGAGGCTCGATTCAAAGTCATGTCCCCAGCAACCCAAGCCCTCCCACTATAACCCACCTCCCAAAAGTTCCACCACTTCCCAACAGTGTCACTCTGCAGACCACACCTTTAAAACACGAATGAAACAGCCACGGTCTAAACCGCAGCCGTTGTTAGACCTTGATCAGTATCCTCCATCCTCCTAGAGCTGGTCACATGGGAGAAGGGCCGGCATCACAGAGTTTAAGACAACCCTGAGAAGTGTGAAATAGCCGGAGAGAGGAGTAATAACGTAACAGGGCACAGCGAGGGACGCCTGCTGAGCCTGTAGCTCAGGCAGCAGAAGGGAGCTTTTTACCATAGGCAACTTCCTGCAAATCAAAGCAGCTGAAGATGGCTGGGCCGGAAAGGCCGTGGAGAGAGGCCTGGTCTTGAAGGCTGCTGCTGCAGGCAGATAGAGTGGAGGGCTCTGGAGACAGAAAACAAACCACGGGAGCCGGGTTTGGAGCCGCGAGAGCATGACCCGTCTGCAACATAATGAGGCTCAATCAAGGGAACATTCCTTTTTAATTTTTTAATTATTATCATTTATTATCATTTATTCAATTTGTATCATGGCTGTGGCCCCCTCCCTCATCTCCTCCCAATCCCACCCTCCCTCCCTCTTCTCCCCCTATGTTCTTCCCCTAGTCTACTGATAAGGGAAGGTCCTTCCTCTCCTTCCCTCTGACCCTAGCCTATCAGGTCTCACCAGGACTGGCTGCATTGTCTTCCCCTGTGGCCTGGCAAAGCTGCACCCCCAAGGGGGAGGTGATCAGAGAGCCTGACACTGAGTTCATGCCAGAGACAGCTCCTGCTCCCCTTACTAGGGTACTCACTTAGAGAATGAGTCTGTGGGCTACATTTGAGCAGGAGTTTTAGGTCCTCTCCATAACATACTAAAATCTATACTCCTAAAGAAGCTAAACAACAAGGAAGACCCTAGGGAAGATGCTCAATCCTCATTCAGAAGGACAAACACAATAGACATCGGAAGCAGGAAAAGACAGGGAACAGGACAGGAGCCTGCCATAGAGGGCCTCTGAAAGACCTTACTGATTGAAGCAGAAGCTGAGACTCATAGCCAAACTTTGGGCAGAGTACAGGGAATCTTATAGAAGAAGGGGGAGATAGAAAGACCTGGGGAGGAGGACAGGAGCTCCAAAAGGAGACCAACAGAGCCAAAAAATGTGGGGCCCTGGAGAAAATGATACCCCAACCAAGGTCAAGGGGGCATTCTTAATGAGCATAGTGAGAGCTTAGAAAATGTAAACCCAGGGAATGTCATGCTTTGAGCATGTGGGCAGTGTGATACGAACACATGGGTACATCCTATTCAGCTCTGTAGAACTGTACTGAGGGCACATGGTGTAGTGTAGTCGGCAATGGAGTCATTACAGACTCTCTAGAGGAACCTCTATGAGTAGATTTTCATTGATTCTTCACAGTTCATAGACAGCCTCCTGTGGTAGGCAGCACAGAATTCAGAGCCTAGAGCTCTGAATTAGAGTGGAGATAACTTGGCCAAACAAAGAACAGTGCTCCTCAAGCCAGTAGGCATCTGAGTCGCTAACAGGATGCAAATCATTACTGTGCTAGCCCAGCCCCCTCCTTACTGCCACCACACCCCTCTGGATCACACTTTACTGCGACCCTCCCCCTTCTCTTGACTTGACAGGGAAGTTTGAAAATTGACAGGGACCTTGCTGTGAAGGTAGTTCAATCCCCCTACAGGGGGCCTGGCCTGCTGTCACCAGCATCTGGAAACCTTGAGGCAGAGGGAGGGGCTGCCTGAAGAAAAGCCACCCAGGGGAAGCATGGGGTTCCTAAGCTACACCCATGCCTGGGCTAACCCAGCCATGAGCTTCTGCAAAGCCATGCTTGGTATCCAACACTGAAGGGTGCAGCGTGCCATGGGGGACCACTGATTGGTTCTTTGACTGGTTGGTGGTTAGCAGTATAGCCCTAAAATGTGGCTCTTGTTTCTTATCTATATCTTTAGCGTATATTATTCTATTGGTGATAAATGTTTTAAATACTGTGTGTAGTCTACTCTTCTGGGTTTCATTTGTCTGTTGCTGGTTTTTGTCTGTTGCTTGGTTGGCTTGTTTTTGTACCAAACATGTATCTCCCTGTCTCTTAATGTTTAGCAAATGAATTGAGCCCCAGAGACTGGGTCCATTCCCCAGTACTGCGCAGGTGTCTATGACTAAGGACAGAAGTAGGAGCATCCCAGGTTGGCTCTGCTGGTCACTAGGTTCCCAGGTGTGTGGCCTGATTTTGTTTAAATGGGATCAAGAAACAGTGGCTGTTTCTTAGAATCCATGGAAGGAAGCTGAAGGTTGCCAGAGTACTTCTAAGAGACTCACCTTAGACACAGATGACAAAGAGAGATCCTCAGAGAACCTAGTCACAGAAGAGGAAGAACCACAGTGAAAGAACCTCGACATAGAAGGGAAGGACCACGGTGAGGGAAACTTTTTGACTGTACATGATCAAGAGAAGAAAGAAAAGCGACTGGCTCCCTGAGACACAGGAAGCTTCTTGGAGTAGACCCCTAGAGGCGATGCCAGGACCTGAGTACAGAGGGAGAGTATGAAGTGGGCCAGGCTGTGCCAGGAGGGACCTGGGTGAGCCCTGGCAAGACTCTGCACCTCCATCTAGAGCAGCAGCTCTTCACCTCCCCTTAACATAGCTCCTCATCCTGTGGTGACCCCAACCATAAAAACTGTTTCTGTTGCTACTTCACAACTGTAATTTCGCTACTACCATGAATCATTACTGGAAATGTCTGTATTTCAGATGGTCTTAGGTAACCCCTGTGAAAACACCATTTGACCCCAAAAGAGTTGCAACTCACAGATTGAGAACCACTGATTTAAAGGATTGAAAAGTTTGGCCAGACCATTGTAACAGACTATACAGTCTCAGTGTGCATGTGTATGTGTGTGTGTGTGTGTGTGTATGTGTGTGTGTGTGTAGGTCATGGTTCACATGTGGAGGCCAGAGGATAACTGTGGAGTTGATGCTCTCTGGGAATTGAACTCATGTCCCAAGCATGTGCAGGCGGCAGCTTTACCCTCTGAGCCACCTCACCACCACCCTTCAGGAGTCCTTCCATCTGCGGTAAAGTAGTTCTCCATGTAATGCGTTTCTCTGGTGGCTGATGACATTACGCATTTTCCTGTATTTGTTGGCCATTTAGCTTTTGTACTTCCCCCAGTGACCTAACTTCCTGCCGCTGGGACCAACCTTCTAAAAGTGGTTCTTTCAACCGCTAAGAGCGCCACAAGCCAGCAACCAATCCATGGCTCTTTATACATGGTCTTCAGCAAATACTTCACAACACCACTGGGGAAATCATTTGTTATCTGGTTTTTCTCAACCTTAAAACATAGAAAAAATATATGTATATATAAACACATATATGTACGTATATATACATATGTGTGTATGTGTTTGCTTGTATAAATATTTTTGTTTATGTATATATGTGTGTGATAATATATATGTTTGTATATGTGTGCATATATATATGTATGAAATAAGGAATATTAAGACTAGAAAGGTAGCTTATTTAGTAAAATGCTTGCCACATAATAATGAGGACCTGAGTTCAATTTCTAGAACCAACCTTAAGGGAAAAAGGGAAGGAAGGAAAGAAGGAGAAAACAAAGGAAGGAGAGAGAGAAAGTACAGAACAGGTCAGGTGCTTGCAATCTCAGTGCTGAGGCGGCAGAGACGGATTGCTGGGGCTTGTTGGCCAGCTGTAGTCTGCTCAGCAAGCTCCATGCCAATGAGAAGGCCTGTCTCACAAACCAAGTGGATAATGCCTGAAGAGTGACCTCTGGCCGCTGCACACCTGTTCACATGTGCATGAGAACCTGCACCCACACATGAACTCCCCCCCACACACTCATATACACACACACAGGGAGAGAGAGAATACTGTGACTTCAAGGAAAACTGCCTGCCATCTTTGTGGGAATTAAATGAGATGATTTACGTACATCAGGCAGGATTAGGCTTGTCTATAGAGAAAAGCTCCATAAGGTTGGCAGAGCACTCTCCTGCTGTGTGTGAGGCTAGAGGCTCCCTACCACACACACACACACACACACACACACACACACACACACAGGATGATAACTGATAGTGGGTTACAGCTTGCACTCTTCATTATGGCTCAGAAGAAAGCTTCTTGAAGCATTTATGACATTCATCATTTACAGTGGTCCTTCAGGCAAACACTAGGATCTGTTCCCCTAGTGAGGGCACCTCTAACTTCTCTGGAACACCCGGGCCTGCTGGAATTGTGGCAGCCTGACTCACCTCTTCACCTGTATACTCTTCCCTGCTAGGGCTGCTTGGAGGGGAGTGGCTCTAAGGGTCAAGCAAGGACTTTGCTTAACTTCAGTGGATGAAGCAAATGGGCTAAAAGGGCCAAAGGAATGGTGGGAGGAGGAAGAGGAGGAAGAGTTCATGCGCGCCTCCAAATCTGAAGGGGGATGCAGTCCATTATAACCACAGCTAATGAGGGATGTGCATCAGGACCCTAGGCTAACCCTCACGTTCAAGTTCACCAGCATCACTTGTGGCTTCTCCCTGCCTTAGGTTCCCAGAGACGGAGGCTCATTCCAGCATTGTCCCTTGACACCCCGTCACCTGTGAGAAAAACTGCCAGCAGCACAGGGGTCCGCTGGGTGGACGGGCCCCTGAGGAGCACCCAGAGGGGCCTTGGGGAACCATTCGAGATTAAAGTCTATGAAATTGATGATGTGGAGCGCCTGCAGCGGCGACGAGGGGGAACCAACAAGGTGAGGCCATTTCCTCCCCAGGGGTCACAGTCCCCTGCAGATCCATTTCCTCCCCAGGGGTCACAGTTCCCTGCAGGCCTTCACAAGGGCCTTCCCGGGTTTCTGGTCTGAGCAGTGGGTGGTAGCCACAGACTTTGGTAGGTGTTGCATACTCTTTTTCTGGAGCCAGTTAAAAACTAATGCAATGGAGCCTGACGCGCTTGGGGACTTTTTTGGTGCCTTGCTTTGAGGTTTCACACACTAGGGGGCACCTGCCATAGTCCCCCTAGAGTTGGGTGTCTGATGAAGTCACCAAGACCCGTCCCATGCTTCTTGGAGTCTGGGCTCTTCATCAGCCCCGCTGGCAGGCCTGCAGGAGACTGCAGAGGTGAGTCTGGTAGAAGGGCCCTTGCTCTTCTTCCTCTCTACTGCCTTCCTCTTCCTGTGTGCCCAGGAGGTCATGTGCTTCAACGCCAAGCTGAAGATCCTAGAGCATCGGCAGCAGAGAATCGCTGAGGTCCGAGCCAAGTATGAGTGGCTGATGAAGGAGCTGGAAGCGACCAAGCAGTACCTGATGCTGGACCCCAACAAATGGCTTCGCGAATGTAAGACCCCTTGGCACATGCCCATCCTTGCCATCTCTGTGCTCTCCAGTAACACAACCTGGGCGCCTACCCCAGGACCACAGCCACATAGACTGTGTGTGTGTCTGAGGCACAGGGCCATGGGATGGAGATGTCCTGCAGGGCAGCCGTCCTCCCATCAACGCCCAGCCCACAGGCGGGTAGTGAGAATCCCTGTGCATGGCGATTTCTCCTGCGGGTCTCCTTTCAAAGCACCCAAAAGGGAAATTTATTATCTCCCCTATATTTGGCAGGAAGGCTCTACTCTCAAGGCTTATCTGGCCTAAAATGGACCAGAACTGGAGAACTCTTGATAGACTAGAATATGTCACCCACAAATTGCTCCTGGAGATCCCCAGAAGTCCAAGGACCAACTCAGGAGTTATCTCCATTAAGCCAAGAGGCCAGGTGATAGTAACCATGTGATAACTATCCACAATGGCGCTGCTCTTTTTGAGAGATAGGTTGAATTGTTCCTAATTTGTTTCTTCCTGGCCATTCCATTTACTGCAAAATAAGGCTTCACTCTGTTCTGGCTAGCACATGGATACGGGACTGATCCTACAAGACTTTGTCCATGGTTTACATATATCAGCAGCATTACAAATACTCTCTCCCCAACTTTCCTGCCTAGCTCTTCCCTCCAACCCTCAGCTGCCTGCATCCCTCTTGTGACATCAACCCCAGTGCTTCCTGCTGGTGAGCTTAGAGGCTTAGATTCCTGTCCCAAAGAGCTGGTTTGAAAACAGAGTGGAAATGATACCGGTAGAGCAGGGCCAGGGTCTACCAGCTCATGCCCGTGCTTACCACCTTCATACTGTCTCGCTCTTGGTAGCTCAGAGGGCAGAGAACCTTCCTACTTTGGGGTCGCATGGTCTTTGGCTCTGCTCAAGTTCCCACAGACCTGATTTCAATGCTGGCTTTTGCTGTGCTCTGGGCGAGCCGCTTTGGCTGAGGTGTTTGACTCTCTCGGTCTCCGTTATTAACTGTAAGAGTGGCCGCGCTCCGTTGCCCAGGGTGGCTCCAGGCTGTGGTGAGTGCCTATGCTACATGGCCCAGAGGAGGAGTTTGGCATCTGGGAATAGATGCAATTCTCCCAGGGTTCAGTCAACTAGATGCCCTGGCAGTAGACGCTTCCTCAATGCCTGCTTGCACGGTAGATGGCGAGGTCCTTGGCTGGAAATCTGGGCAAAGACAAGAACTCTGCCACCAACAGCACTTTCATCTCAGGTAGAATGAGACCACCACAGGAGCGAGGACACGAGCTCAACTCTGACTGAGACACAGGCAGCTCCACGCCTCCTTCTCCTCCTCTGCTCGCTCCTGCTTCTTTCTCGGCCCCCTGGATCCTTCCTGGTTGCAGGGGCAACCCTTAGGCAGCACCTCACTCTCACTGTCTTCTTAGAGTCTTATTGTTCAAGAGCAGCTTCTGCCCAAGGCAGGCTTGAAAGTGATCTTCATTTTCCAAACTCACATTTTTTTTTCTGGGATGTGAATGAACTTACACATGGGCCTCAGATGCTTGGAGGGGCAATTGCTCTTTTCCTGCCTTGGTACATGTCAAGAGACTGTAATTTTTTTTATGCTGAGAAAAATAACGAATAGAAGGGTGCAGGAAAGGAAAGAATACTGATTTAGAAACATAGAAATTTAAAACAGGAATCAAGGAGGCTGCGTGCTAACTCTCCCTAATGGGCAGCAGCCAGTACTATAAGGGCCATGTGCTGGGGTCAACCTCCAGTTTAAGTTTTTCCTCCTTCTGCCTCTTTACAGTGGAGCCTGTGATGTTGCCTGATGTGCTTATGGTAGTGTGAGGGTCTGATTTCAGCGCACTGGGCCGAGATGCAAGGCCCGGGCTTGTTTCTAGCCATGGTCTTATTAGCGATATAACCTTGAACAAGGACCCTTTCTGACTACATCTCGGCTGCCCCTGTAAAAAGAACTTCACTCCATGACAGACCCTCGTGTTTCTGTAAGGGGTGTGGTCTGCACATTCATCTCATTTGTGTTATATTATTCTTGTCAGCAACTTTGAGGTGGGTGGGAGAAGTAGGGGAGTGACCCCTTCACATCCTCCTCTCCTGCTGATGCTAAGAAAACAATGCCAGCAGGCAGTATTGCCCAGCTGGGAATCCTGCTAGGCCACCCACACCCATCAGTTGCTGTCTATGCTGCGCACGGACACTTTGTAGCACCCCTAAAGTGGGACCAGGCTGTCTACCACTATTGCCAAGCCAGCATGGGGCAAAGGGACCCCAGATCCCTGCCCCTCAGGAAGGGAATGCACATTGGTACTATTATAGGCCTAACCCTGATGCAAGACACCATGGCCATATGACTCAACTTGTCTTTTGGGCTTATGGGGTGTCTTAATCATTAGGGCATGTTTTTAGACATCATGTTTACCCCCAATGACCACAGAATGAGACTCTTGCTGCCACAGTGCCCAAGCGCTGTTAACAGAGGGGTGGAGTGAGGGACCCCACAAATCTGTGTCGGAGGCAGCTAGAGCAGGCATGGGGAGATTCAAGACCCCCTCCCTGTTCCTTCGACCTGCCTCTGGGTGTTACAGACTAGAAACCACGACGGGTGTATCTTTCCCTGGCAGATGCTGAGAACCAGGCAGGAGGGGATGTTCAGGCGACCTCAGCCCAGAGGAGGTGGGGAGTAGCTCTTCCTACAGGGTAGCGCTCCCATCTCCAAGAGCTCTTTTCTCTTCTAGTTGACTTGGAGCAGGTCCTGCAGCTGGATTCCCTGGAGTACCTGGAGGCGCTGGAGGGCGTGACAGAGCGCCTGGAGAGCCGTGTCAACTTCTGCAAGGCCCATCTCATGATGATCACCTGCTTTGACGTCACCTCCAGGCGCCGATAAGGACCGGTGGGCTCTGAGCCATTAGTCCCTAGCTCCCCAGGACTTCAGCAGGACACCGCCCTCCCAGGCCCTCTGTGCTGGCAACACTCAAGACACTAGGATGAGGATGAAGGTTGGTGGCAAGTCTGGAGTGAGCGTGGAGCGAAAGGCGATGTTTCCTTTGTTTTCTGTAGGGAAGAAAGGTACAGACCCCAACATATGGAAGGAGGAGATGATGGGAAGCCCCGTGGGACTGAGAAAGCACTTTGAGGAACCTTGAAGAACTGTACATAAGGACTGCTAGCAAAGAGACTCTTACCTTGTGGTTGTGAGGAAGGGGAGGGTGACGTGGGGTTGCCACTGAAAGCAAAACACCAACAAGATGACCCAGAATGGTGGATAAGTGCCTTGCAAATCTTTATGATTACCCAAACATTTGTTTTCGTACTTTCTTGTGTCCAGATGGTGCTAGTCAAGAAGAAATCAACAAAACAGAAAACTCAACCCAGTTTTTGAAATGTATTTACAGCTTGTTTTCTCTTGTTTCTGATTTGCTGTTTGTTTCTAAGAAGTTATGTCTGTAGTGATGTCTCCGAATTGGTATTGCAACTGAATAAATGTTAACCGTCTTTCATGGCTCTTCTGGTAAGGCCACTCAGAACGTGGAAACTGCATTGGCATGAGCCAATGTAAGTGTCTGCCCTCCCCCAGCAGGGAGGTTTGGAAGGGCGGGTCATCAGGAGATGCCACCTTCCATAAGCAGTAGGTCAGCTGGCAGACCCGAGATTGAGCATAGAACAGGTACGCATGAGTTTTAGCAGCAAGGAGAGGTGTCTTTAAAGGGAAGGGGATTCTGTGTGACCTGGGCCCCTGTTCTTATTTGTGTCTTGCATCCATGACTCTCAAAACAAGCTCATGTTTCTTGCTAGTCCAAAGAATCTGGATGGGAAGTTTGAACAACTCCAGCCTAGTCCTGTTTTGTTTGTTTGTTTTGTTTTCATGTTCAGTGGTGTTACTGATGGAGATCGTGGCTGCCTGCATTGAGACTCTCTTGAGTTCACATAGGTGAAGCTCAATATCCATTTAGGAAAAGGAGGCTTGGGGTTGCCTAGCTTTCTGCCAAACAGGAGCCTGTCCAGTAGCAAGGGGCCAGCTCTCCCCTGTCCTAAAGCCTCTGTGCTTGTCCCTGTTGCCTTGGTATCCTGAGGCAGGAGAGAGGAACCTCACCCCTAAGTTGCAGAACCCTGGATACACATGGCAGAGTTGAATGAAGGAGATCTGGATCCTTCTAACCCTCACTCCCACCCCATTCCTGTGCACGCCAAAAAACAAAAACTGAGGATTTCATTCTCCAATTACTCCCCTTCCTTGGACCCTTGGACCCTTGGACCGTGTTAGCTGTATAGGATGGAGGCATGTAATGACCAGGCCTTGCCTACAGGCTGCTGGAGCAGCTGAGCATCTCACAAGGACCAAGAATTCTCCTCTGTCCCAGAGCCTCTGCGGCTTGCCGGTGCACACCTATGCGCAGGGGGCTTGGAAAGAGGGCTCAGCCTCCTCGCCCTCCCCATAGCACATCTGGGCCAGCCCCACTAACAAACTCCTTGACCCAATGTGCTCCCCAAAGAGAAAGGACTTTGTATTTCTGGATGAGCCCTCTTGCTGGACACAGGTCTCTCCCAGCACAGCATGGTGCATGCTCAGCAGAACTCAGCATACAGGGGCTGAAGTCATGTGGGTGCCATGGCACCTGATCTTTTATTCAGAATAGGGCACAGATGAGACCACCAGCTTGACTGGGTTAGAGGTCAGCCCTGTGGGGCAGAAGCTAGTCCCATGGGTCACAAGTCCTGCTTTGTACATTCTTAAGCACTGACTCTTATGCAGAGGGGTCCCAAGCTGCCGGCTGAGTGGCCTAAGCTCTGGAATAGTCCATTTCCCCCTCTGTCCATCCCACAGCTTTGACAAGTATGTCTCCTGGGGAAGTGGGCCCTTCCCAGATCTTCTGCAGCTCCTCCCTGGTGCATTCTGCAGGAGTTCTGGGCTCAGGGCCCACCTTAGCCTCATGACACATGTGCATGGGTCTACTTAACAGCAATGTTCTTGGAAGCTTCTGGACCCACAGGGATGCCAATATTTGGAACATCTGTTTTGATTGCTGATTTAAAGTATACTTATATGCTTTGTGTTTTCACAAAGGCCTTGATTTGGAAAAAGAAATTTTAAGTGACCATGCCTGGGTTTCTTTTTCCTGCTCAAGAGTGAATTCATTTGATTAGTAATCCATGAGCCTGGCGTTGGTCCCTTAGCCCTGAGGTTATCTCCCCCCAGTGAATACTTTAGCAGGCCACCGACAGAGCCCAGTGCCTTTGCTGGAGACCATGCTAACACAGCTACAGAGAACAGACCCTCAGTCAAGCAGGTTCTTCTGGGAGAGGGGCCTCAGTTGCCCACCTCCACACTCGGATCTATCGGTGTACATTCCAAACAACTATGCTCCACCACCCGTGGCTTGGCCTTGTTGCCAAGGTCACTTCACCAAGCCAGGGTGGCTCTCAGGAGGCCATGGCCACATGGGCAGGGCATCCCACAGGATCTGACAGTCTGCAGGAGACATCCATGTGAGCTAGCTCGCATCTTTTGTCCATTTTAACATTCTGCCCCCTCCAAAGTAAGCTGTAAACACTTTAGTGTGCTGCATTGCATTATCTGAGCTGCTGAGCCTTGTGGAGGACTCCTGCATCCCATGATGCACCTGTTCCCTGCCCTGCCTGTGAAATGCCTATGGGAGCACAACTCTTTAGGCACAAACAAGTAGTCCCAGAAGCTGAAGACAGTGCCAGTGTGAGGTGACTCCAGGTTTGGCATGGAAACAAATAAACAAAAACCACCACCACAACAACAAACCCGCAAGGGGGCAAAGGGAATGCCCAAGAACTCACTTCTAATTCATTATCCATCCATAGAAGAACCAAAGGCGTCTCTTTGAAATTAATATTTAGGTTTATTTGCCTTACTTAAATTCTGTTCATTCCCCCACAACTCTAGCCCTGCTTCAAAGAATTTAGTGTGAGACATTTCAGCAGATTAAAACTAAGATTTGAGACAAAGGCATCCTTCTCCCAGGAGGAAACCCTAGTTCATCTCACCTGGGGGTGGGGGAGGGGTGTGGCTGCTCCAAGGGAGCCTGAGTTTGCTCTGTCTTGACATTTCAATACCCGCCTAAGAGTTGGAAGCTTTGATCTTCTCCCTGAGCCCTTCTGGACACCTTAGGAAGCTGTCTCCCACTTAAATCTCCGCAGTGTTGAAACCAGCACATGCCTCTGTGGCCTCATCTCCAGCTGCTATTCTGAACATGGGGGACAGAAGATGAAATTGCAGAGATGGTCCCCTAGTGACATAGCAGTGACCCCCAAGCAGGCAAAGAGCTCCTGAGCTAGAGACTGGGGCAAGGAACACAATCTAGTCCCAGAAAAAGGACAAAGCATGGGCAGCAGAAATGGCCATCAGGCAGGAACCTGGTCCCATTTGTCATGAATCAGCCATAGGCTTGGTGTCTAGTATCCAGGAAGGGCCACTTATTCTTCAAAAGGACCAGGCTGTACTTGCTGCAAGGCCTTCCGTTCAAGCTTTGAGCTATGTGGGTGTGGCTCTCACATCTTGCCAGAAGCAGCTACCTTCTTCGGCCTTCTGAGTCTCATGCTCCTTCATAAGCCTTCCTCACCCGCTTGCATTTCAAACTTGCTGTCTGCCCCTGACTTCCCATTAGAGAAGGTGCAGTTGGCAAAAGCCCACGATTTGTTCAGTGCAAACGAGGCCTTTGCTGATCTGTAATTGAGCTCGAAGTGAATGTTTTTTGGGTTTCCTTACTCCACCAAGATTTCTAGTCTGTGAAAGAAATTACTAAAAATGAGTTCCTTCCAAAATTGAAAACAGATTTCCCAAATGTTGTTCTTTCCTTGGGACATATGCAAAAACATTTCCTCCCTTTTAGGGTAGTTTATCTTTCAAACCCAAAGGCAGGGCCCATTAGAAACAGGTTGAAAATCCCGAGGTCTGGGAGCTGACTAAGCCATCCACCATCACTGTCCCTGGAGTCTCCCTGCCCAGCCCAGCAGCATGACCCAGTTTCCACACTACACGGGGTGTGCTCAGTGCTAACACATGTGGGAGAGGTCCACACAGCCCGCTCTTCGCTCTTCTCTGAGCCAAGTCAAACAGCTGATGGCAAGTTTCATAGACGTGGTTGGTGAATGGTTCTAATTCTTTTTTTTCAAGTGATAGAAACACAGTGTTCTTTCACGTTATATAGATCACTACTTCCTTGGACCTTTTTACAAAGCTGTTTGTAACAGTGCATAAGTTGTATCATTTAGCCATCTTCCTGGTGTGTCATCCAGAATACATTTATAAATGACAAACTGCATTATATCCATCAGAGTGAAAACAGGATTCTAACCCAGGAAACTCTCCTAAATCCAATATGGTCTCTCCAAAAAGGGGGGGGGGGGTTGAAAATTCAGTGTTAATAAGAGTTAATTTATCTATCCCTAAACAAATAGATTCAACTTTGGGGTGGCGCTATGCAATACCCGAGGCGAGGTCACAACAATGGACACAGCGTGGCACACACAGCAATTCCTGGAGTCACGTGTGTGGAAGTGAGCATTCCAATCCAGGGTCAGGCATCTGTTTTATGCCCACTTAGAATGACCTTCCCCAAAGGAGTTTCCCCTCTCCGGCCCCCACACTGCCAGCCTCCTCCACTGCCAGGCTTGCTTTACGGAGACATCGTCACGGATTTGTAACTTCGGAATGTTGTCCCGTAGCATAGCACCACTGTGTCTCTGGATCTGGTTCTGCGTCATGGACAGGAAGACGCTCCACATGTTCTTAGTTGAAGTGTGTGCTTGCTCGGTCTGTGTTGGTCTTCCTCTGTTTTCTCCTTATTCCAGCAAAGTCTGTTAGCAGAGACATGGGCCAGGGAAGGGAGGGTGGATATGGGGTACGGGCAGGGGCGGGTCCCATCCTCACGGTGCAGAGCATTGCTCTGCATCTCAGCAATCTCTCTAGTAGGCAGCCAAAAGGACTGAGACAAAGTTCTTCCTCTCAAGTTGTCATGGTGATGAACTTGGAAATCAGGGTCTGTGGGTCTCAGTTTCAAAGGACCCAGCCTCCTCCAACTGGGTCTCCACACAGCCCCTGAGGAAAGTGCTGACAGGATTAAATTCTACTCATCCCTAAGACCCCCAGGAGGTCCTCTCTGTGGATAGATGTTGTAGTTATCTGTTCTGAAGAAACCAAAGCACTTTAGTGAGTCTTACAGCCCTGAATACTTACGGCATGTGTCCCCCTGAGAGGCAGAGAAGGGCTTGGGCCAGCAGTCTCGTTTGAGAGGCAGCTAGAACTAGGAGGAAAAGCCTGGAACTAGAAGGCAGGGGCCTCAGTTGCTGCCATCACTAGCCATGAACGTTGGGTGGGTCGATGTGTTTTGCTGGGCCCCTGCAGATGGTTGGGGGAGGTCACCAAAGCTGCCCTCCTGGGATAGCACAAGAGGGAAGGAATGGTGTAACTGGTGGGACATACCTTGAAGAAATTAGAAGTTCTCTCCGGAGTAGGGGAGAATCGTAGATAGATGAAGAAACTGACACCGATAGTCACTGACTGTCCAGGTGCACATGTCTCACTGCAGAACCCGGACATGAGCCCAGCCATCTGGACTGTCCCTGCTAGACCGCCTTGCACCTGAGTGTGCACATGAACACATGCTGCTCCTCTCTGCCAGCCTGTGTACATATGTGGCTGTGCCTGTACAGGGGTGCGCAGCACTGATGAAGAATATAGGAAAGAAACCCCGAGTCCTAATTCTGTTTTCAACATAGACCTGTCTGTGGCCTGGGACACGCGACCAACTCTTCCGGAACTCGGATTTCCTAAGTTGTAAAATGAGGACATTGTGGTACATGGTCTTTGTGGTTTTCCAGCTTTGGCTATGAGAGTCCACAGTGAGTGATGTATGTATGTAAATATCCAGACGCTTATCTGTAGAAATGGGTCCATCGGGAAATGGGGGACGAGACCTGCCCAAGCGCAACTTCACAAGTGCGTCAGCCTTCGTTTTGAAAGTCGGTGGTCGCCTTTACTGTCACGGCTTCAAGTTCGCTGTCTGACCGGCGAGAGGACTGATGCTGTTTTAAAAACTAAGTTTCGGAGCTCACAAGCGTTTGCCTTGCTTTCTTTTTTTTTTTAAACACAAATCACTTGTTCAATAGTCAAACTTTGAACTCTTCTGCCATGGGCAGGTCCCCAACAGCCTGTGTCCCAGGCTGGGTTTTGTGTATGGACTTTTACATAACTCTATAAAAGTTAGCTGTTGGCTTGATCATGGTAAATATGAACAGATTGCCTGGAGAGCAGTCCAGAGAAGAATTGAATTCTATAGTTCTCATCAACTGGTGACATGAAACCATTAAGCTGTGTGCGATTTCCTGGTGTGAAGATGTTGTTCGCTGGCTACAGTCTCTGACTTTGTGGCATATGAGGTATAAAATGTTGTAAAAAAAAAAAAATCTGGTGTTTAAAAGAATCAAACTATGGTGGCATTAAATGTTCACTTTTATTCTACTCAGAGTGGTGCTTCCTTCTCTACTGCAGTAGGTCCTTTTGTGCACAAGGGGAATACAATTCAAGGACTGAGGCCCAGTTGGTCCTTTGGGGTTTGCCTGTCTGGTTCCCCTGTGTGTCTGTTCTCCAGCAAGCCTGAGACTTGGGCAGAGATGGCTGGAAGTCAGAGCTAAGTCATAGAATCCCAGCAATGGTCCCCTGTCCCGGAGTCAACTGGCATGGTGTCCCTTCTACCTCAGCTCAGTAACTCTGGTGTCACACAAAATCCGGGTGATGGCGGTGGTTTCGTATGACTTGAGCCTGGACACCAGGTTCCTCGTTACCTTGCTACTTGTCTCAACTCTGACTAAGCACATTCCAGAAGTGGGAGGGGGAAAATCTAGACTGTACAAGTCTCTCCTAGGGCAGCCTCTGTCCCCAGGACAGGCTCTTTCCCTCTGTGAAGACAGCCATGGGCACCTTCAGTCATCAGGGTGCACCCGTGCCTAGGGGACAGGCCGGGCGGCCACCAAGGCAAGCACATTCTCCTGCTCCTGTCCAGTACTGATCTGCACCCCGTCCTGCTCTGACAACCTTGCCTGGCTGGCCGGCCTCTAGGACCCTAGATAAGACTTTCCTCCGTTCCCCATGGGTCACCAAAAAAGAAGCCATAAGTTAGAGAATAAATGAGGGTTCTCAGTGGGAACACCTTCTCTGGAAGCGTAAGGAGAGACGCCATGAACAGAGCACTCCCTTGGGAGCACAGGAACACAGGGCATGCAGGGGTTTGCCTAGTCCTCCATTAAGACCTGGGTCTCTCCATTCTCCAGGGGGTCAGGCATGGCCTGTCATCCCAGCTTGTCCTGGCAAGGAGATTACACATTGCTGTGTGTGTCTTGCTTGCTTTGTATCTCTGTCACCCTGTCTCTCTGTGTCTCTCTCCCCCTGCTTCCCCTTGACCATGATCCTGTCAGAATCTGTTTCCCCTCAATCCCACCATGTGCACTTGCCAGAACAGCACAGCTCAAGCTCTAACAACAGGACTGGAGCAGCTGAGGAGGCTTCATCACAAGGACTGTGTCCCATTGATGTCCCCTGATCCCGGTCACTGGACCGTGAGCTAGAGCCCCGTCCCGTCATTACCAGCTGTGCAGTCACAAACACGTTGAGCTTAGATCTCTCCTTTTGCTTCTTCGACACGTCCCTGAGGATAAATTCCCAATTGTGACCTGGCTGTAACAAGAGGAATAAAACATTACAAGGCATTTTACACGCACCGAGTGGCCACGCTTTCAATTGCCCACTTGAATAATAAATAAAAGATTCCCTGATGGCCCCAAAGAAAGTTTGCTCTTCTTGCTTACACCTGTTCCGTGGATTCGCTTGCCTGTGCACTGCACAAATGTGCAAGGAGTTTCTGCATGGTACAGCACTCTCTTAGAAGATGCGCCCAGTGCTCGGCCTATGCGTCTGCGTATTTAAACCCAGGGCACACTCATCAGCCTCTGAACTGGCCTTCTGGGGGGTGTGGGCTGGAGGCACTTTGTGTGGCTTAGCACAGAGCTGCACACAAAGTGAGTTGTGACACAGAGGGTTGAGGCAAAGCTTTCAAAGGAAAGGGAATTTTAGGTGTAAAAGAAACCTGCGTGACCTGGGAATAGTCCCCTCTCTGCGGACTCTGGGCTGAGGAGTCCTGAAGCCAGGTGTTGGCTTGAGAAGCACAGCTCGCAGAGGACTCTGGGAGTCTCTGAGCATGGCTGGATCCTCACATATCCCAGGCTCTAGACCTGGTCTGTCTAACCTGGTTTCTCATGGTTTTTCGGCAGGCAGTGTGTAGGAAGGCACTGTGATCCAGTCTGTGATCAGTGGGTCCAAGAGAAGAGTGTTTCCTTTCCTTCCCTGTCTGCTGTTTTGACAGACCATGGGTCATTTATAAACAATAGAAACACATTTGGATCAAGGTTCAGGAGGCCAGAAGTCCAAAAGCACCCTGCTGAGGTCTGACAGTCATCATATGATGGAGTGGGGAAGGCATGGTATCCCAAGGAAGGCCTCCTGAGATGGGCCTCAGTCTCCACACCTACAAAGGGACTTTCTGCTGAGTCCCACATCTTAAATATCTCCCAAGAGTACCAGGTTGGGGACCAAGCCCTTACAATGCAGATCTGGGAGTGGGGCACTTGGTATCTAAACTCTAGCAGTGACAAAACCCTGAAGGTTTGTCTATAGGGACTTCTGGAGTGTAGATAGGGTTAGGGTTAGGGTTTGGGTTAGGATTAGGGTTTGGTTTAGTGTTAGGGTTAGGGTTAGAATTATGGTTAGGTTTGGGGGTAGGGTTAGGGTTTGGTTAGGGGTAGTGTAAGGGGTAGGAGTAGGGCTTGAATTTGCTTTCAGATTGGGGTAAGATTTGGGTAGGTGCTAGGGTTAAGTTTAGAGGGTTAGGGCTAGGGTTTGGACTAGGGTTAGGGTTGTGTTAGGGTTTGGGGTAGGTTAGAGTTTGGATTAGGGTTAGGTTTTGTGTTAGTGTTAAGGTTTGGGTTAAAGTTTGGGATTAGGGTTGGTGTTAGGGTTAAGATTAATGTTATGGTTAAAGTTATGGTTAAGGTTAGGGTTATGATTATGGTTAGGGTTAGGTTTAGGGTTAAGACTAGGGTTATGGTTATGGGTAGGGTTAGGGTTAGGGTTAAGATTTGGGTTAGGGTTAGGGTCAGGGTCAGGTTCAGGGTTAGGAAGAGGGTTCCTGCAGAGAGACCTGCAGATGCTAACTCACTCCAACACTCTGGAGTTATAGATTCTCTTTTTCTTTCTGTGGAGCCATTTCTAAAGAAATGCTCAAGGCTAGTTTTCTTTCACACTCTAAAGCCATTGTTTATATGGAATACTTTAGAGGCAATGCCATCCAAATAGCAGAACTGGGCTGGAGAGAGACCCCAGGACCTGCTCAGGGTCCACCTGTTCCTTCCACCTCGCTTATCCTAGTGACTGAATGACAGTTACGCATCCTTCATGCAACTCCTCCCAGCTTCCCCTTTCCCACACCAGCATGCAAAAAAATGAAAAACTGAGGAGTCTGCCTCTTACTCTATGAGAAACTGTGGCCTTTAGCAAACACTGTACAGATTCAGACCTGCCTGTTTCTCGAGAGCAGAAAGGGTAACTGTACATTCCAGGAACAGGGGTTGCTGCTCTGGGGTGTTCAAGTATATCTTGGGACTTGTTGAGTGTTCCCAGGGCAGAAAAATGAAGGAAGGTTCCGGGGAAGCAAGGCATGATGGGTGTGCCCAGCTTGTGATCTCGTCACTGGGTTCCCACCAAGCAGAGAAGAAAGGCATGGTGTTGAGTGGACAGGAAGTAGCTGAGTCCAGCTAAATGTTGCTAGTGTTTGTCTCAGCATGCTCTAGAACATTCCACCCAGTGCACTCACAGTTCAGAATCAATATTCTGGGAGAAGCAAGAGGCATGGAAGCCCCTTGTGTGAGCATCTTCCATGGCTGGTAAGCCAAGGCAGTGTGAGGATGTTGCTGCTTCTGAGAAGGGACGAAGCAGAAGAGGCCTGCCTAAGAAGCTTGGCCTGAGCTGAATCGTGCCTTTACCATCATCAAAGTTTTCCACCACTCCTGGGTTCCTGTGCCATGAATTTCCCTTTCTAGGACCCTGAAATGCTGGTTTAAGGCACACTCCTTGTTCTTATTTGACCCCCTCTCTCTTGAGCATGACCATTGGTCAGGGATGGAGAGGACACTCCTTTATCCTAACCACCCACCCTTTTGCCCACCTATTCACCATCAGGTTTACAGGTCTGATGAGGGAGGTGGGATGCGGGGATCGCTTTATCAGACATTTGGAAGGAAGTCTGTATGTCAGAGCCGCTACGGCTGAGAAGCCACAGCTTGGGAAATCTGAGGGCTTCCCACAACACGGAAAGTTCACTCATGTCAGTCCTGACCTCAGACAACTGGTCATGGGAAGAGGGAGGAGCATTCCTTAGCCTGGCAGGATGGTTGAAGTTGTAGTAGGATGTCCCTCCCCATAGCCTCCAGGGAGGCCGCTCTCAGCATTGGTGACAGTACTCTGTTGTCATTTTCCTTTCTTTATTTTTGTGGCACTGGTGATGGAGGCCTGTGATAAGCACCTGTTTGACCGCTGAGCGGCATCCCAGCCTCTGTGTCATGGTCCTGTGCAAGCCTATTTATTGAGCTCAGGGCCACGGTCTCCCTGCTCTGTGGATATGCATGCTATTGGTTCTGCTTCTCTGGGAACCTTGACTAATGCAGGACTCCCATTCCCTGACACTGGATCTCCTTTTGTCTAGTAAAAACTCCCTTTGGGAGAGCCCAGAAAGAAAAGGGCAGAGGGGGACAAGGAGAGCCCTCATTAGAACCCTCCACCTGGATGGCCACTGCGTGGACCCTAATTACTGCACCTGAATTATTCTTCTGCTGGCAAAGGAGGGCGTCTCTAAGGTCCTTATTAAAACCCACGCAGCTTCTTAAGAAGGGCAACATGAAAACGCAGGAGTCTTGTCTGAGCTGACTAGACAGGTCCTGAGGGCAGCTGATGCCCAGTCACACCCCTCCCGGCCCAGCTTCAGCTGACCTGTGCCTTTGAGGACAGGCTACAAGGGGGACAGTCTTTGATCCTGAGCACTGGCAGGAGGGAAGGGCTAGCTGGGAGCTTAGTGTGAGAGAGAGAGAGAGAGGAAGGATAGAGGGTGAGAGCTGTGGAAGCAGCAAGAGGGGGGTTTGCTCAAGTGTTGGTGATCCCTGCAATGTGTCAGACGTGGTTCTGGAAGCAAAGGATCAACAGTGAGTGAGACAGACACTACCCAAACCCTTGCTGGGTGGCAACACTTTTTCGGTGCCTGCCCCTGGCCAGGCGCAGTGATGATGACAAAGCCCTGTGTGTGCGGCCACCTTGGCTTCATGGATGGAAATGTGTTCTGAAAGCTAACCCTCCTGAGAAACGCTGTTAACCCTCGGCCCCGCCCCTCCCCTCTGTCATGTGGGCTGTGTCACCTGCCCCCTGCTGGCCTGAGAGTACCTCAGAGGCAGGGTCATTCTTCACCTACCCATAGAGACTCATCTGGTGCCCAGCGCTTAAGGAACACGCAGCCACTGATGAGCTGCGTTGAGCCCCTTGGAGTCAATACCTGTGGGGACAGGGAGGGCAGACATGGGCTCCCTCTCCTGAGGGTTGGAGCCCATGGAGGAGGAGGCTGAATAAGAAACAGCAATCCAATGGTCTCAGCTTCCAGGGCAACGCAGAGGAGGGCATGAAGAGCAGGTCTGGGAGACTGAATGAAGCTTCCCAGGCTTGTGGAGGAAGAGACAGGCCTGCAGGGGCTGCAGGAGGCAACCAAAAGGTGAGAGAGAATGCCAGGTTGAAGAGGAGAGCCTTCAGTTAGATTGCAGGGGTCGCGCCCTCAGTCCCGAGGGAGACAAGATGGAGTGCTGGTGCTCGCCTGCAGGCACTCTCAGAGCCCTGAGTTTGGTCTCCAGCATCCCATGAGTCAGGTATCCCCTTGTCCCAGCGCCCCCTAGTAGGAAGGAAGAAGGTCAAGGTCAAGGTCATCTTTGGGTACATAGTGAGTCCACAGCCACCTTCAGCTAATAAGACCTTGTTACAAACACACAAAATAAATAAATCCCCTCAGACATTAAATCACAAATGGTCTGGTTGGGAGGAACTCAGACCCACTTCCAAGGAGCATGGAGGTGATTTCTCCAAGGTTACAAGTATATGGCAGAGATGGGACAGGCTGTCCAGACTGCATGACCTCTGACCTCCTCATTACTCCTCTACTCCCCCCTCCCTGGTGCTTGTACTTTCATTTCCTCCCAGAAGAATTTGCACCAAACCCTGATGCTAAGCCTAAACTGCTTGGCTCATTTGGAGTCTTTGTGTGGCCAATAGGAAACTTTGGGGCACTTGAAGCAGCTCAGCCCTTTACTCAAAAAGTTCAAGGGGAAAATGTCCTCTATTTGCAACTTTTCTATACTATCCAGGATTTTTACAAAAAGATATCCAAATAGATATAGCGGTTTGTGGTCAGTATTAGTTGGTATCTGTTGAATTTTTTATTTTTTTATTTTTTCAGGGTCATCTGGGAAGAGGGAGCTTCAGTTGGGAAAATGCCCCCATTAGACCTGCTTGTAGGCTTGGGGCATTTTCTTGATTGATGATTGTGTGAGAGGGCGAGGCCCATTGTGGCTGGTGACAGCCCTGGGCAGGTGGTCTGGGCTGTGTAATAAAACAAGCTGAGCAAACCGTGGCCAGCACCACATGTTCCTCCAAGGCCTCTGCTTCTTTTCTGCCTCCAGATTTCTGCCTTGAGTTCCTGCCCTGGCTTTCCTTCAGAACAGACTATAAGAAGTAAGCTGAAACAAACCTTTTCCTCTCCAAGTTGGCTTTGGTCAGTGTTTTTTCACAGGCATAGTAAATGCAGTCTAATATAGTTTGTTACACTTCCATTTATTTATTTATTTATCTGTTTGTTTGTTTGTTTGTTTTAGACAATAGCTACAATAATATATCTTTGGCTGTCCTGAACTGGATTTGTAGACCAGGCTGGTCTCGAACTCACAAAGATCCTCCTACCTCTGCCTCCCTGAGCCCTGGGCTTACAGGCACAGAAATCAGTTTCCCTGCAGGTGGAAGCTGGGAGTGCTGGCTGCCTTGGGCCCCTCATGCTACATTCATTGGCTGGCAGCGGCCACCTCTTTGTTGTCTTGTCATGCTGTCCGTTGTCACAACATTCAGTGCTTGTGCCCAGGTCATCACTGCTTAGAAGGATGCCCATCAGGCTGGCAGGGCCCATGCTTTCGGCCTGCTTTGCGTTCAATTTCATATGAAAAGTCTCTCCTCCCAGCCCAGTTAAATCTGAGAGTATCTCTGGTTAGGGGACCAACGTATGAGTTTACAAGGGGACAGAGTTCAACCCGGTTCTTCGTTTGCCCCTTCACCTGTCTTCGGCAAGTCAAGGACCCCCTCTCTTGTGGGGCCTTCAGTGAGGACTCTCTACAAGAGAGTGGTCTGAATGATAAATGTCCTCATTGTATATTGTCTTTGAATGCTTGGGCCTCAGTTGGTGGCCGTGTTTGGGGAGGCTTGGGAAGCACTAGACGCAGGCGTTGAGAGCCTAAAGGTTTGTGCCACTGAGTGTTGTCTCTGTTTCCTGCTTGTGTTTTGGGATGTGAGTTCTCAACTGGTCCAGCAACTGTGCCTTCCATGCTACCATGCTTCCCCACTGTGGTGGAGCCATAAACACTGGAGAAACCCTTCCTTCCGTGAGTGTGCATTGCGCTAGCTGCTTTTGTGTCAACTTGACACAAGTCATCAGAGAGGAAGGAGCTTCAGTTGAGGAAACACCGCCATGAGACCCAGCTGTAAGGCACTTTCTCAGTTTGTGGTCAGTGGGGGAGGGCCCAGCCCATGGTGGGTGGTGCCATCCCTGGGCTGGGGGTTCTGGGTTCTCTAAGAAACCAATATGACAAATAAACCCATTCTCTCCAGCTTGCTTTTTGATCATGCTGTTTCATCGCAGTGATAGAAACCCTAGCTAAGACCGTCATGGTGTTTAGCTCAGCCACTGTCCTTGACCACCTGGAGGATGGGAAACACACATCTGTCAAACATTCATCCTATACTGATGCTTTCTCATGCTGGGATGTGTATCCACAGCTAGCCGGCTAGACCGGAAGCTCTGACTATTCAGAGACGCTGTCTACTTCCCAAGTGTCTAGTGCCTCATCTTGCAGAGCACAGATCTTCCCTGTGCCTTCCAGGGCCTGATGGATGCAACTGCCAGAAAACAGGGAGCCAGAAGTCTTTGCAGCAAACCAGGGCCTGGAGAGATGGCACAACAGGTAATGGCACCTGCTGCTAAGACAGACAACCCAAGTCCGAGTCCCAGAACTACATAGCAGAGAAAGAGAACTGACTCCTGCAGGGTGTTCTCTGACCTTTTTTGTTTACACACACACACACACACACACACACACACACACACAGAGATGGAGAGAGAGAATGTTAAAAAGTAAAGCAAACTAGAAAACTAAAGAGTTGGATATTATTTAATCTTTTATTTTAATTAAAAATACATATTGTGGCCAGGCTGTCGTGGTGCATGCCTTTAATCTCAGCACTTGGGAAGCCGAGGTAGGTGGACCTCTGAGTTTGAGGCCAGCCTGGTCTACAAAGTGAGCTCCAGGACAGCCAGGGCTACATAGAGAAACCCTGTCTCAAAAACAAAAACAAAAACAAAAAACCCCAAAACCAGAAATCATTTTCTGTGTGTAAAAAGCAAACCCACAGTGAAGCCATATGATTCTCTGTGTGTGATGCAATTTTTTTGTTAGTTTTGTTTGCTTTTCTATTTTATCTTTTTTTCTTTCTGTTTTTTGTTTGTTCGCTTTGGGAGTCTAGTTTGCTTTTGTTTTGTTTGCAATGTACAACATGCTGAGCCAGTGCCCCTCAAGCCCACTAAGAATCCATGTATCACCTGGTATAGAACGTACAGGGAGGACCCACAAAACACCACAGCCCATGGGGATTGTAGCCCAGAGAGAGACAACTTTCAGGAGTTGGTTCTTTTGCCCCTCACACATGATTTCCAAGGATGGAATTGAAGCCATTGGGTTTGTGTGGCAAGCACCTTCCCCCAGTGAGCTATGTCACTAGCCCAGGCTGCACCTTCTTTAACAGCACCTCCTGACACACAGCATGTTGCCCTGCGCAGATGCATTCAAACTCTGACATCTCTACGGAAGCATCTGCTGGGCAGGCTTGCCCTGTTCACAGGCTTTACTTGTTCACCACCCAGCCAGCCCTATCCCCGCCCCCACACATACTGGAGGCATCGGCTCCCATGTTGACAAAGTAAACGGCCCAGGGATGCCTAGAGCATAAATAAAGTAATCAGAGTGGGTGATCCTTAAGAAAAGTCATTCCAATTCACTGGTGGTGGGTCATGCTTCTTAACTCAGCCACTGGTAAATCCCAATTCCAGCAAAAAAGACTTCTGTCTTCATTATTCCTCAATCCGGTGGGTGTCTATGGTAATGCGAACATCCTTTACCGAAGGGACAAGACATTGCACACGTCTTAATAACGCTTTCCTGTCTGCGTCTTCCTGAAATGCTACATTAGCAACTGCATTTCATTTTGCTGGAACCCGGCTCAGGCCCCCTGCTGATGCTCTTACGGCCCATTATTAATGCGGACCCCTTCGGGGGTTGTAATTTGGGACTCAATTTGCCATAAAAAATTGTCTTAAGTGTCACCTTCATAATCGCAGATCATGTGACCCATGAAACACATTGAACTAAAAGATGGAAACGATGTCAAATTGTCCCCCTCTGAAAAAGGCAGTAGCCATGGTGTATGAAGCAGGTTTCACTGTGTCCTAGGTCCTAGAGGTGGGGAGGGGCGCAGATGTCTCCCACTTGGGTTTCTTGAGCAGGGCCTCAGAGCACAGGGGCACAGGCTTCCCAGAGACCATTCACAGTACCTCAGAAATAACCCCTCCGGTGGATTTTAGCTTCGAAATCTAGTCTCTCTGTGTTGTCCGAGCTGGCCTTAGAGTCCGAAGCTCAAGCAATCCTTTCAGCTCAGCCTCCTGAGGATCTGAGGCCACAGTCTCATGGGTCTGCTTCAGCTCCTTTGTTGGATTTCACTCTTCTCACCTTTTGAACCAAAAATCCCTAAGTATCCTAGAAAAATATCTCATATTAATTCCAAATTAAAATATCAAGTCTAGTTAATTGTTATGGAAGTCAAACTCAAAATAATTTCCAAATAGATTCATTAGGGTGGCTACAATTGGATAAATAAGACAAAAGAAGAACCCAGAAAGCAACAAGCCCTTTGTGGTAGGAGGCGCAGATCTATAATCGCAGCTACTTGGGAAGCTAGGGCTCTAGACCCCTCCTCTTTCAAACAAAACAAAGGAAAACTAGTGTTGACAATGATGTGGAGAAATGAGAATCCTGGTACATTCCTGGTGTAGATCTGAAATAGACTGCTGTGGAAAACAATACAAAAATTTGTCCAAAAATTAAACATGGCTTGACCACATGACCCAGCAATTCCAGCTCCGACTCTGCAGTGGAAAGAACTGGAAACAGACATTTGCCGGGGACAGTTGTTTATCAGCACTCATAGCAGGGATTTTCAGAACTGTCCAAAGTCGGGAGCCGCTCCAAAGTCCACTGACCGGTGAACAGACTTGAAGAATGTGATATCTACATACACGTGCTATTTTTAAAAAATCATTTACAGCCTGATCCCAGGCCCTTCCCTCCTCTCCTCTCTGTCCCACCTTCACGCCCCACCTCTGTTTCCCCTTCTCAGAGAAAGGGAGGCCTCCAAGGGGTATCAAACCCACCTTAGCACCTCAAGTTTCAGCAGGACTAAGGCCTGACAAGGCAGTCCAGCTAGGGGAGAGGGCTCCAGAGACAGGAAACAGACTTGGAGAAAGCCCCTGCTTCTCTTGTTAGGAGACCCATATGTTGACCACACTGCACATCTGCTACATATGTGTAGGGGTCTAGGCCCAACCCACGCATGCTCCTCAGTTGGTGGTTCAGTCTCTGTGAACCCCTATGGGCTAGTTAACTCTGTAGGTCTTGTGGTGTCCTTGACCCCTCCGGTTCCCTCCATCCTTCCTCCCACTGTTCTACAAAACTCCGAAAACTCGGCCTATTCTTTGGCCGTGGGTCTCTGCATCTGTTTCCATCAGCTGCGGTGCGTAGCCTCTCATAGAACAGCTATGCTAGGCTCTGTCTGCCACACAGCAGAGTATCATTAGTACTTACGGGTTGGCTCTTTCCCAGGGGGCAGGTCTCAGGTTGGGCCACTCCCTCAATATCTGCTTCACCTTTACCCCTCCCCCCCCCATTTCATGTGGGTAAGACAGATTTTGGGTTGAAGGTTCTCGGTCCTCCACTTGGAGTCCCACCTGGCTATAGAGGTAGAGACTTCAAGCTCGTTAACACCCCCCCCCCACCCGCCACTAGGAGACTCAGCTAGGATGACCCCCTATAGACTCTCAGGACTCTCCCATGTCCCATGTCCTATATCCCAGAGATGCCCCCCACCGATTTCCATTTTCTCTCCAAGTTCTCCCCCCCCACTCCCTGCACACCTATTATTCAGCCGGAAAATGAATGTGATTCTCACATGTGATTACAACATGGCCGAACCCTAAAGATATTGTGCTAAGTGACAATAGAGCAAACAGAAAGGTGAGTATCATCTGGTTCCAATTGTCCCCCACGCACAGGAAACCGAAGTGCAGCCCCGGCTGCTTTGGCCCAGGGTGGTGGGCGTTTACTGTGCAGTGTGGCGAGGTTTCACCTCGGAAAGATGAAGGCGTTTGGGGGAAGGCGGCAGTGTGGTTAGGAACAATGTAAATGATCTGTTTTTATTTATTCTTTGAAAGTCTCACACCCATGTATAATTTATTTTAATTACATCCCCGACTCTCTCCTCCACATCCTCTCAGTCCTCGAAGAACATGTGTCCCTCCCAGCGTGATGCCCCATTACGATCATCATTAACCCACTGAGTCCACGCAGCGCCGACCACGTGCCCGTGGACATCTGGTCATCCCCTGGGGAATGAGCCACCTGCCAGTAGACACACCCAAAGGAAAGAGCCCCGCCCCTAGCAGTTACCAGCTGCTAATGGCTCCCCAGCTGGGGGCGGGGCCTCCGTAAGCCCTGCCCCATCCATGCTGCCAAGGTTATCTACCTGTGCTAAACACTGTCTAGAAAACAGAGAGGACACTGAATACTGGAAGAGCAGGAATGCCAAGAAGCTAACCCAGGGCTGGAGAGACTGCGCAGTGGTTAAGAGCACGTGCTGTTCTTGCAGAGGACCTGGGTTCAGGCAGCTCACAGCCGCCTATAACTCCAGCGGAAAGAATTCTGACGCCTCCTCTGGCCTCCGTGGCACTTGCATGCATGTGGCGCACATACAGACAAGCGCACACCTACATATAAATCATCTTGTAATAAGAAAGTAATCCAAAATATATTAATAACAGAAAGCAGCTACCACTCCGAACTGTGAGAGAATCACACATGAAACTCTGTGCCACCAGGGCCAGGAACCTCTGCAAAGCCCGGAGGGCCAGCTGTTCATTTGCTTTCTTGTCCACTTACTTCTTCAATGCTGATCATTCATCCATGGTTACTTTCCCACCGTGTGATGGTGTGTACGTTGGGGCAGGTATGTACTGCAGAGGCCAGAATGGAAGCCAAGGCCCTCGAATGCCAGTGAGCTCTACCACTGAGCTACGCTCCCAGCCTTGGCACACTCCCTTCCCCAGGCCATGGCCTGGAGTAATAACTCCTCTTGAGATTCTGTTTTAAAATGCTTTCACTCTACTGTAATCCCCAGAAGATAGTTTTGCAGAGTATCATAGTCCAGGATCCAGTTCTTCTTCATTATCTGACTTTTTTTTTTTCTGGCTTGTGGTAATACAGATGAAAGTTAATCAATAAACCTCCTGGCAACTGTTAGAAGGCAGACTGCTTTTTCTTCTCTTAAAAAAATCTTTAAGATTTTCTTCTTTTCTAGGTTTTCTCTAAATCATATGATGCTTCTATTATGATTTTTTTTCTTTTATGCTCACCATGCTTGAGGCTCACTATACCCCTGAACTGTGGGTTAATGCTTTTGTCAGATTGGAGCAATTTGCAACCTTGTGTGTTCAAGTTGGTCTTGCATTCTCACCCTTTTTTGTGTTGTTAGATCAAATGTACGGTGGATCTTGTTTATGTAGCTCCCACACTTGTGTTTACTATACTTTCCATATGCTCCTTACTCAGGGACAACTTTTAAACTGTCTTCCAGTCCAAACCTTTTCTTTTTTCACTGTGATCGGTCTTCTGATTAGAATATCCACTCCTGTTTGGATTTCAGAAATCATGCTTTTCACCTCTAGACTCTACATGGTTCTTATCCAAATATAGCACACCACTTTAAAAATGTATAATATGTTATGGATTTTGTGAGAATTTCATGCATGGACATGATGTATTTGGATCATATCCACATACCCCACTTCCCTGCTTAACTCCTCACCAATCCGCCCCTGCCACCTCTCCCCCTTCTCCTATGGAAGCCTCCTCCTCCTTCCCACTGTGTCCAATTTGTGCTGTCCATGTACTTGGATGCGGCACCACCTGGAGCCTGGTAGACCTACCAGGAACCACATTCTGAAGGAAAACCAGCTTCCTCCACTGGTCCAGGGAACATTAATTGTCAATAGTTCACCAGCTAGTAGAGGGTGCTCATGAGCCTTTCTCCTCCCACTTTTATAATATGAAATTATTCTCTAGTTTCCAGTTTTCTATAATATACTTATTTCCAGCATGTGAAACCGAAGCCTGTTTCTTCTGTTTTTGCGGCTCTCAGTCAAATTGCTTTTGATCTCGAGATCCTGAATTCCATGGCAAGGTCATTCACTGACCTTGAATAATGACTTCTGGGCTTCCTGAGGCGTGTGTAAGGCTGTCTATCTATTTCTCTGAGAGCCCATCTCCACATCAGCCTGGATTTCCCTCCACTGTCCTTAAATGTCTCCAGTGTTTCAAAAGTTACCTTTGCCTTGTGTTTCAAAAGTTACCTTCGCCTGCACTTTCATTGTCTTGATAGAAAGCTCTGCTGTAGGACTCCATGTTCTACCCCAGGAGGCCAAGAAGTACAGAGCAGGTGCATGGAATCTTACTATAAATTATAAACAGAGAGATGCAGGAAAAGATAGATATGGAAGCTGGAACCCAGCACAAGCAAAACAGGAAAATTTGATAGAAAAATACACAGCAAGGACAAAGAAATCAAAGTTCTCTGACATCTTTAACATTCCCGGAGAGGCATTATTACTGAGCTCGGAAAAGAAGGACAGGACTTCTGGAAAGTATAACACTGTAAGTGTTTTTTCCTTTCCTTTTATCCTTTAGTGACTGGTACAAGAATTGTTGTAAATTCAGAGTGAGAGCAGAGGAGCTAAAAGTGTCTGATAAAATGTGTCAATAAAATGGAGACAATTTATTATCAAGTTAAGTAAAAGATACAGACCTGAAGAACATCAGGGAGCTAAAGCCCCAAATGGTTTCCTCGGAGAATAGTCATAGGAGTACAGGCTGACTTACAGTCTTTAATCTACATTTACTTTAAAAGAAGAAATTAATTTAAAAATTATTTTTTATGTGTAAGCATTTACCTGCAAGGGCATCTGTGTACCATATGTGTGTGTGGTGCCCTTGAAGGTCAGATAGGGGATTATACCTCCTGGAACTGGAGTTCTAGATGCTTGTGAGCCGCCATTGTAAGTGCTGGGAATTGAACTTGGGTCCTCTGAAAGAGCAGCCGTCTCTCCAGTTCCAACAGTTACTACTCAGAATTTGTTTTCAATTAGCATGCAAAGTAGCAGGCTTCACTGTGGTGCTCTTATATGTGCTTAGGTTTGCATATATGTGGATGGCCCTCCGTCATCCTCTCTCCTTTTCATGTTCATGTCATATGTATGTGCTTACCTTCTCCCTACATTCCCTCAAACCTGTTTCCCCTCATGATCTTCGTTCTAGAGTCATATCCTACAGTGACATTCTTACACACATGCACAGACACAGACACAGACACAGACACACACACACACACACACACACACACACACACACACACACACCACACAGCCCTGACAAAGGCTGAGGTCTGAGGCTGGAAAGCTAGACCAGCTACTGTGGCAGTTGAGGGTTCATTCAGGACTCTAGAAATACAGGGATTTGTAGCTCAAACCAGGAAGAGAAGATCCGGGGTAGCAATGGCAAGCTACTCTCAGATTCTGAGCAGAGGTGTTTCCAGAGGGCATGATGAAGCAAGTACCCAGGAGGCACCTCTGCAGCTCTGAGTGAGGAGGAAGGGGAAGACAGCAGGAGAGAGGAACAAGGCATCTTCCCAGCCGCTGAGGGGTGATGTTGGAGCCTGGGAATTTCTGGGAGTGTGAAGTGGCTCCCACTGCTTTGGGTTAATGGTGAACTCGCTGTGAGAATCATCCTGATGTTTACAAAGCCCAAAATGTCAGAGAGGTGTCCTGATTCCCGGGGGTTAGCTTGTTCTCCCACCAGCTTGATCTCTCATAGACCTCCGAGGAAAGGAGGAGTCCAATGTCAGTCCAAAATCACTTCCTTCGGTGATTGCATGCCATGAAGATTTCACGGTGTTCCACGGACAATGCCCAGAACCCTCTCCCTGCAGGACCCTGGTGGGGACCATGGGAGCATCTTCTCCTGACTGGACTGGGAGGGAATTCTCAAGACTTCTGGCTCCTGCATGGAATTTCCCTCCCTCCCTGCAGCTAGTATAACTGGGGGCCTGTGGTTTGCCGCCGTCTGCATCTTGCTTAGAGGAAGTGAGGTCTCGGTAGCCACCATGAGCGGATTCTCAAGCAGCTAGCTTCCTCCCCACACTCTTGGCATTCATGTGGCATGGTTATAAATTATGCCCGGCGTGTTCATTTTCAGTCTGAATGTGTTCTCATCCCAGAGGAGCGACTAATGGCGTCAAGTTACTGATGTGAAAAAAGCCTGCCGCTACAATGACTGTGGATTAATGGAACAGCCTCATGGAGGCTACAATCAGTCCTCAGCCACCGCTGACACAGATTTTAAATTGTGTTCTCTGACCGTTTCCCTCTTCGCCAAAATTCTTTCGCTGTAATTTTATTGGGTAAATGTTTGCCGTTCCTTAAATGTTTGCTTTTTATTAAAACTGGGCGCGCACAGGGTACCTTCATCCTTGCACACTGCAGCCTGGAAGAGGGAGATTTCAAAGCCCACCGGATTTTCTCTAGGAGGCGTGAAGACAAATCTCCTAATCCAGGATCATCAGTGACTGATAAATTTCATTCAGAAAGCTGGTGAGCACGGCATCCTATCCATGAACTCTGCCCATGCGCCATGCAAGTTACTCCCCCAGCTTGCTCTTGAGGCCTTGCACTTCCCCAGTGAATCACACGGGGGAAAAAAACTACATCTCTCTATGCTTTCTTTCCTTCCTTCCTTCCTTCCTTCCTTCCTTCCTTCCTTCCTTCCTTCCTTCCTTCCTTCCTTCCTTCTTTCTTTCTTTTCTTCTTTCTTTTCTCTTTCTTTTTTTCTTTTTCTTGCATTTTTCCCCAAAATGCAGGAAGTTAATTTTTTTTATTTGATGAGTATCCCAGAGAGTCCACTGATGGGCTTAGTTCTCAAGATCTCGATTCTAATAGCCAATTATGTTGGTCTGCTTCTGGAAGTACAGAGTGTAGATTTCACTGTATTCATTAAATCCAATAACAAGAAGATAGTTTTAGGGCTGTGATGGTGAATGGCATGGATGGGACCCTCCCTCCCCCATGTCTGTGCCTCTGTGGTTGGCCTGCAGCTGTTTCTACGGAGACACATACCCATCCCTTGATTAGAGGTTGGTACAGACTTACGGGACTAAAGCCGGTGTGATAAAAGCAGGCTTGAAAAGCACTGGTCTTTTGATTTACTGATCTTGGACCTCTCCTGGCATGTGAACACAGCTAGTTAGCCAACCTAAGGGGCTGTAGCATCTAGTCACTCCAATTCTCCAAGTGACCTACCAATGACATCAATGAGCCATGACCCTGGGACAAACCAGAAACATCCAGCTCAAGTGCTGACCTACAGCAGAATGAGCTCAATAGAGTTATGTTGAGCCTCTATGTTCTGGGCTTGTTTATTATCTAGGAGAAGCTAACTAATACAAATTCTCTCAAGACACATTTTATTTGGCCTTTGTGTTCATGTTTCCTGAAAACATCAGAATCATTTAATACATATTTGTTGAATTGGGTAGAACTGGCCTTTCAAAAGGGCCGAGGTCAAGGTCCTCTCAGACCTACTTAGCAAACTGGGGTGGGGGAAATTAGTCATCTGACTTCAGACTTGTTTTTTCACTTGTGAAAGAGTCTTCATATACCCATCTTGTATGCTACTGTGGTTAGCAGAGACAAGGCATGCCACGGGGATGGGCTGGCTGCCTGACCGCTGGGGCATGAGCAGAAGCACCCTTAGGAAAAGGCCTTGGAGCACAAGGGTGTGCATGAGACATCCTGCACACCTCCCCATGTCCATGGCCTCAGATGTTTGGCAAGTGGCTCCCTGCTTCCTTTGGTCATCTTTCTCTGCTACAAAGTAAGATGTACTCCTTCAGGCTCAGGCAACCGGGTGCCATTCTGACAGTGCCCGTCTGCCTCCCTCCCTTCAAGGGTTGCTATTCTGGGTTCTGCCTTGACACCCTACTTCTGTACCCCTATAACAGGAGGAGTGGAGGGAGGCCTACTATCCAAGCACCATTTCATCTGCAGCAACCCACGGCCTGGTTTACTCTCAGAATCTCACTGAAACGTGAAGGACCACACTGTTCCAGGACCAGTGAGCCATATGAGGCTCAACTTTTTTGGACAATGAAAATATTTTTGTTATTCATCTAAAGCAGAAAGACAGAGAAGCAGGCCAAAGGGTTGGGGAATAGAAAAGACAACAAAAGCAGAGAAGGCCAGTCTAATTTGAATGGGAATGGAGACACTTTACTACAGGGCAGTAGAGTGTTCTGCTCTGCCCAGCAACACACTGAGCCACAAATTCGAGCAATTACAGAAGAAATATGTTTAAGAAAATATTAACACACATAAAGAACTATAAAATACAAGAATGATTTATGCAAAGAGCTGAGTTCAGTATATTTTTCTTTTTATGCGAGACTTATCGGTTACCATTAATGTCTGAAATGGCCTAGTCCTAGGATTTGGGATAATGATTCCTGTGTTGGAGAGGGATTAAGAGAGAAATAACACATGTACTTATTTATCACAGAGGAGTAAAGACAACATCTCAACATTCTGCTTCTTCACCAAAGACTCAGAATAGATAAAATAATCGTGAGCAAAAAGGGTGAGGCCAGAGGCATCACGGTACCTCATTTCAAGACATATTACAGAGCCATGATGGCAGACGCAGCATGGCCATAGAGTAACAACAGACACGTGGAGCAGTGGAACAGAACAGAGACCTCAGAAGGGAGCTTGCACACCTAGAGCCAGCTCATTCCTGACAAAGGTGTCCAAACCTTGCAGGGTGTGTAGCTGGCCTCTTTAACAACGTGCGCAGGGAAAGCAGGTAAGAGATAAAACTGCAACTGTTTCATGATGGACCTCAGCTCATGATGGATCAGAGAGCAAATGCAAGATCTGAGCTGGGAACACGCATGAAAACACATCTATGAAAGGGCAACGGACTATCACAGATGCTGGGATAAGCAATGGGTTTATAAGCAAAGGGAGCAAAACCAAAGACAGACCAACCATGACACTTAAGTTCTGCAGAGCACTCAAGGCAGCAGAGGAAAAGACAATCCACAGAACTGAGAGAACTGTTTGCCAGCTATCCTCCCAATTCATATCCATAATACATAGTGTATTTATCCTGTGCGAGGAATTCCAAAAACAAGATTCCGATTCCAAAGTGAGCAGCTGCTCTGAACAGTCACAAGTACATGAGACACGATCAAACCCATCAGTAGTCAGGGAAACAGAGATGACAATGAAACATCACGTGCACCAGTTAAAATGCGATTAAAGCCAATAGCAAAGCCAGAAAAACCGCCTACGTGACAGATGCTGGCATGAACATGGAGAACAGGAACTCTCATACACTGCTGTTGGGTCCCTAAACCAGAACAACAGTATGGAGGTTCATCTAAGAAGTCAAAGTAGGACTACCATGGGATCTAGCTGTCCCACTTCTAGGTGTATGTCAAAAGCAAATCAAAGTGTAAACCCCAAACACACCTGCCTGTCCATGTCTCCTGTGAAGCCATTCATAATGGCGGATGCTATGGTTACCTTAGGTCCTCACCAACACACACAAAGCGCATGGAAGTAGCGGAATATTACTCAGCCTTAAAGAAAAGTGAAACCATGTCATCTGCAGCAGGATAGACAGAACTGGAAGAAATGGTATGAAGCAAAATGAGCCAGAGCCAGAGACAAGTACCACACTTTCTCCCTTGTGTGTAAAAGTTAGGGTGGGTGAGTATGAGAAATGGGGAATCATGGAGGCAGAAAAATAAAGGGGAGGCCAAATTTGCTCTTTGATAGCTGCATGTTGTACATGTATTCAAATATTGAAATATCACAGTGAATCACCTTAGTAAGCACAATTAATACATATCAATAAAAATAAAAGCACAATTAAAAATCTGCTTCTTGATAAGAAGGACACACACTTGTGTTCAGGAGTACATGTGAAAATGATTACCTTTATCCAATTACCTCTGTATACATCCAAAGAGGAAGTTTTAACTTACTCCGCCTTATTTTTGTTCTTGACACAGGGTCTCTCTACAAAGCCATGGCTCTCCTGCACTTCACTACTTAGACCTTACTGGCCTCGAACTCACAGAGAGCTGTCTGGTGTTTTATTTTCAATGCTGAGATCTTCAACACGAAAATCACCTGTGAGTAGGTGAAGCCAAGTTGCCAGATGGCATTCTCAACTCCTCTTCTGTATTTATGATCACGGTTCTGCTCTATCACAAATGAGTGTTCTCACGACACACCACAGCACACATTTACCCACATAAACATGATGGTGCTTTCTACAGGAGGCTCACACAGCAGACCTCACAGGGTGTGCGGCCTCCGTAAGGCGTTGGAGGAAGGGTGAGCCACCTCCCCTGTCCCCCAGGGTGTCCTTAGGAGGCCCTTATGTTGGCATCACATTCTTCCATGAGAAGAATCAGGTCTTCAATCAGGCTGTGCTCTCGGCCATGGGTCACTTTCATAATGTCGAAGGCCTAAGGAGAGAGGAAAGGCGGCAGATTAACACCTCAGAAGGGACAAGCCCCTGCCTGGCATGTCCCCGTTTCCCGATGATCTGGGAGCCCCGGGGCCCACAGCTGAGCAATAGGTCTTTAAGGAGATGGCAGCTCTGAGGTGGCACACGGGCTGCCGGGTGTCTGAAAGGTGGATTGTACCGGTGGCAGCCTGGGGCCGACACCATCTTCAGTGACTCTACTGATGAGCAGGGTTAGGCTGCTAGGGTAAGGCCCATAGAGACCACTGAACCACACAAAAGAAGGAATGGTACCCTCCTAACAGCAGTTTCTAAAACTATTTCCTTTGTGTTGGGGGTTGGGGAGTTATGTGCATGCCATGGTGTGCTTATAGGGAAGGGGGGGGGTCAAAGGACGTGAGGGAGCTTTGGTTCTCTCCTACCCTGTGGGGTCCAGGGATAGAACTCAGGCTGCCAGGTTTGGTGGCAAGCTCTTTCATGTGCTGTTCCATCTTGCTGGCCCACGATATTTTTTTTCATTTTATTCTCACCTACAGATTCTTAATAACTATGTACAGCGCACACATATTTTGTGTTGTCTTTGTGGTAGATGCCGGTACAGTCGTGGCGTTTTGATGACCCCTTCCTTCAGCTCCCGTGTTCAGTCTGTTACTAAATCTTGAAATTCAACCTCTGGAGTACTTTGAAACTTGGGCTGAGCTTGTGAGTTCTCCAGTAGGAGAGCACAGCAGAAGTAAAGTTAGCAACCTAAAGGACGGAATTCTCTGCCTCCGTCACTGGCATTTGCTCCTGGGACAGCAGCTTCCAAGCTGTGAGGAGGCCAAGCCATGTGCAGAAGGCCCATGTGGGAGGCTCTGGATGACTAACTGCTAAGCCAAGACACCGGATGCCCAGCGAGGATGACTCCAGTGTCCAGGCAGCAGCCAGCCAGGCGCTGTGGAAAAGCTGGACACTGCTCCCGCCGAGCTCAGTTCTAATTCCTGACACAGAATGCTGAACGCAATCTTACTGTTCTCCGCTCTGCTGAGTCTGTGGATGGTTGGCTGCAGAGCAGTGGATGGCCCCAACGGCAGCATCACACACACACAGGAGGCAGGATGGGAACAGGGGAGGAAATCCAGAGCTACTGTATCCGGTGTGTCTGTGCTCCAGTGACCCCTCAAGACGTGGCGCTGGTGGCTGTAAAGCACTAGGCAAGGGGCTCCAGGACAACCTACCCCCACCCTGTGCCCCACTGAGAACAGGTACAGTAACTCTCAGCAATCACACCCACTGCTCATTACTCGAAGCTAACCTAAAGTCCTCGTGATTACTACTTTACATGTGAGAACAACTCTACCATGTTTACAAATGCATTTCAGAAACTGCTCTTGAAAATTTAGGTCACTTCCAGCTGGTTTTGACTATGATATGGCCCGGATCTTCCAGTCTATGGGTTCCTTTATGTTGTTATTATCAGTGCGTGTGTGTGTTTTCTGCTTTTTTTCTTTGCTAAGTATTTGTTGAGATAAATCCTCAGGAGTGCGATTCTTGAGTTCAAACACCTTAAAGCTAAACAGATTTTGGAGCTGGCCAGCACTGAGTGGGCCTCATAGTGAAAACCCTCTTGGTCCTGTCTATATTCACCAAGCCACACACCCTCACTTCTGCAGAGGGGCCGACTGAAGGCAACAGAGCCTTTCGACCAATGGCTGCCGGTAGCCTGTGCTCCTAGCTTCTTTCCTTGTTTCTTAAGGAACAGAAAGCAAGCAGACTTTCTCTGCCTGCCTGTCTGTCTGCCTGTCTTTCTGTTTTTCCCTCAAAACTGAAAGAAAGGCCCAAGGGCTCTGAGCTGACATTGGCAGCCAGGCCCACAGGCGGGGCCAGGCAGGGAACTTGTCTGTCCTGCTGCGGCTACCAGTTATCACACATATCCTGAGGCAGGGCTTGCTGGAGTGGAGGGAAGAGCCAGAGCTGCCCCATCTTGCAGGCAGCAAGGCACTGCGCTGGCCCCTCAGGCTGTGCTGGACCTCCCAGGAGACCTGTATGATGGTGTCATTACAGAGGCAGACAGCAAATTCTCCCGTTTGAAAGCCGCCATGGCTGTCTGGTCCCCCTCTACCGACCTAGGGCTGGTGAGGCTTGTGATGTGCAGAGGAGAGGGGAATGTTCTCTGGGACCTGGCCCTGCAACCACCCTGAGAAATGGCTCAGCTGGTACAGCGCCCCCTGCTGGCGAGCTCTCACAGCTCCTAGGCAGACTGGAGGCTTTGCTCAGGGTTTCTGCAGCTTCACCCCAGGAGGACCTGGGCCTGTCTGTGACTTGACTGATATTTGACTAAATGACAAGGCCATCTGCTTGTCACCCTGCCAGTGGAAGGCTGATGTGTGTTTTCCCAAGCACCTTCCTTGTTCCAGTCTTTCTCAGTATCCCTCTGCAGTTCCAGTCCTAACCAGAATTTTCCTGTGCACTCAAGGGGGCGGAGCTGCCATCTGATAGCAGGGCAGGTGGCCAAGCTCCACCAGGGACTTGCGGCCTATGGCCACACCGGAGCTGCGGGACCCAGTAACAGGGATGCCGTCATCAACTGGCCTCACAGCCACAGTGCCAAGACGGCTTTCTGCAGGCAGGGCAAAAATGTCTAGCCAGACATCCTCCCTGATCAGAAGAAACTGGCCTAAGAGGAGGCCCACCACTCTGGGCTCACCCCAGGGTCCGCTTGGCCTGTCCTGTGTAACCTCTAGCTTCGGACACTACAGTGATGATGGAGAAGAGCTGAGTCTCCTGGACACAGCTTTAGACAGCCTGAGGACCCTGGGGTGGCCCGGGTCAAATGATGGTTGCCATGCTCTAGAGTGTCCTCACACTTGCTGGGGAGCTCAACATGAGGGTCATGTGGGGGCAGGGCATGAGTGTTCTGGGATCCCATGCACCACGATGGCAGAGGACAGGAGTCTAAGGAGGGGACAGAGGTCTAATGTGAAGAGAGTGGTGGTGGGGGTCGGGGTGAGAAAGAACCAGAGTATACCACGCACGTAGAGACCAGAGCTTAGACAGAATAGACATGATTTTCTCTGGGTGAAGTCATACATGGAAGAGTAATGGGGAGAAAGAATGGCTGCCAGCAACTTCCGTGTATTTGCAGGTGTCAACATGGGACATGATCAGGCAGACCTGACGATGGAGGACATCCGGTGCTTGTCCTGGATGCCGCTTGTGTCTTCCAGGGTCGTGAGGAAAACACCTGCCTGAGATGGCAGAGGGCCCGCAGTGGGCTCAGGACACCCCTTCCGCTCAGCTGGAGGGCGAGGGATGCTCCCTCTCGCCTCCCCCTTTCCCCCCCCAAAACCAACAAACAAAAAACCCCAAAGCTCAGTAAATAAACCTTGGACAAACCAGGGAAACTGCTGCCAGGAGCTCGGAGTCTCCTTGCCTTCAGCTACATGTGTGTGTGTCGGAGGGGACAATTCTGGTTTCATTTCCTGTAGTGGCGTATAAAACAGATTAGGGAGAATATAAAATTGAAGCAGGCTTGGTTTGGGAAAAGCTTCTCTCCATTAAATTTTATTTTATTATTATTTTTAATGCTATCACTTGAAAGGAGCCTGCTTACAATCTTGCACAGAGGAGGGCTCGTTTGAAGCCTCCAGTGGGATGGGCGGCACCCACGTAAAGATTCTAAATGTCACACCGGAAATGGTAATGCGGACTGTCTGCCACACGAGAGGCAAGGGCTCTCGGAGAAATAAAGAAAAGGCCCCCGGAACTGATTTCCATCTCATCATATCTTTTTTTTAAAAAAAGTAATTTTAGAATTGTAGCCATGTGTTAAATAAAACGAATGAGATCAAATCATGATTTAAAGTTGGAAATAATATGGCTTTCTCATTAATTTTTAATATAAATATATTAAGTTTATCAAGGATCTCATATGCTTTCTACTGTGAGCCTGGGGAATGCAATAAATGACTTCCCTGAGTATGATTTAAATATGGATATAAAAATCAGAAGGAAAAGAAACACGTGCAAGATAAGAGCTTCTAGATCAGGTCACTACAGGGGACAGTGCAGCAACTTTTCCTCATCTGTCCATTCCAAGATGAAAGCAGTGTGTCACTAGGGGAGGTGGTCTGGGCATTCGGGAGGGGACACAGAGCTGTGCCACAGGGCCACTGAACCCCTGTGCAATAGGCAGCGGGAAACCCAAAGCCTCCAAGGACCCAGGTGAGCTCAGCAGCTTCCTACAGACCCCACGCCACTCCCTCTGGGCAACAGTTCCCCTCAGTGTTGTGTGCTCAGGATTGGGTGGGGCAGACTATCCCTGGAGAGAGCGCCTGTCTACCCATTTACCCTGAACCTTCCGGGCAGCTCCTGCGAGTACGTCCGGGGGGGCCCTTGCTGTGGGAGGAGCTGTGGCTCTGTCAGACAGCCCGTGTCCTTGAGGTCATCACGGGGAAAGCAGAGTGCTGGATGCCCACGCGGAGGACTACAGGTGTGGTGAGTTCAGAGCTGCCGGTCACCGGCAGAGAACGTGCCAGGAAGAGCTGCTGTTGTTGCTCGGGGGTTGATGACACTGAACTCTAACAGAGAACCCAGGGTCAGGTCCCAGCCCTGCCGAATCAGCTCACAACTGCCTGCAACTCCAGTTTCATGCCTTTTTCGGGCTTCCCTGGGCACTGCATGCATTCAGGCAACACACACACACACACACACACACACACACGAGTTGTTACTGCTAAGATCTTTAATATATTAATATAATGATGTTTTTAATCATTTATTTTCATTTTTTGTGTTGACTGTTTTGCCTGCATACAGGCATGTTACTGTGTGCTTGTTTCGTTCCCTTAGAGGCGAGGAGAGGGCAATGGACCCCCTGGCGATTGAGTTACAGATGGTGTAAGGCACCGTGTGGGCGCTGGGAAATGGACTGGGATCCTCTCAGGAGCAGTAAATGTTCTTGACTGCTGAGCCATCTCTGCAGAACCAACCCAGTAGGTATGGACAGTGGCCGAGACTCTGAAGGGGTCATACATCTTCCCTGGGTGTTGGCGTCATCGAGTGAATGAACGGAAAGCACAACTTGTGTGACACGCTACAGCAGACGGAGGAGGGACATGGAGGTTTGCTTTTGTTTCCAAGTACTGTGACTGATTTCTGATCCGACTCCACTGAGGCCAGAGAGCTTACTCTGTCTGACCCTCACACTTACGAACGAACTTTTTACATTAACTGATGTTTGTTTACTGGCTCAGAATGTGGCACGTGCTCTCCTGTGACATGTGCGCTTCACATACTGGCAAAGGGTCTTCAGTCTGACTTTTTGAGTAGAGTTGCATACACATCACTAGTGGTAGTAATACATTTTCCTTTCTCTTTGTCAATTTCTGGCCAGCTGTCCTTATCAGCTGTAGTCAGAGGCTTCGTGTTTACCTATGCTTGCAGGTTTCTGTTTTCTGTCAGGTCTACAGGTTTGGTTGGGTTTTAAGACAGTCTTGCTATGCTACCCAGAGAACTAGGGTTCCCCAGACTGGTCTCCAGCTAATCTTACTGCCTGGGGCCCCAGAGCAGGGCTCTACCTGGTGTTGTTTCCACTGTTTGAAACTATGTGGTTTGATGCAACTATGTTTACTGTTGTTACATCTTTTGGGTAGAAGGGCTACACTTCTACTGTATGATGTCCATGATCTCTAGTGAAGTTTTCTTTGCCTTGAAGTCTATGCATATGATACTAATTCAGCTACTACAGCTATATTTTGATTATGCTTTCATGATGTATCTTCTCCTGTCTTTTCACTCTTATTCTGTTCATCACATTATATTTAAAGAGTATCATATAGGCAGCACGTACTTGGGCCACTTTCAAATATATCTGTCCTACCAGTCTTTGCCTTTTAGAGTATTTAGACCAGTGATTCTCAATTCTCCTAATGTCGCAACCCTTTAATACAGCTCCTCAGTCTTATGGTGACCCCCCAACCATAAAATTACTTCCATTGCTACTTCATAACTGTAATTTTGCTACTTTTATGAATAGTAATGCAAATAGCTACATTTTCTGGTGGTCTGAGGCGACCTCTATAAAAGGGTGGTGCCACTCCCAAGGGGGTTGTGACCCACAGGTTGAGAATCACTGATTTAGATCATTTATATAGTCTATATCATTACAATGTCACTACTACTACATTAGAATTTAAATATACAATTTTATTCTTGGTTGTTATTTCTGCATTTTTTTGGTCTGTTTCTGTTTTGAATTCTCTGCCCCCACACCTCCGTGTTACCAAATCTATTTTAACATGGCATTTAAGGATTTAATGATAGAGGGACAAGTCCTCATGTAGCTAGGCTTGCCTTGAACTTGCTGCGTAGGTAAGGATGACCTTGAACTTCTCATCCTACTGCCTCTACCTTCCCAGCACTGAGCGCTTCAACTGTCAACATAGAAACCTGGAGAAGGAAATTCTACTTATTCCTATTTTTGATTACTGTAGTCTTTCTTCCTGATGCTTAAAGGTTATTTCTTCTGTGAGTTTTCTTCTGTTTTAGAGAATTTGGGTGACAGTTCTTTTAGGAGAGGTTTGATGGTGATAAGTACTTTTAATTTTCCTACAACTGTGAACAGCTTGTTTTTGTTTTTGTTTTTCAGTGCTTGAAGGATGTTTTTGCTGAATTCAGGTTTGGGGGTTAACAATTGTTTTCTCCTAATACTCTTGAAAAACATGTGCTATTTTGTAGGATTTCAGGTGAACCATTCTCATTCAAGTGTTCTTCCCCTGTCAGCAAGGAACGAGTTTATCCTCCTGCTACCTGAAAGGATTTGTTTTGGGTTTTAGTTTTATTTGAGTAATGAACCTGGGTGAGAATGTCTTCGGGTTTAATTTGGGAGAGGGGATGTTTACTTAGTTTTATATCTTTTGCCAAATTCAGATAGTCTTCTCTCGCTTGGGAAAACTACTGCAGTAAAATATATAAGTGATATGTATTTTTATATATACATAAAAAAAACTTTGCCAGGTTAGTTGGCTAGTTTTATGTCAACTTGATACAAGTTAGAGTCATTTGAGAAGAGAGAGCCTCAATTGGGAAAATGCGCCCACCAGACTGGCCTGTGGGCAAGCCTGTGGGGGCATCTTCTTGACTGATGATTGATGTGGGAGGGCCACTCTGGGTTGTATAGGTGATCCTGGCTTGTGTAAGAGAGCAGACAGAGTAATCCAGGAAGAGTGTGCCAGGAAGCATGTTCTTCCATGGCTTCTGCTCCAGCTCCTGCCTCCAGGTTCCTGTTCTAAATTCCTGCCCTGGCTTCTCTCAGTGATGGACTTACAGGTTGTAAGATGAAATAAACCTTTTCCTCTCCAAGTTGATTTTGGTTATGGTGTTTTTGCCACAGTGGTAGAAACCCTAGCTAAGACACCATGCTGGCCATGGTTAGATGTGCTGGCTAGAGGTATACTATTGGGCAACCATGTCTGCCATCCACAAGTAGAAGATCTAGAGCACGCCGTGCTGTAAACAAGCACCTATCCTGTACATTCCTCAGAGTCTGGTCACCACGGCTCTGTTCTGGGTACCTCACATATGCAGACTTTATAGCACATACCTGTCATGTTTAATTAGTGTAACACCTTCAGAGTTTATCATAGTGTAGCAATGGAGTTTATCATAGCGTAGAATGGGAGCTTCATTCTTCTTAGACATGAATAATATGCTTTTGTGTGTCCATAGTTACATTTTGCCCCATTGATAGACTGCCTTTTGATGCATAATGATTATAGTTTTGATGAAGTCCACCTGTCAACCACTAGGTTTTAAATTATCCAGGCCTTTGTCGTCACAGTCAGGAAATTGTTGCCAAACTCAATTCTTGAGGTTTTCCTTCTTCATTTTAATCAGTCTGTAGTTTTAGCTGTTATGTTTAGGATTTTACTCCATTTGAGTTACTTTCTGTATGTGGTTAGGTGACTCTCACATCAGCCTTTGCATGTGGACATCAGTTTCTCTAACACCATTTGCTGTAATATTTTGTCATCTGTTTACTTCTTTTCTGGTTTGGATGCTTCTATTATTGTTTCAAGAACTCTTTATATTTATCCTGTTTTCTCTTATCTTTCTGGGAGTCTAATAGCAGAAGGTTAACATCACTAGTAACTGGTTCCCAAGACCCCAAGGCCTTGTTCAGTTTTAATTTATTATGCTTTTTTTTTCCAGTGTGATTGCTCTTATAGGAGTAGATCCTATCATTCTGCCTCAGTTTCCCAGTCCACACTGTTCCCACTGTCTGTTACTCAGTTCCTGTCCACTTTATTTTGCTTCCTGAACTTACTGGTTCTTACATTTCTGTTTGTTCCTTCGCATCTTCCCTCTCTTCATCAAGACTTCCTATGTTTCCCATTTGTTTTGATGGTGTCTGTAATTGTTCACTGAAGCATCTTTACAGAGGCTGCTGTGAAAATCACTGTCGGGTGACTCTAATGTATCTGCTAACTCAAAGCTGGCTTCCGCCCATTGATTTTAAAAATTAAGACTGGTTCTTTGTGTGGTGATTTTCAGCTGAAATATGGGCATTTTGAGAATCAGAATATTAGGCAAACCTTGTTCTACCTTGGCTGTCCCTGACATCACTCTAGGAGGGATTGCGCCTGCCTGAGGCACACGTCTAGAATTTCTCCCCAGCTCCTTGCTACCACTGGGTTTAGACACTCTGAAGAGAACATTTATGCTTATTTTCTTTAAGACCGTTTAATCACTTTGCTTGCATTTCATCCATCATTTTTTTCCTTGCCTCCTCTTCTTAGATTCTCTGAAGCTGGTGTAAGCCACCTAAAGCGTGTGTTGGGAAACGAACTCGGGTCCTCCGGAAGAGCAGCGGTGCCTTTCAAACGCTCGGCCGTCTCTCTGGCTCCATTTGCTCTCTCTCTTGTTGTGTGAGAACACACACCTGATGTTCCTCAGCAGGCGACACTCAACAAGTGTCAGAGCCAGGGGCTTGGAGAGCATCAGTGGCACTTGGGATAGATCATGTCTCCAGGTCTCCTGTCCTCTTCTCCTCCCTCCCGCCCACTTGCGTGACAAGTTGTGACATCACATGTGCAGGGGGGCCAAAGATGACGAAAGAGTCTCAGGAAGGCTTTGGGAGCTTCTGGACAAGACCACGGGTCTGTTTGCTTTCCCCTGGTGAGGCAGGGGCTCTGCTCAGATTCCTAAGTGTGAACGCATGAGCATGAGATCACAAACTACCGCAGAGCGTTAGGAAACAGGAAGGGCAAAATTGCGCATGCGCTGGCTGCTGTGAGGGGCAGGAAAGCTGGGTGCAGGCCTGAGCAGACACCAGCGTGGCTGTGCTGTGGGATCTGCCTGGATGAGCGAGTGTAACTGACAAGTGTGAAAGGAGCGACTTCCGGGACCTGAAGCCTGTACTTCCTGTTTGGGACCAGGAGAAGCCGAACAGATTCTTAAACGAGAGAAGAAACAAAGTGATCCTGTATCTGGGTTGTAAAAGATTTCCTCCAGAGACTCTGGATGAGGTGTGGCAAGCTCACAGAAGGAGGCAGGGATTGCAGAGGGTAGACTGAGTGTGAGATGTGTCACAGGCAACATGAGGGTTATCGGAAGGCTCTGGCCTCGGCCCCATAAGCCCACTCAGAGTCATCTGTGTGGAGTGCTTCCTCCACCTTGCCTCTAGAACTGCATCAGGATTTTAGCTTGGTTGGAAGGTGGTTCCAAATGCTGCTTTTCCAGAAAGCATCATCTACCTGAATGGGGCAGATGAGAGAAGTAGGGAGCCTGGCATTCCAGTGTGGATCTAAAAACCTTTTCACATGTCTGTCTCCTCCATTAAACTGTAAGGACAATGTTGGGTCTCACTCAGAGCACTGAATTAGCAACTCACGTTGAACTGAGCAGAATATACCAGAACTGGCTGTGCCTTAAAGAGATGGGCTTCTGTACAAGTTTCATTTTCCAAACACTAATGGAAACACCTTTCTTGCCTTATATCTGTCATCTGTCATGAAGACCAAGTGTAAGCATGTACATATGAGCTCCATAGAAACAGAAAGCTAATGTGATCACTAATGAAATTCCTTCATGCCTGGTGTACCAGGGTCGGTACATGATATAATTGGGAAACTTTTGATATATTACTGTCCCCTGTTGAAACCTTCACTCAGCAGATCACAGTGTCCTCTGTCTAGGTGGCCTGACGGGTCAACATGTCCTTGGCCAGATAAGGGAAGGGACATTCTCTCGGTGACAGCAGGAGGTTCTCCTTCCATCCATCTGGGAAAGGTGCCCAAGGAAGAAGAGGAGGAAAAGATGGGCACGTCCAGGAAGCCCCAGTGTTGTTCTCCTTGGGTGACGGCTGGTGTCAGTTAGAGACCGGAAGCAGACAATGTGGCTAGCCTCCAAATACAAGTTAGTGTTAATAATCCTTTAGGCATTTATCACCTTCTGTGTGTGAAAATGCCACCTGTGGGCTCAGTCCCTCTGGACAGTCCCTGGAAAGCCTGGTTGTAGTGTGCAATCCTTCTACCACAGCTCTTCCATGGAAGAAATGAGTAATGAGGCTCAGAATTCCCCCTTCCACATATTAAAGGCTCCCCAAGAAAGCCTATGGTCCAGGTCCCCTACGATCCACCAGGGCAGGAGCCAGATGAGCACGTGACTGCCATGAAATGGACAGAGGAAGTTCCCGAGGTGTGGGAAGGCTGTCCTGGCTTTTCTCACTCCTTCCCTTCCCCTTTTTCCAACAAGAAACACATTTTTGGTTTTGGGTATTTCACCTGAAGCTGAGCTAGTTACAAAGATGAGAACAATGACTTCCAGAATGCCCAGCTTTGGAAGGCGGGCCCCCTACTGAAATGCTGAAAGTACTCTACTGGCAGAGCCAGCAAAGACTTGTAAGAACCAAGATAACAAAGACGTTGGAGCTGAGCCCTGAAGGACTGGTAGAATCCTACGTACAGTGGGCCAGGAAGTACATTGATGGTAGAGGAAATGGCTTTGTAAAGACCTGAGAGTTAGTAAGGCAGCACTGACTAGCTTGTCATGGCAGTGGGGAGGGGAGAGGTGAGTGGGGCAGAGCCTGATGGCCAGATCTCCCACACCACAAGAGGATGTGTCCAGAGGATGTGTGTGGAGAAGGGTGAATTGTGGGACAAGGCACATGTACAGTGGGGTTCTGTGAGAGTGACTGTTAATTGTGGCTAGGAGCCTGGGGCGGGGGGATAGTGTAGTGGGTTCAGTGAGTGTCACGCGGGGATGAAGACCTGAGTGTGAGCCCTGGGACTCATGTTGGAAGCTGGCTGTAGAGGAGGGGACTCGGAATTCCCCGTGCTGGGGAAATGGAGACAGGCAAAATCTGTGATGCTCACTGGGGACCCCCAGATAAGGCAATGGCTCTTGGGGAATGATACCTAGTTGACCTCTGGCTTCTATACATGTGCACACACAACCTGCACACACGTGCCCATGCGTGCAAACACACACATAATGCACAAGCAAATTGATTCTACACTGGCAGCGTAAAATGAATTACAAGGCAGAAACTGGCACGTGTTACAAAAGTTCTTAAAGATGGTTGTTAAGCACCTACTAGCACACTTGTACGTGTGTGTGTGTCTGTGCTCACATGCTAAAAGCAGAATTTAGCATGGAGAAGCAGAAGCCTGGCAACTGCTAGAGAAAGGTATACCAGGTGGAAGCCGAGTCTTGGCACACTCACCAGCCTCAGATTCTTCATGGCTTGGGGAAACATGCCTTGGTGGAGCTGCAGCTTGCCAACTTTCATCACCTGCACACCTCTGACAGGATGGCTCCCAGGGAAAAAGATCCTGGAAGAGACCAAAAGGCAAACTGGTAGTTCTCGCCTAGCAGTCGGCATTTCCTCAGAAGACTGGGAAGTGGACACTCTCTGGCTGTGAGTGTTAATGAGCTCCTGGAGGGAAATGAGTTTGTGATCTAGAAGCCAATACCGAGAGGAGGGGATGTATAAGCTTCCTTCAGACCCCAGAATACCTTCTGTAGAGAGGTCATGGGGTTGTGGTGAAGAGAAACCCAGCTGGACCTGAGTGTTATGTGTAAGAACGCTGCCTTGCATTGTGGAATATGAAGCTGATCCTGGTTCTCTTCCATGATGCTCCAACACTAGCCCAGCAACATCAATACACGTTTGTGGAATAAACGAAGGAGATCTGCTACACTGGAACACTTAGCCACGGAAGCAGCATTCGGGGCGTTGCCCGGATGCTCTCAATATACATTTGTTGACTAAACGCAGGAGCACGTCTCTGATGCTGAATGGAGGCTGCCGTGCATTCTCTGCAAAGCCCTCCAACTGGATCCCAGTTGGGGAGCCCATCGTGGCTCACCCTGCCCATAGCACCGGTGTGCTGACACTCTCAGGCCACTGGCTAAGGTGCCCGGTCTGCAGTGTGTTCTCGTGGCATCCAACACGGGGCAGGAACTCAACTCACAGTTGAGGTCTTTCGCACTGTCTTGGTTTCTTTCCCTGTTTCCAAAATAAAACACCCCGGCAAAAGTCACTTAAGGGAGAAAGGGCTCATTTGCCTGGCAGTGCCAGGTTACAGCCTGTCACGGCAGGAAATCGAAGTGGCAGGAGCTTGAGACGCTTGGCGATACTGTGTCAATCTGAAATCAATACAATTCCCTATAGACCTGCTTCGAGGCTGACCTGGCTGACTTGTAGACAACCCCAGGCAGGTGTGCCCAGAGGCTCATCTCCAACCTGTCAATCACGGGCATACAGCGCCACACACGGTGGTGTGGTGGTGGATCAGAGAATGAGGGCTCAGGACTGTTCATACTAGACCCTGCAGTATGGTCTCTTCTGCCCCTAATAGGCTCTAAGCCAGCGGGTCTCACCCTCTAACGCAGCTCCTCATGTTGTGGTGACCCCCAACCAAAAAATTACTTTCAATTGCTACTTCACAACTGTGGTTTTGCTACTGTCATGAGTTGTAATGTAAATATTTGGGGGAGGTAGAGGTTTGCCAGAGGGGGTCGTGACCCACAGGTTGAGAACTGCTTCTCTAAGCAAACACTGAGCTTCTGGTGTATGTGTACACAGAATTATACTCAGGCCTGAGGGGAAAAACCACACTGGACAGACATGAACATTTCCTTCAAGACCCAATGATCCCACCAGACACAGACAAACATTCACACAAGGGATAAAATAACATTACAGGAAGGAGTGTGATTTAGTGCCCAAATCCCGAGAGCTGTATATTCAGTTCAAATCTGTTGACCCCAGTGGAGGGAGAGAATGATACAGAAGTTAATGGAGAGAACTGACTGAGGGCTGGTACACTGGAGAAGGACACACGGGGTAGGCTGGCTCCTGAGAACTTGGAATGGCTGTTGAAATGGAAGAAGGATGGGCATTTAGTCAGACAACCAGGACACACTCTCAATGTGGAGGGGGGAGGCACCTGTCTTTATGGCCCATGGCCACACAGACAGCCCAGGGGCTGACTTAGACAGGGCCAGGGCTCTGCTTCAGCTGCCCTGCAAGCGGGAGCCCACTGAATCCATAGTTAAGATCTTCTGGTAACAGATCCTCTGCACCCCGTTCTCCTGATTCAGCTCCTCTCTGCACTATGCGATGCGGAAAGCCATCCATTCATGCTCTTAAAAAGGTAAGACTGCTAAGCCGGGGGTGGGGGAGGGGGGCAAGCACTGTGCCACAGAAGGCGGGCCGTGCCTTCTTTAAAGACCCAGGAAGGGGGGAGAGGGAGAACAAAAGCAGACACCTGGGTCCCCGATCCCCTTCATCTCTGGTGTATGCTATGAGGTCAACCATTTCAGCGCTTGTCCCTTCCAGAATGAACAGCATTATGGGGTTGTATGGAAACGATTCTGAGATCCTCAGACAAAAGGCTTGAGTGCAGGAGGCCATTATCAGAAGGTAATTGCCCCGGACACGTTCCCTGAAAAGCACACCTGGATTTGGGATTTGATTTTATTGCTGTGAATACGGTATAGTTAAATTTAAAGGCCAAAAAGTAATTTTATACTAATAATCTCTCTGCTAAGTGGGTGTCTGTCATGTCAGGGAGCGGAGGGAAAGAAAATCTTCGGCTCTGTGATAGCAGAGAAAGTGGTGGATAATTACGCCGTGACGGGTACCTGCCTCGGTCACCGGAAGATTAAAAACTGAGTAGAGTTTCTTAAGAGAGGGTGAGCAGGAGGTACCTATGTGTGTGCGGGGCTGGGGGACGCCCACACAAAAATTCAGTGAGCCCGCTCTTAGGAAGGGGGTGCTGGGGACTTTTGTTCCTGAGGTCTCCCAGCTGACTTGCGGAATCAGAGTCACGCTTGCTGGTTGGAGCAGCACCCCAGGGAGGCCTGGGGGGAGGCTCACTCCTGCTGGGTGGTCCACTTGGGATGTAGGCTTTCCGTGAACCTCCTGCGAGGGGAAGCGATGAGAGAGTGCAGCGACTGCTGGTCCTCACCTACCAGGGCTCTCGGGTGTCAAAGCAGGCTGCACAGGGGGCCCGAAGGTGTGCTGGGGTAGAACGGGAGTTAGGGTGTGAAAGTGAGGGGGAAGGCATGGCTGTGGGATGCTGGGTTCTGGGGCGAGCGCTTTCAGACATCTGCAAAGGTCTATGGTGTGTTCTCACCCTCGGTGAACACAGAGCTAAGCTGAAGAAATAAGGACTAAGTCACAACATAGAGAGGAGCCAAAGTGTCCCTCCCCACTCCCAACCCAGCGGCTCCACAGTGACTTGGGGAGTGGCATGAGTGAGGGATGGATGGGCACTGGGCTCAGCCTGTGGCACGTGGGAAGGGGCAGGTCATTCTACCAAGGGTAGGAGAGACTGGACGCAGATGTGGCGGGGAGCTGCCCTGAGGGCAGGCCACACACTGCTGACATATCCGGTGCCCAGGTCTTCCTATCAGGTGATGCTGGATTGAGGGGAAGGAAGATACATGACCAGATGGAAAACATGGAGAACTGGAGAAGAGGCCCTAGGGTCAAAGACGGTGGCCACTGTCTTTAGTCATTAAAAAAAGGATTTGAGGCAAACAAGGTCAGAGCGTTGGTTCAACAGCATCTGGGGACCGGCTGGGACCCAGCAGTCACACACTGCTTCATCCATAGATGAAGCTGCTAGATGAAAGGCTGGTGGGGAGGCTTCCAGTGGTGGGGTGAAGTTGTTGCAAGCTGAAGCCACTCATCGGTCACTGACATGGGGCAACCAGACTTTGAGTGCTGTCTGATGGGACACTCCTGAAGTGATTTTTGCATTACCTACACAGCATCCTTGCCAAACCAAACAGAAACCAACAAACCAAAACAGAATCTAATGGAGCCCATAAAATTAAACTCCATTTTATGGGAAACACAAGTGATAAAGGCATGTGTGAAAGCAGCTGGCTGAGCCCAGGGTGTGGGAATCCACAGGACCTCCTCGCAGGGTCCTTCACAGGTCATGGCGGGAAAGGGAGAGATGACCCTGAGCAGTGCAGACTTAATGACTTAAGAGATGTAACAAGCACATGTAATGCACAGCCTGGTGCACCCTGAGTCAAAGTGGTGAAAAGACCTTTCCCAGATAACGGAGGGGATCTGAACATGGAATGCATTTGAGCGTTAAGGAAAGGTCCACCTGTTTTGTATTAAATGATGTAATGTCTGAGATGTGATTTAACTATCTTCCGCAGAGTCCGTTTTCCCAGCAATGGTGGATTAGCTTGCTTCAGACTGACTCCTGCTACGAACAAGACAAAATGGTCAAAATATTTGTAAAACCTTGTTTGAAGGTAAGCCAGACCATGGAAGCAGCAGGGTCCTAAAGACTCACAATCGTGGGAAAGGACTGGAAGCTCGGGGTGAGGGGTGGGGGTGGGGGGTGAGCCTTATGAGCAGAGCGGTGCCATTTCCCCTGCGAGTCAGGGCCAAGAAGGCCAGGTAGTTGAGCAAAGGCTCAGTGGCTTCCCGGACAAGAACACTCAGTAACCTACACTGAGGATTCAAAAAGGAGGAAGTGCTTGAGTAAACACCAGACTTTTGTCAGTGACTCCAGGCAGACTACAGCCTAGGAACACTGTGGTAGACTGGACAAGCACCCTCCACCCAGTTCACACCTTGCCCGGATTCAGGTGGTACCTTTTTGCCTTGATTGCTAGTAGCAAAACTCCATTTCTGTGAATGGCAGCAGCATCCAGAGTCTACTTATCTCTTTAATCTCTCTGTACAATAATATGCTGCATTCAGCAAAACTGTAACCAGGTGCACAAGGAGGCAACTGTCAGAAGACCAAAGGAAGGGAACACCCAAGTGAAGAAGAACTTTTGTACTAAAATATTTAGCTTCTGAGAGAGACTTTTAAATGGACCAATATAAGCCAGGCATGGTGGCACATACCTTTAATCTTAGCACTCAGGAGGCAGAGGCAGGGGGATCTCTGTGATTATGAGGCCAGTCTGGTCTACAGATTAAGTTCAAGGACAGCCAGGGCTGAGTAGAGAGACTCTATCAATAATAATAATAAATATTTTTGAAAATTTAAATATAAGAAAAGATATGAGCAAAGATCAGATTTACATAAAATTGGCAATAGAAACTCTAGAAGTGATAACTCAATAATTTAAGATAAGATTAGCCCTGGCTCTGGATCAGCTAACCTGAATGCAGGACCAATGAACATATTTATGGTAATTCACAGGAGGGAAACTTGTGTTAGCTGTGCTCTCAAAGGAGAGAAGGGAAGAAGTGGGCAGAACAAAGTCTGATGCATCAAGCCTGAGAAATTTCACAAATAACAAAAGGCAGCAAGACACGGGTTCAAAGGCACAGCTTCTTGAAGACAATTCACCCATGAAGTGTTGGGGAAGATAGAGATAAAATGGTGGTCCTCTCAGAAGCCAGGTGGTGGATATGAAGGCACATCACATTACTGTAATTTTGTGAATAGCTGACAATTTTCTCTTAATTGAAACAAACAAAACAAAACCCACGCAGGTCACTGGATCTTATTTTCTACTTTAGAGCGCATGGACCCTTCCTTTTTCAGAGTCTTCCCAGTATCTACAACCTGGAATCGACTGTGTAAATCAGACGTTCTTTGGCTACAGCCTTGGAGCACCAGTGGTCATGTACCCTGATGATGTACAGCATACACTCTATGAGTTTTTAGACAACGCCACCCCACAAAACAAACAAACAAACAAACAAACAAACAAACAAACAAACCTCTAATCATTTTGTAAGCACGATAACCTGGTGTCAAAAGCAGTTTTTGAAACTCTGCCTTTACAAAGAAGAAAGGAAGGGAGATGGAAGGAAGAATGGGAGGCAGAGAATAAGGGAGGGAGAGAAGGGGAGGGAAGGAGGGAGAGAAGGAGAGGGAGGGAGGGAGGAAAAACAGATTCCTGTCACTCCCTCAAATCTCCAAGGGTGCTGGAGTTTAACTCCACTCTGAGCCTCAGATGGAGTGCTGCGCACAGTGAGAGGGGTGCAGTGCTCCCCACTGTGTTCCAGACGCGGACCCCAAAGGCCACGGCAGCAGAGGCAGCCGCACTGAGAGACAGCGGCTTCCCTGGGCAGAATGAGCATCAAGCACAAGGGGAGGGAGCCGGGAGTCCTCCTATGCCCCCAGGCTCTGTTTAACTTAAAGCAGCTGTTGTGTGGAACTTATTTATGTCTTTGTGACAGGGAGGCTTTGATTTGTAACAAATACATTTCTTGTTGGCCCCCACCCCCCAACCCTAACAGGAAACAAAGCCAGAGAGGAAAGAGACCACACGGCCCAGTGGCCCCACTCAATCCGCACTGTTAGTCTAGATAGCTGCTAATCCCCCAAGTGGACAGACCATCACCAGTGATTCCCACGCGTGTCTCAAACCCTCAACTCCACGCCGCTGGGAAGGTCAGATGCACCTCTGCCGCTTCTGTGAACTTCACTTAGCATGAGGAGAACATCCACAGAGCCACGCACTGTGACTGGACCCGACAACATCACAATGAAGTCTTTCTTGGGCTTCTTTTACTCCATAAACTTAGTAAGCAGGACTGTACACAAAATAATACATCTCACGCTCCCTTTCTCTCACACATTCCCAAGTGGGCCCCTTGCCCGGAGGTTGTGCTTCCTTTTCTCTCACAGCTCTGGTGATGAGGGGGTCATCTGCGTATGATCCATTGTTGAGATGAATCTCTAATTAGATAGTAAGAATCTGAAAAGGCTTTTTGTTTAAACTAAACATCCAGGTCCGGAGCAGAGATGGGACTGGGAAGCAGTAAACTAGAACGAAGGAGACAGAACTCTGGGCTAAAGCAGCTTTGTGACTGTGTCACACGACCCTTGTCCAGGTGTAAAAAAAGTGACAGAACAGCCCACTGAATGTCTCCGACAACATTCAAACACTGTATTTGTGGGGGAAACACTGCATCCCTCTCTCTGTGTGTATCATTTCCATCTGAGGCTCACAGTGCAGTAAAACTCCAGCACTTTTGAAGATTTGAGGAACTGACAGAAGTCTGTTTGTTTTTTTCCTTCCTTCCTTCCTTCCATCCTTCCTTCCTTCCTTCCTTCCCTATCCCTCCCTCTGTCCCTTCCTCCCTCCCTCCCTTCCATTCTTCTTTCCTTTTCTGAATGTATTCCTAGGGCTGATAAATATGTGGTAATTAGTTTTTCAGGAAAAAAAAACACTTGACATTGATGCAGAATTAAAAACAAACAAACAAAAAGACAGATAAATGGCCATTGTGGAGGAGGGGATGAAAAGACTGTAGGCACCAGAGGAAGGCAACATCTGCATCAAAAGGGTGTTTGCCAAGCACCACAGGGCCACTGCACATGAGCTCAGTGACCATGACTGCACGCTCGCTCCAGACCTTCGCAAAACCAAATCAGCCAAAACACTTCCAACATTTAGCAACTATAGGTGTCAGGAACTTTGAAAGTCTTCTGGCTGTCTTTTAAAGAGACTCTAAATGTTATGGACCATATTTAGTCTAGCTGAAGTCTAGTACTTCAGAAACCAAGAACTAGCTACTCCTTTCTCACTGCGTATGGACACTCAGTTTCCTAACCTGTCTCTCCTCCTTCCCTTCTGCTCTCTAATGAGCACCAGTCTGCCTCTGCCTTCTATGGGAATGACTTACTAGAGCTACAAGCTGATCCAAAGCAGAACCAGTAGTTTCAGCGTTCACGGAACCTCAGGTAACTTGCTACCTGCTGCAGCACGGGGGGGGGGGGGGTTGCAGCAACTTCTCCCTCACAGCCAGTCATTTTATGCTACACAAGATGGAACTATCACACGTTGCCTGAGCCTGCAGGATGGGAGTCCACTTCCATTTTCTTTCTCTTTTTTATGTAATAGACTCTATAGTTTTTTTGTGTGTTTGCACTTTTTTGTGGGTGTTTTTTTCTTACTAAATTTCTTCTTCCTTTTTTTTTTTTTTTTTAGTTTGTTTTGGTTTTTGAGACAGCCAGAAAGAACATAAAGTTGTGTGGGGAGGACTGAGGAGAAGTGGGCGGAGGGAAGAGAATGGGATCGAAATATATTGTATAAAAATTAATAAAAATAAATTCATTTAAAATATTTAAATAGCAGCTACGAACATAGTTGAACAAATGTCCTTGTTGTGTACTTGAACATCTTTTGGATATATGCCTAGGAGTGGTATAGCTGGATCTTGAGGAATCACTATTCTTAATTGTCTTAGAAAATGCCAAAATGATTTCCAGAGTGGTTGTACAAGTTTACATTCCCACCAGCAATGGAGGAGGGTTCCTCTTTCTCCACATCCTCTCCAGCATGTGTTGTCACTTGAATTTTTGATCTTAGCCATTCTGACAGGTGTAAGGTGAAATCTCAGGGTCGTTTTGATTTGCATCTCCCTGAGGGCTAAGGACATTGAGCATTTCTTTAAGGGTTTTTCTGCCATTCTATAATCCTCTACAAAGAGTTCTCTGATTAGCTCCATACCACATCTTTTAATTGGATTACTTGATTTGTTGCTTTTTAACTTCTTGAGTTCTTTATATATATACTGGATATTAGCCCTCTGTCAGATGTAGGATTGGTAAAGATCCTTTCCCAGTCTGTAGGCTGTCATTTTGTTTTGATGA
>CM053759.1:14471509-14484313 GCA_028658305.1 Pachyuromys duprasi | reverse complement strand
GGGGAGTCAGGGTTTTCCTTTACCTTTAGGGCCTCTTGTTAATACTGCTGCCCTGCATGCCCCAGGTTCGCCAGCCCAGAGCACAGCTGTTTTACTGTCTCTGCCTCCACCTCGCCAAGGGAGCGCTGGGGTGGCTGTGGCTACCACTAACCCTGGCACCCTGCCTTCTCCATGGGCTTCAGTGACCGACCTCTTGTCATGAGGCTTGTGTGGCAAGTGCTTTCACTCACTGAGTCATTTCCTCAGCCTGCAGCGGGGACTTTTTTTTTTTCCCCAAGGGCAGACGAAGAGAAAGCAGATTAAAAAAAAAAAAAAGAAGGAATGTTCCTGAGAAAAAGGGTCCCCTCTGTTGGAAGCCATGTGTATTTTTCCATTGTCAAGAGGAAAATGACTCAATAATTTAAACATTTCACAGAAGAAGCAAACAATTAAGTTTGTTTATTTTATCTTGTTATTTTTGAGTATGTCTTGTGGTGGTGGTCAGGCGTGTGTGTGTGCGCATATGTACACACTTAGGCAGAGCATGAAGCTGAGGTGTAGGGTGTCTTCCTCGGTTGCTCTACTTTTATCTTCCTAAGGCAGGGAGGGTCTCTCACTGAGTGTAGATCTCACTGATTTGGCTGCTCTTAACTAGCCAGCTTGCCTGGTGACTACCTTCTCTTTCTCTAGAACACTGGGATTAGAAGGGGCTGTCATGACTGCCCAGATCGTTATATAGACTCTGGGGATCCAAATTCCAGTCTTCATACTTTCATGGAAAGTGCCTTAGCCACTGGGCCCATCTCCATAATCTGGAGACTGAGTGCAATCCGATGGCTCTGAGAAACCTCTGACAGTGTTTTCTCTTCTTACTTAGTTACTCGTCTTACTTAGTTACTTAGTCGAGTCGTCCTGAATACCAGGCAAAGCGCTCCGAGCCCCATTTTAATCATTTAAAGCAGGGAGCATGACTAGTCACACAGGACAAAATTATTAACTACTCAGGATACCCATAGTTAAAATGGGACCTGACAGGTGAGCTCCATTACAAAACTCCCAATTATCCATTAAAATATCCATCGAGACATAAAACCAGATTTTGAACATTTAAAGGAAATTAGTGAAAATTATAACTCAGGCCAACGCCAGACAGGGAGGCTGCCTGAGTCCAGGATGTCTCAGGAGCTGCAGCTTTGCTGAGTGCAATGCATGGCAACATGGGATGTGAATAAACCCACCTGCCTGATGCTGGGAAGGAGTCCTTCCACCCTCGAAATCATGGACCAGAGCGGAAGTGCAGACCAAGCGGGAATCTGAGTGCTGTGTGGTTTCTGCAGCAGCCCCACAGAATCCTAGGCCCTTTCTCCTCAACCAACTCCATCTTTACCCCAGGCACAGACCGTAACTCCTGGGAAATAACAAGGCAGAGAGAGGCAGGAAGTGGCAAGCCTGGAAGGCTGGGAGCATCATCCTGAAAACTGATACAAACCCTGAGACAAATAATGTGACAAGAGGAGGCTAAGATATATGAAGAACCTTGGCAGAAGTGCATTCTGGGTATTTTTTTCAATATTCATGTTTCGTGTATCAGAGAGGCATGGCAAAAGAAGATGCCGTTTTAGTCAATGAGTTCCTAAATGGACAAAAAATACACACAATTACAGGAACTAGCCACACACTGAGCATACCTGTCCTCTTTCCACCTACAGAACTGATGCCAAAATTCAAAGAGCACTGAGCAAAGGGCAGGTGGAATATGATGTCACTGGAAATCACTGATGCCGACACAAGGATGTCTACTTTACCCACCCGCTCTGCTCATTCAGTGCAGAATTTCAGCTGGCACAGTATGACGAGACAGAGGGCATGATACACACAGGATGAAAGGGTCTCTATTTATAGATTACATTACTGGAAATAGAAACAGACAGAAAATAGCAAGCAGTTTTAAAAGTCCTCCCAAGAAGCCAGGCTTGGTGGCACAGACCTGCAATCCCCGCTCCAAGAGAGGATGTGCCCGGAAGACTGTAAGTTCAAGGCTGGCCTAGGTTACACGCTGGTTCAAATCTAGCCTGGGCAGCTTCATATGCCTCAAAATAGAAAGCACAGAAAGGGCTGGGGATGTAGTTTAGTGGTAGGGCACTTATCTATTTGGGAGATACAGGAGACCTTGGATTTGATCTCTTGGTTTAATAAAAATAAATAAATAAAAGAGTGTTCCGAGAGCCCCAAACTGAATTCAGTACAGTCAGAAGCTACAGATTCAATACACACAAATTGACTACATATTTATTTTCTACAACAAATACATGAAACCCCAAATCAAAGAGCAGTTAAAATTACTTAAGTATATATAAAATGAAATATCTTTTAAAAAATTCCAAGTATGGTATGTGTATGCTGGAAATGACAGAATGCAGGTAAAATCAATTAAAGAAATAAATACAGTGGAAAGCCACACTGAGTTCATGTACTGAAAGGTATAGAGACACCAGCTCCCTCCATGCTGACCCACCAGGTCAAGTCTCTCCAAAATCCCAAGTGTTTCTGTAGATCCACAGAATTCTAAAACTTTTGTGGAACAGCAAAAGACCCAGAGTAGACAACACAACCTTAAAAAGGAAGAAAATCAGGGGAGCCAAACTATCTGATTCCAAATTTCAGAAGAACAGTGACCAAGACAGAGGGAGCAGGCCTGAACTTTCTTAAAGTCCTGGGCATGTGGGTTCATGACCCTCTGTTCCCAGGTTTCCACTGACCCCTGGGAAACCCAGTGTGGCAGTGATGCATACAGGAAGTCCCAGCATCTAGGGCTAAACTTTGCTCCAATTACCCACTGCTGTTCAAGAAACCACTCCCAAATGCATGGACATAAAGCAGCCAGCTCCCTACACTTATACACTTTCTGTATCTAAATCTGAGAGTGAGTGAAATCTCAGGGACACTTTGTCCCTGTTCTATGACATCTGGAGCCTCAGCTGGATGAGCTGAGTACGCCACAAGTGTCTCAGAACGGCTAAACGGTGTCCCATCACTCCTACAAATGATTCTACTCACACAGCAATTTTTCTAACACAGCCTAGCATGCTCTCTCCTAGGGGGATGGCTCAGGGATAATATAGAGCATTTCATACCTATCCCCCTATGCCCCCTCGTTAGGGGGACCCCTTGGCCCTTTTTCCGGTGCACCTGTATTTCTTACAGACCCTTTTTGAATGCTCATATTTCAAACTGTAGTTATTACAGTTTATAGGAAGTTTCCCTTTTCATTACATTTACTTATTAATAATATACTTATTAATGTGGGAAGAACATGTGTGCCAAGGCACAGGTGCGGAGGTCAGAGGGCAACTGGAAGGAGTCAGTTCTCTCCTTCTACCACGTGAGTCCTGGGGATTAACCTCAGGTCACCAGGCTTGGAAGCAAGTGCCTTTACTCTCTAAGCCAACTCGCCAGCCCAAGTTTTTTTTTTTCTTAAAAATTCTTGGAGGCCATAGACAGTGCATTGCTACTTAAGCAATTGACAGTTGAGAGCAAAGCTCTGTAGAAATAAGCACTGAGTTGAAGCTGGTGGTAATGATGGGGCCAGTGAAGGGAATGGAATGTTAAGAAGGTAAAAAGGGTTACACAAACTGGGGTTGGGTACCAGGGCCAAAAGCCTCTGCTATGACAGTGGGCTTAAGTGTGTGCTTTTTTATGTACTCTGAGGTAATTTCATAGCCACTAATTTCACTGACCACTAGTAAAACTTGAGCATTTTATTATCACAATCACACAGATGTGGAACCCGAGGCCCAGGAGGCTCTGTGACCTGCTCAAAGCATGCAAGTCAAGAGGGCTGAGGTCAGAGCCCAGCAGCTCTTTCCATCCCATCTCCAGGCCTCACTCAAGCTCCCCTACCCCCCAGTTTCGTCTTAGGCAGTTCTGGGCATTGGGTTAACATCTAACAGTGCACCGATAACATTTCCCATCAGTTTCAATAGCTCCCAATACACCCTGACTCCGCGAGGCACAGAAGTCCCCACAGCCTAGAACTGACCACCGGGAGTCCGCAGGAGGAACCAAATCCATCACTTAATTGAGAGAAAAAGAAGAGTGTTGGAGAAATGTGAAGCCAATGAATCTGCCGGCGTGGTTGTTTCCCACAGAAAACCCGGAATCTAGCATCCAAGCAAACAGCAGAACACGGCTACTGGCAGCTGGGCTTCCATTTACAACACCATTTGCAGAAAATATTTATGACAGACTTCTATTTTCTCTGCACAAAATCAGAGAAAATTGAGAAATGCCAAATTATATTGTCTTCAAAAATCCTGTCATGGAGTAACTCAGCTTTCACAAGCTATTCTCAGAAGGCCCGACTGATCTCCAGCAGGCTGGTGGAGTAATAGAATTTGCTGGAAGGGGTGGGGAGCGGCAAACAGAACTGTGTTCATTAGGGTGGCGTCTTTACAGTGTCTATTCCATTCTCATTACTTTTCAAGATCACACATCATCTCCTGGGCACAGCCATTGCCTTGCTAGGGATATTTTAGGAATTTTACATTTGGAAGTAGATTTTTAACACTTGTGCAAATTACTGCTATTCTTGCTTTAAACGGCTCACTTCTGCTGGCAGGGAAAGACCATTCTGTCTCCTTTTCTCTAGAGTACTCTGTGGCTGCTGTTTGCATACAGTTCCCATTACTTTTGGCTCCCATAATTCCACAGTAGCAACAGCGTCTACAATCACTTTGTCAAGTCCAGCCCTGATGCCTGGCCAGCTCCCATCAACGTTTTGAAATGAGCATCATTTGTCTTCACTCCCTCCCTTCCCTTGTTTCCTGACAACCTTTCTTTTTCACACGGGCTGCAGACTTTCACAGTAGCATTCTTTCATACTGGTGTCTCCTTCTGCCTTCCCCAGGGCACTTTCCCTTGGTGAACACCTCCCAGCATCCTTTAGAGACGCCTGAGCTCATCGGCACATTGGAAAAGGTTCACTCATTAGGTGAGCTTCGTTTCTCCACACTTGGTTTTTCAAAATCCTGTGGGGCTCTTGAAAAGTTCTAGCAAATATGTGGAAGGCTTCTAGCAGGCAGGCCTACTTGAACCCTCAGGGAACTTCCCGGAAGACAGACTTTTGTTGGGGACAGGTTGATAGATGAATCAAATTTAGACTAACTGAAAAAGAATATTCTGGGCAGCAGGAACAGCAGGCACAAAATCCTGGTCCTAAGAGCAACACAAAGAATTCAAGGAACAGATTAAATAGGGAAGTTAAGAGAGTCCTGGGTCTGGAACACAGTTGTAGAAATACCACTGTCATGCTTGCCACGTGAATCACATACCACACTGGGAGCCAGACTAGCTGAGTCAGTGCCCCCCCACCCCGCCCACCGCCGTGATCAACCAGCTTTGGCATTATTAGGTCCAGGTGCAGGACATCGTCCAGAGTCAAGGTCAGCAAAGTTCTCCAAGGATGAGATCAGGTCCCGGAGGTGGCTGCATGACCGAGCCTCACGGAGCATTCACAGATATGAACACATTCAGAAAAGCCAAAGCCAGCTACAGAAATAAAGAAAAAGCTCCTAGCAGGGGCCAGGCTAACTTTAGAAGCAGGCATAGCAGGGGGTTCCGGCTACACTGGAATCATTTGCATGGCTAATGCCAATTTCTATTAAGATGGTTGAACATCTTCAAGAATCAAAAATTCCCTGAGATAAAGCTTGGGGTTGGGTCTGAATCTAGGACTGGACTGGAGTCTGTTTCACCTCATCAGCATGCCTACTGGTTTCCCAGCTCAGTTCACTCTATTTTTCTGGACAAATGTTTTCCAGGGAAAACAAAGGTGGCGATACAAATGTGGATTTAGTTGCTGGCAGAAGGAATCTCAGGAATCGGGGCTGCAATGGGCCTCCTCACCCTGTCTGTGCACATTCAACGCGCTGCAACCATGAGGAAGTAGAGTCCAGAGGAGCCACCTCCATGTCAGATGCAGCTCCTCCCAGACACCCCAGAACGCAGACACCTCCTCTTCCTTAGCCACAGTGGATGCTAACCTGCTCCAGGGATTCGACAGGAGGTGAAGTCAGTTGGGAAAAAACGAGAACAGGCATTTCACCTAGGAACAGAGGTCTGGCCAGCACTGGAAGAGTCCTTCCAAATCCCCCACCGAGCCCCAAAGTGTTGCTTGGAATGCTTGCTACTGCAAGGGACTGGTTTATTTTGTGAACACCAGGACACTGCCAAATAGCATACGGAAACAGCAGGAGTCCCGGAGTCAGGGCTGTGTCTCCGTGGGCAGCCGAGGTTTCTATGTTCACTGTCTGTGTTTTTCTTGAGTGGGGCTGTGGAGCAGGGCTCTGCCGGGCGGATTACCATTTTCTGAAGTTAATGAGTTTATTTGTCTCTTAGCAGAGAAAGGGGGAGAGAGGTTGAGAGGGGAGACGAGGAGACTTGTGGACACCCCTGCGAGCATCGGGAGGCACTGGCTCTGCAGAAATTCAATTTATTTGCTGGCTCCTTTCTAGTCTTCCAGCCAGACTGCTTCCTAGAGCCACTCATCCTGTGCTTTGGAAGTCACTGAGAAAGCCCCAGGCACTGCTCCTCCAGAATTCCCGCCACTTCCCTGCCCTCAGACGCCTTCCAGTCAGTCAGCTCTCCCTTCATACAAGTTCTCACTGTCAGCCTGGGTGACATGGGACCCTTCATTAGACTGCTTCATTAAAAGTCTGGTTTTAGACAGGTGGGAGGGGGGAAGAAAGAAAGAGAGAAAGGAAGAAAGAGGAAGAGAGAGGGAGAGGGAGGGAGGGACATACAAGCACAAACATACACAGACAGACAGACAGACAGATAGAGGTGGGGCGGGGACCTAGCCACAGGCTGGCTTATTGATACAGCTAAGGCTACATCCTAGGAACCTCCAAGTGGTTTAGACATTCATCCATTCCATTGAGAAACAGTAATTCATGGCCCACAGTTGGCCCAGCCCTGTTACAGGGACTGAGCACTGCATAATGAACCCCCCAACGGCATGACGGTAAACGTTGCTCTGGACATTCTCATTTTTAAGTGAGAAAATTGAAATTCACAAAAGTTGATGAGTTGGCAGAGGCTATATAACACAATATGCTGCAAAATGGGTCTGTGCTCTCATGTGACTTTCTGGGGTTTGGTGTGTGTGTGTGTGAGGGGGGGTGCTTAGAGCTGTTAGCAGCCAGGATTCTCTTTGCAATCAGATTTTCTAAGTTTTTATGCTTAATCTTCAAGGCACAGCAGACCCCAAAGAGGTCTGTTGTGACAACAGGTAACAAGTAAGCCAAGGGGACATATGTCCGTCCTACTAACACCTCAGGAAGCATAAAGCTTTGACATTCTACTGGTTTATCCTTTTCTGTGGGTACCAGGCCAATGGGGCATATAGTGAACCTATCAAGACGCTGTTAAACTGTTAAACAATGCATAGATAAGTCAAATAGTCTGCAGCTAGCATGTAGCATTCTCTGTGTGTGTGTGTGTCTCTTAATGAATGTGACCCTTTTAGCAACAAGGGAGGCAAGAGGAAGCCACAGAGCAGGAGTTGAGGCAGCGAAGGTACCTGGGCGAAGAAATCAAGTTCACAGGCATGGAACACCTCAAAGGACCCCTTTGGCTTTGTTCCCTCATCTCAGTAGCTGCTGCAGCCCAGGGTCATGACGATGATGAAATATATCCCCTTATAGCTTAGACACACACCGAACAACACTCCCTGACAAAGGCTTGTGTTCGGGAGGTGCAGGCAACATGCTCTCTGCACTTTTGGTCAGGAGACTGTCCCCTGCAGCTTCGCTGGCTGGCAGGGATGGAGCAGAGCCAGCGCCCCCTGCTTTCTTGGCCAGGTTCAGGCCAGGAAGGGAACTGACCTGTAACCTCCTCACTGTGGGGCCTCCTCATCCCTCAGGGTATTCAGGCTCTCAATGTCGTCTGACCACAGGTGTATCTTATTTCAGTTCTCAGTTTGTCTGCGTTCTTCCTAAAACGAAAAGCCGTGCCGAGGCTCCGCTAGTCCAGTCTCTCAATCGCTGGCCTGCTAAATGCCGTCATCTCCCTGGCCCACTCTCGTTCCTTCACTTCCTGCTTTCCGGGAGCCTCCATCCCCTTACCCTGCTCACTCCCTCCTGCTCCACCCTCAGCCCCTTCCCTCTAACCTTGCCCTCTCAGTAGCCCCTCCCTGCTTTTTCTTTTGCCTTCTCCTGCCTGAAGTTCCATCCCCACCCCTCACTTTTTCCTGCTCAGTATCTCCCACCAGCTCTACCTGCCAGACCCTCTGCCTCTCACCCACTCTTTGTCTAGTTCTTTTCTGTGGTGAGTAACACATAGCTTAGGGTGACAGGAAATCCCTAAGAACGGCTCATGACCCCAGGTTATCTGGTTTGTGGCTTTCTCAAGCTTTTATAAGTATATGAATTTTATTTCCACTGATGTGTTTGTCTTAAGTCTGATGTTTGGCAATGGAGTTATTGGGCAGTATTCTTCTAGCTTAACTTCTTCATATATCTATTTTATTTTCCTCTCATTGTATTCACCTATTTGGTGGCTTTTTAAAAAATGTATGTATGTTTGTATGTTTGTATGTATGTATGTATGTATGTGTGTGTTCAAATGCACACATATGTCATGGTGTTGTTATTGTAGATATCCAAAGCTAACTTGTGGGAGTGGTTCTCTCCTACCATGTGGGTCTCAGAGGTCTAAATCAAGTCGTCAGGCTTGGTGGCAGCTTCCTTTAGCATAACTCCTAGCCATCACACGGGACATGGTACTTCCTTACATGGCATGCAGCTGGGCCTTTTTTTCTGCTCTTTTTTTCATCTAATAATAGGCTTTTAAAAACTTTATGTGTATGTGTGTGTGTGTGTGTGTGTGTGTGTGTGTATACAGAAGAGGGCCAAGTCTAGAAGAGGGCATCCTATCCCTTGGAGCTGAGGTTATGGACAGTTTTGAGCTGCACAGGATAGGCACTAGGAACCTAACTTGGGTCCTAGGGAGACAGCAAGAGCTCTTATCACTGAGCCGTCTCTACAGCCCCTTAGATATTTAAAAAAAATAATTTTTAAAAGATTTCTTTTTCTGTCCATGTAAATTCTCAGTGCTATCATTTAATTCAGCATATAAATTCATTGTTTTGCATTATTCCGTTGACTACAGTTTTCAGTTTCTAATCGGTTCTACTGAATTCTCTCCCATTCTCGTTTTATTTGTTTGCCTACTCCAGAGGGTTCTGTTTCTCTTCAAGTGTTTGCTATATACTTAAGACTTTTAGTCTACTGTTTTGTTCCTATATGGAATGAATTGGCTGCTGTTTTTTGTTCTGTCTTTCTTGATGCTCTCTTCCCCCCCTCCCCAGCCCCCCGGTCATGAATGGAATCTCTGGTGCTCACTCAGGCACCCTACTCTCAAAGACATGAATGGAGATCTGTCACGCTGGTAGAAGGCAGCTTGTCTCTGGCCTGGATCAGCCCACATCTGGATGCTCAGTTCACATTTGGATCCTGTACCCCAAGGACACACAGGCGAGGGCAGCTTGCTTACATCCCAGTTCACAGAGTGCACATACAGTAACCTACATGTCAGAAGCGGGGTGCCAGCAATGGAACTGCTGTTCACAGTGCCAAGCAGCCTTGGCGTTAGTCCCAGCCCTGCTTCACATTTCTCTTCTTCTTTTCAGCTGGATGTTCATCCTGCTGCAGGGTCTGGCTATGTCCTTCCACTTGCCATGGCTCTACTTAATCTCTGAGGCTTAAAGCATGCTCTGATCGTGCCGTGACTGAGAAGTTCCCCTGACCACTCTGTATCTCATCCTTCGGCCCATGTGTGCCAAGCACTGGCACTTCTCAGTTCCATGGTCCACCCAGACTTCTTTGCTTCAGAACCACACTACGCCTGGGGAGGAGGAGGAGCTCCCCAAGCCCTGCTCACAGCCATTCCCTTTCAGCTGACATATCACCACCTCACAAGCTCTTTTTCTGCTCATTCCATCTTAGTGGCCCCACCTCTAAGCAGCTGGTCAGTTTTCTTTCGACTGCATTCCAAGCAATCACAATATCCCAATAAAGGGCAGATGCAGTCTACGCCTCCATCCTATTGAAAAACCCTAAACATCAAGGACATTAAAGTGAATGTGCAAATGCAAAGGTCGAGAGTGTCCGTGGTGTGCCACAGGGAGAGAGCAGGCATGCCTCTTGGGATGGGATGTCGGGTCTCTTGTTCAGGACTTAGATGAGGGATTACAAAGTTCCTGTCATTCCAACCCTTGGTTGAAAATAGAATGCAATGCAGATTTACTAAACAGGACTAAGAAGTGGAAACGTCCGAATGGATGGTGATGTGAAGTTCTGGATTCTCTGAGCCTGCGCGGCAGCACAGAGCCGACAGCACTGCCAACCGCAAGCTCTGTGGGACTGTACTGACGCAGTGAGGGGCTGTCTCTGCTGAACTCTGTTAATCTGGGGTGGCGTGCCGGAAGAGCATCGGAACAGGCTAGATCTCCTCTGCTGTTTCCTACATATTTATCGTGTCTTCAGGAAATACATTTTTTTTTTCTATCAGAAGCCACTAGGAATGTGGACATCAGTCGCAGCCTTCTGGAAGTTGCCACAGATTCAAATTCAGTGAGATCTAGACTGACAAAAAGTGACGCTCACAGACGCTTGTGTGTCCTGAAGCTCCACTCACTTCTGCTATGACCTCTGCATCTGGGGCTCACTCTCTAACCACGGTGACACAGCTGCACCGTGCCCAGCAAATGTCTGAGATGGCACCTTTCTGATGAGTTAGTCAGACCAGAAAGGCTGGGACTGAGGGAACAAAGCCACTAAAGGGAAACGAATGTGGAAGACTCTAGCAGCTCCTGTCGCCAGAGAGCAGGTGACAGGGGGAGCTGCTTCAGCAGCAGCACCAATAGGGTAGATACGTGTGTATGTGTGCATGCACTCACACAAGCATGAGTTCAAATGTATACTGGTATACATGTGTGTCTGGGGGTGCATGCACACATGTATGAGGTCAGATGGTGACAACCTCATGTCACTCCTTAGGAATGCCACCTACTGTTTCTTATTCGAGGATTGTTTCACTCTGCCTTCTAGAGAATTCCACCATCTTCAAAAACTATAAGACTTTTCATGACATGGGTTCAAGGATGCTAAGCAGCTTGGATTTGCAGCCTGGTGCACGGAGGCTTGATAAGCTTTGTTGACAAGGCATAAACATCAAACATTTCTCAGGGGAAGGGGGCTAATCTAGAAAGTGGAAGAATTCCCATGTAAAGAAATACGCAGCTCACAGCTGTTACTGGCTACTTCGAAATCCAGGAGACTCCTGAGGATTCTCACATCCAGATGATTGAAGGTGAGTGTGGCAGCCCCTGGTTTCCTTCTGCCCTGACCCAGAGCCTGGGGTCAGTGACTTTAGGAAGCTCAGACTGCAGCTTAGCTGCACTGTGCAGCTTCCTCTGCGCTCACCACAGAGGAGAAGGCCTCAGTCTAGAAGCCCCTCGCCTCCCTTTTCCAGTAAAATGGGAGTTTGGTGGGTTTGAATGCAGAGAGTTCTGTAAAGCAACTAAGTGAAGAGTAAGATTATGTAAAGGAACACATTCTGTGTTAGAACCTTAATCCTACGAATATACTTTGGCCTCAGATAGTGACAGAGGAGGCTCTGTCTGTCCTGCCCTAGATGAGTTTCTCCCTGACGTCTGTTAATCAGCCAGCAACCCACCAGAGGACCTAGGGCTGTGGGCTGGAGCATTACACCACCCCACAGAGTCCTACCAAATCCCCATGCAGACTGCCTTGCAGCTTCTACCTGAGACAGGACCTGCTTGGCCAGCCTCATTCTGAACCACCTGCCCTGACTGTCTCCTTCCTATCTCTCCTCGGGGCATGTTCTGAAGGAGCATCCTCCCACAGGCCACAGGCAGGGAGACAGATACCTGCCAGCCAAGACCAGTTCACTTCACTCTCAGCACCATGCTCCAAAGAAGCTAACGGTCAGAGATGAGTCCCAAGGAATAAAACAGACAGGGACAGGGCAGGCTCCCAAGGAGTAGCCCACAGGGAGAGGAAGGAAGCGCAGGAGATTATCTGCAGCCTTGGGAAATGACAGGCCAACAAGGTCTTTGGGAAATGCCAGTTACAAGGTCCTACCACATTGAAGTCAGAGGGTGGGTCAGGGCAGGGCAGGGCAGGGCACACGAAGCTGCCTGGGACCCCACGGCTTCTCAGTTGCCCTTCTGTGCTTCTGCTCCATGATTTCCAAGGCCCTCTGCTTGCACATGGCAGCAGAAAGCCTGCCATCCTGAGGTTTATGGAATAAGAAATCCTGCCTTTTCACATTCTTCTGGAGGATGAACTCAGGCTGGATATGGTGGGTGATGGCCATGGCAGCCCCTCCTACAAGCCTACTATATGAAGAGCCCATGGAGCAGTGGCTCTCCTTCCTTGATGTAATATGTAACTATTTGCTACAGTCTGCAATCATATCACTATTGTCTGTGGCTCATGTGACATGATTAGCTATGTGGTGACAAGGTTTGTGTACAACTTTTAAAAGATACAATGCTACATCTAGCGTTGCCAGGCAGATGTGTCCCAGTGAACAAGCAAATAACCTCTGTAGATCAAACTGGTTGAAAAAAAGGACATCTGGAATAACAACTCATGAAAACTTTGTTCATATATATATATATATATATATATATATATATATATATATATATATATATACACACACACATATATATATATTACAATTTATTCACTTATATCCCAATTGTAGCCCCTCCCCCATCTCCTGCTGGTCCCACCT
>CM053759.1:14438931-14471409 GCA_028658305.1 Pachyuromys duprasi | reverse complement strand
TGCATATGAGCTACATCTGAGCGGCGGGGGGGGGGGGGGGTCTAGGTCCTCTCCATGCATGGTCCTTGGTTGATATATTTGTCTCTACTGGTTTCCCCAGGCCCAGATTTTTTGGCTTTGTTGGTCTCCTTGTGGAGCTGTTGCCCCCTCCGGGTCTTCTATCCCCACCTTCTTCTATAAGACTTCCTGAAATACTACTTAGCTATTAAAAACAAGGAAATCATGAAATGTGCAGGCAGATGAATGGAACTAGAAAAGATCATCCTGAGTGAGGTAACCCAGAAGAAAGACACACAGGGTACATACTCACTTATAAGTGGATCTTAGCCATATAATATAGGATAAACATACTAAAATCTATAGTTCTAAAGAAGCTAAACAACAAGGAGGATCCTAGGGAGGATGCTTAATTCTCATTCAGAAGGCAAACAGGATAGATATCGAAAGTAGCAGAAGACAGGGAACAGGTCAGGAGCCCACCACAGATGTCCTCTGAAAGACTCCACCCCGCAGGGGATCAAAGCAGATGCAGAGGTCCACAGCTAAACTTTGGGAAAACTTTCTTCTTAAACAATGATTTGTACACATGCATGAGAAAAGAACAAAGCTTTCACTCAGTTAGGAATAGGGTCCAGCCAGCAAGACATGGACATTCCTGCACTACCACAAGGGGATGAGAGGTACAGGGCAGGCCCCGAAGAGTGGGAAAGATCCAGATTGTTTGAGGACAGAGTGGTTTTCCATGGCCACTGTGGCTGAGGATTAATGGTACTCTACCAGAGGGAGGAGAAAGAACAGAATGGGACTTGCTCATAAATCAGTGAAGAGTGAATTTCATTAGCATATGGGGGTGGAGTCATTCCCAGCAAATTCTTTGCTCATCACAGAATGTCCTGAGTTGAAGAAACCACTAGGCATTACCGTGCAGAGACACACATAAATTCCTGGATCTCATATAGCTTTTACAGGCAAGTTTATGGAGGAGAAACCCAACAACTAGTCCTGTTTAGAGAATACAACCATAAAGGAGCTTACTTTCCCTAGCTGTGCTACATTATACCAGAACCGGCTACAAATATTTAAAGTAGCTAGGCTTTTAAAATGTGCCAGATGCTTTTATATGTAAAAGAATTTTCAAAGAAACAGTAAAGAGGCCAGTAAAGAGGGTATCAGGTTTGACAAGTTGAATCACACCACAGTGGTTGCCATACTTCCCAGAAGAGGGTCTGGAGGGGCACCTGAAGCAGCCAAGTGTGACCGGGAGCTATTCAGCATCTTTAGCCATGATCTGGATGAAGATACTGAGGACATGTTTGTCAGACCCACACGACCACAAAGCTTAGAAGGACATACACCTGATCCTGGCCTCAATAATAACCTCCTAGGAACTCCAGTTCCCCACCTAGGAAGTGGGATAATGAGGCCCACTCTGAGAGTCACTCTGAATCAACATCATAGGTATAAAAAGGAGCAATAAGTAGGTATCTTCCTTCACACAAAGTGTAATAGAATAGGGAAATTTTTAAGGTCTCAGTTTAGATAACCAGGCTAAGACTAAGCTGTTATACCAAGTTAAAGGGAGGAGCTAAGTCCACAGCTTCAAATAAACTACTCAGGAACAACAAAATAATGACACATGATGGAAACAAAGAGTGATAAAACCTAAAACACAACAGAATCACCCAAGCCAAAAGCTGACTGAACAGTAACACCAACTCATGTTCTTCCAGAATATAACAGTGTCAGTTGGAAACCTTCATGATGTCCTTCTATGCCTGTCAATCAATCTCTTTGGCTAAAGGAAGGCTTTGTCCTGGTGAGCTGCCTGTGGGGATATGTCAGCATGGCTGTCAATCTAGGCCACGGTGATTTGGTTTTGTAATCACTTGAGTTGCTTTCAGCGTGAGCCTTCATTAAGAAGACCTAAGGGATGAAACAGATATGATTTGGCCGTGCTTCCAAGGGAGGAATTCTAGAAGTTTGTAATGCTCACAAGGCCCTTAAAAGCCAACTGCTATGAGTTTCCTGAGGTTCTAGCCAGTCACTGATATCCTAAATTATAAGTCAATTATTTTTGTTAAACATTTATAAAAATAGGGGCTGGAGAGATGGCTCAGAGGTTGGGGGCACTGACCATTCTTCTAGAGAAACTGGGTGTGCTTCAAAGCACCAACATGATGGTTCATATCCAACTCTATTTCCACTTTTAGGGACCCTGAACCCCTCTTCTGGCATCTGAGGGCACCAGGCACACACATGGCACACAGACATATGTGCATGCAAAACATATTTAAAAATTAATGAATTAATTTTAAAACAGCATTAAAAATTTACAAAAAAGAGCTCCTGGATAGGAAGATCCTAACCATCTCACTGTATACACTTATTCCTAGAAAGTTAGTTGTTGTCTTTAAAATATTGATTACAAAAAATTGTACATCTTCCGAAACAAAAGTATTGCTGCTCCAGAGACAAACGTGATCATGTCTCAGATCACCACAGGTCAGGAGCTCTGGGCTGTAGCCCTCGGCCTGGCCCCTGACTCTGCAGACACGTGGCTACTGAGGTGTCTGCAGTTTCCAATGCTCTCTCACGAGTCTCCATTAAGGCAGCTAGGAATAGTATCGAGAACACACCTGACCGCTCAGTGCTGTTCTAGGAGATGATGGCAGAGAGGGATGAAGATGGACCAGGGCCAGGAGCCTCAGGCTTCAGTTCTGGCTGTGGGCAAATTCCCTAGTGCACGGAGTCACTCAGGTTTCGCCTGAGAAGCAGGGGGGTCTGTCTCCAGACTGCCCTTTCCAGCTCTGAAGTTCTGCCTCTGTTAGCTGCCCTGGCACAAGCGGCCCAGCTTCTTGGTATGGCTGGATACCCCTACCCTTCATTCCTGGAGTCACAGAAGCCAATTTAATGTGAAATTCCACACTGGCATGCAGAACATCCACCAGCAACATGAATGATCTCCACCTTGAGCACAGGACCGGTTAGGAATGGCTTACCATATGCTCCGACACTCTGTCATTTGCCTCCAGCTGTGTACATATCCCACCAAGGTTCAGGAGAGGGGCCAGGAACAAGCCACCACCAACAAAACAAGAAAAATCATCCATGCAAAAATGAATGCAAGGTTTTCTACACGCAATTACTGCTGCTGAGAAACACCGCCACTCCAGACCTGCTGGTTAGGCTGAGCTGCATGAACTTGCCAATTCAGTAACCAGAAATGGCCGACTAGTGACAGCTTTACAGAGTAAAAAGCTACACAGAGACCTGTGATGGGTAGAGAGAGAGTTCTGCAGGTTTCCATGTGAGCAGAACAACAGCAGAAAAGACAAATAACATGAAAATCCAAACGCAGAGCCTGGCCTCATGGAGGCTGAGGGGTTTTTATACAACAAAGGGACAATGAAGGAATTCCTTCTGGGAAGTTCCAGAACTGAAGGTTTTTAAGGAGCAGAACAAATTATTTCTAGAGACAGCAAAGTTAGAAGGGAAGCAACAAACTTGCATATCTTCAGTTTAAAAAAATATCTCAAGTCCAGTATGCCTAATTATGGAGAGCCAAGTCAAGAAGCAACAGAGATGTGGGGAAACAGTGCCCTGATGGGTGTTTGTAAGCTCTAGGTCGGCCATTCCTGAAGCCAGACACCATGGACTTTCTTGCTCTGTGAGCTGACAGATTTCTTCTTAGCTACACACCCTCATCCATACAAATACGCAAAACAGCCACAACCCATGCAAAAACTTCCGATGCTGCAAACTCAAACGTCCAACTGAACCGCACAGTTGGCAGGACACATCCTATACCCAAAATTTAAGAGTTTAGGCCTCCACTCTGGCTTTCAAATTCATGATGTCAAGGCAGAGGTAGTTAAAAACACAATGAAATGCTTTTCCAAGATTCAAGGCCTAAAGAGGAATTAAAAAAAAAAAAAAAAGAGTATGCGGCCTATGCAGACCATCCAAACAGGAGGAGTACACAGAGGAGCGTCTCCCACTGGCGGGTTCAGCAACTACGCTACAAGCTACTACAGAGCAGGCAAGAGTCAGGCTACTCAGTGCTCAGAACATAAGACAAGCTCAGTATGTCCTCACCATAGGCAAGAAACTGGAGGACCGGAGAGCTATGCAAAACAGCATAAGGCGAGAGGTTAAGTAGGACCTGAATGAGCAAATTTATTATAGGATTAAATTTATTAGAATGTCCTTGCAGGTCCCCAATAGACTATCAGGGAAGGACTCCGTGCTTCCCAACATTCTGTGTCTTTTCTGAACTGCACTAGGTATTTGTCACGTATGAAACAATAGCCACCTGCTGAGTTGGGTCCCGCATCTTTCTGCACAAATTCTGCTCTTCTAATTTATCTGTTTTGGGCAATGAATAAAGGCTGATTTCAGTTTACTGCCAAAATCTTTGGAACCTGCAAGAGAAAAATTGGAGTCAGCAAGTATTTGGCTTTTTACCACTTGTCAGTCACCATTTCAAAAACCAATATTCAGTATTCACCCTAGCCATGGCTCCAGGCATTCAAAGTAACTAGATGCCATTCCTATATAAACTGGCGCTGTACTGCTGAGCTGTTCTTCTGTGCCATTCTCCTAGTGCGCTCTTGGTGGGGACAGTGTGCCTGCTGTCCTTCCTGACAAATACACCCAGGCCTGGGCACACTACTCCATGAACCCACAGCTTTCACATGACATATGCTCCTGAGTTCTTAGTACCGCTCCAAGGAAAGAACAACTGACCTGAGACAGAAGGATAAAGGACACCATCATCTAATGGATCTGGGCGGTCCTTCACCCTGCAGCCATCTGCATGCCGAGTGCCTACTATGTGCCAGGGAACTCTTTACCAACTACTGGGAGATGCCAGGAACTGGGAGCCTTTTGAGCCACTCAACTTATTTGCTATTCACAGAAAAGAAGGAAGGAAGGAAGGAAGGAAGGAAGGAAGGAAGGAAGGAAGGAAGGAAGGAAGGAAGGAAGGAAGGAAGGGAACACTTTAGGCTAGAGTGCCACAGTGGAGCCGCAGGCCACTAAAATCCAGCAGCCTGATAACACGTACAACAGATATCATAAATCATGCCATACCGTCCTCACTCACTAAACTCATACCTTGCCAACTTGAGATATGGTATTTCTCTCTTTCCCTCCTTCCATCTCTCTGTGTCTGTCTCTGTCTCTCTCTTGCTCTGTGTGTGTGTGTGCGTGCACATGCGTGCAGAGGTCAGAGGTCAACATCAGAGCATCTCCTTCAGCCACCTTTCACCCTAATTTTTGAGACAGAGTCTCTCACTGATTGCCCAGGGCAGTGAGCTCCAGAGATCCTCTTGCCCCTGCCCACCCATCACTGGGGTTATGAGTACAGTGGTGCTGCGGATCTGGACTCAGGTTGCGTGCTTGTGTAGTGAGCATTCCACTGACTGAGCCTCACCCCAGCCCCTTCATATGAGACTTCCTTATGATGAATTTTCACAATAGATTCAGAAAAGGGACTGTCGTAGCTCTAGAGTTAGAGATGAGTCAGGACCGAGGATGGTACCTGAGGATGGAGATCACTACCAGTCAGGACCAGGGCACTCAGTGAAGCTGTGGTGACCTCTGCCTTCTAAGAATGTGTTGGCACAGGTGGCGGTGCTGGACAAGTGTGTCCTGCTCCTAGTGGGCTGCGGGAAGTAGTCCTTTCTGCGGTTTCCAGACTGACTGCGCCCTGCTACTGTCCTTGGCATGAAGAGCTGGTGAGGTCCTGGCTTTGGGTCAGCAAAATGTCTTTCAGAAGATGAAGCATGATTAAAGCCTCAACTCCACTCTGAAAATCGTTTTTAACCAACAAAGAAAAACAAGGCGAGTGAGAGAGAGGAAGGGGGGGAGCCGAGAACATTTGGCCAAGGCCACAGAGGTTCTGAGCAATTCTGTCTCCAGACCCCGGCCAGATGCTGATGCCTGCTCACTGGTGACAATTCAGGAATGTCCCAAATTGCACAAAACTACTCAAGGGAAGCTGGCCTGGCAGGAGAGAGATAATTATTGGCTTGTATTAGGGACCGTGACCACTGCCAAGTCAAAACTACACTCACAATGGCCTTTCCTTCATAGCTCAGTAGTTATTTTATGGTTTCTAAGAAACCAAATAAAATTTAAATTCACCATTAATAACTAAAAAACATTTCACAACCCCCTCTTCCCGTTTAGAGATCCATCAGTGGTGGCATTCGATCAAAGCTGAATTATTAAAATGTCTATAGCTTAATCCCATAATTCTCAAGGTTTGTAATTCCTCTGGGGGTGGGGGGAAACAGACACAATCTAAACCGTGAAAAATTTAATTGCACTTTAATTACCAGTTAAGCTGAATAGCATGAGATATGGGTGCCTTCCATTTTTAATAGTCATTATGAGTCCAAGAGAATTTTGAAGGGAAATAATTGAATCTCATGGGAATACTCTCCTCTTTTGCTATTGCCAAAATCAAATGAGAGCAGAAAATAAAAAAAAGTAAAGGGCGATTCCAATTCTTCCAGATCATAACCCAGGACAGCCCTAGCAATAAACTGGCCATTCCCAGGCAGATGCACTGCACATTTCCATGATATGCTAATACAGAGGTTTCTAGCAGTTAAGTTCTGCTACATTAAACAGACAGGCTCTTGGCTGGGCTATCACACCCCCCAACCCCAAAGATAAACCCAAGTGTGTGTACTTTCATACTTGTTTCTTTGGCTACACGATACTGGCCGCACAGGCCCCTCCACACACTGGCACACCCTCAGCGTGCACACACAAGCCTGTGCCTCCAGTTTGTTTCAGAGAAACAGGGAAGAGGGTAGCATGAGCACTGAAACCTCTAACAACATCAGGACTGAGCAGGGTTTACTGAGGATCTCAAAGGACATAACTTTAGCCTTCCAACACTGTCACTCTGTCAGAGAGCCAACTGCCCTGGGAAGCAGCAGGTGTGTGGAGGATGAAGGGTGCTAAGGCAACCACATTCTCCCTGGTAGAGCCTTCTAACTTCATTACAGTTCTTGATGTGTGTGTGTGTGTGTGTGTGTGTGTGTGCGTGTGTGTGTGTGCGTGCGTATGCATTTGCATTGAGTCTACAGTCCAGTTTCTTCTTGGGTACACTGTCCTATCCCAGTTCATAGCTTGTATATAGAAATATATATATATATATATATATATATATATATAATTAGGTTATAATTTTAAAACCCAGTATGGAAACAAATTGAAGCTTCCTGTGGTCTTCAGGTAATTTGGGCCCTGGTGCATGCTGCTCACTACTCTCAAACATACTGCACTTGTGGATCTTGGTAGTAGTGATCATGTAGTAAATGGATTACAAGTTCATCTGCCTGGAAAATAGGAGGAGGAGAAGGAGAAGAAGAAGGGAAAGAAGAAGGAGGAGGAGGAGGAGAACCACCAACCGTGCACCCTTTCCTTTCTCCGTTTCCACACTGATACTCATGCTGCGCCTTGGTTTGGTCTCTGTTGCTGTGATAAAGACACATGACCAAAAGCAACTTGGGGAGGAAAGTATTTATATAGCTTGCACATCCCATCACAGTCCATCATCAAGGGAGGTCAGGGCAGGAACCTGAAGCAGGAACGGAAGCAGAGACCATGGAGGAGTGCTGCTTACTGGCATGGTCCTCCTGGCTGGCTCAGTCTGCTCTTTCTCAGATAATCCAGGATTGCTTGCCTGGGGAAGGCACTGCCCGTGGGCCTGGCCCTTCCACACTGATCATCAATGAAGAAGGCGCCCCCACAGCATCGCCAATAGGCAAATCTGATGAAGGCACTTTCTCAGCTGAAATTGCCTCCTCCCAGGTGACTCTAGCTCTTGTGTTTAGCTTTTGGAGATCAACATCCATCGGTCTCAGGGACCAATGATTTCTACCCCCTCTTGGAAGGCCAACCTGTAAAAGGGTTGCACAGGCCCTTTCTTCATCATGAGGTCATAGAGTAGAAGGGGAGAGGTCTAACTTTCTATGCAGGGTGCCCTTCTCAGGGTACCTGCTGCTGATTTAAGGGGGTGGGCAGCTAGTTCCACAGTCAAAAATGAACAAACAAAAAACAAGGCACAGGTAAGAGAAAAAGGGAGCAGTATTGGGAGTTATTTTCTCAAATTACCGGTGAAGGGGCCGAAGCTTGTAGCAGCAGAGAGGCAGGCAAGCATGGAGGGTAGTGTAGCCACCCAGGACTCTTGGTTTGGGCTAGACACAGTCGTCTTTCCACATGAACCTAGCAACAAGTTAGCAGCCTGGGGCCACCATCTGCATGCTACACACACACACACCTACTTTAAACAATGGAAACACAGTTACTCCTCCTAGCAATCCATTAATAATATCCCCCTTTCCTTTCAAACACATCCTGGAATGCAAACTGGGAACTATGGGTAATGAGGCAATCCAGCCTAGATTGATTTTATATGCTTGCCCAACAGCCAAACTGTGTCCTCTGAGTGAACTTTTGGAGAGACTCCTCTGTTTGCCATCTTATGCCTATGCATAGTTGGGCATACCTATGATTAAAATCAGTCACACTAAGGGAAGGGACATGTTCAATAAGCAAGGATTACATAATCTTCTCTTGTCGATCACAATAAAAAAACTACACTCACTCAATCGCTCAGCAAACAAATTTCTCCTTCTGTTGAACCCCATAAAAGTAAGGCCCACACAATGGTCAGGGCTCTGAGGACTTCGCTCCTGTGGCTCACTGTCACTGCTGACAGTGTCCATCTTTCCCATCTGTAACACTGCTTTGCTTTTAATAAGGTATATTAATAAGGTGTACTTTGCAATCTGTGTGCATCTTTATTTCATAAAATAAAGACATCAAGAACCTGAAAACACCTGGCCTAGACCCTGACCACCTTCACAGCAGGGAGATGTTGAGGGCCAGACCCCAACCAGCATAGTGGTTGTCCCACACTGCTCTGTGAAGACTCTGCAGGGGGTAGGCGGGGCAGTGGGAAGGGCAAAGGTTTCTCCTTGTACTCAGTGAGTTCTTATTTATGACTATGTAGGACCATTTGCATAGTATTCATTCCCAGTGGCTGACTCTTTTTATCACACAACTCTGGGGTCACGATTTGCCCCCAGAGCTCGCATTCTCTCAAGAAGAGGAAGGATCTCTGCAGAGACGGACAAGTACTGACAAGACCATAAGCTGTGAACAGTCAGGAAGCCGGTCCCGTAGGACAGCCTTACCCAGTAGAACCATCTCCACCATGGCCTCTGCTTCTGGGTTAGAGCAGGGAGTGAGCCTGGAAGCCAGCATCCCTCAGAAGGAGCTGTTACTGTCTCTCTGCTTTGAGGTGATGGTCCGGGATGTAGTTTTATGCGTGAGAAATTTGGAAAGGGGAAAGCCCCTGACAATGTACACGTCCAGGCTCTATAAGGCCTGCATCAGCATTAAAATACTGTGCTTTGAACATCAGAAATGATCTAGGAGTCGTGGGGACTGGGCCAGCTTTGAAAACACTCCTCGAAGGAAAACTGAAACCATACTCAAAGAGGTGCTAAAGCCAGGTGGTCCTAGAGACCAGGAAGTGTATGCTAAGGTGAGGAGGAAGAGGAAGAAGAAGAGGAAAAAGAAAGGAAGGAAGGGAGGACAACAAAAAACAAAACAACTATGGAAGGTGTGGGGGGGGAGTCAGAGGCTGGCATCAGCTGTCTTCCTTAAGACGGGGTCTCTCACTCAACTTGGAGCTAGCCAATTTGGGCTGTACCAGATGGCCAATAAACTCCAGGAAGCCTCCTGCCTCTACTTCCCCAGGGCTGGCATCATAGGCGCGTGCCACTGTATTCAGCTTTTATGTGGATTCTGTGGACTGAACTCGAGTTTTGATGTTTGGGTGGCAAAAACCTCTATCCACTGAGCTATCTTCCCAGCCCCTGGGGAAGACCTTTTTCAGTGGCTACTGGGGCTGTTGGGTGGCTTTGGCCATTCCCCTACAGCACGTTATCCTTCCATGTGACCTTTGAACCTCTCCTTAGGCTCACTGCCTCACCTTCCAGTCCGACAGAGCCTCACCTCTGCAAAAGAACAGGTTCTTCCCAGAATTCGGAAGTGTGGAAGCATCATCTCAACTGCCACCTTCTGGGTACCACTGATGCATGTGCCTCTGGCCTTTCCAGTTCCTGGTGTGTTGCAAATGAACACGGCAGCAGGTAAACAGAGCTCCACGGTGCAAAGCACAGCTCTTATTTATAGATCAAACACCTGCCATCAATTTAAACAGTAGTTATCTAACTTGAAAGTTGGGCGAGATACTGAATGCCCCCTTGAAGCAAGCAATTTCCAAGGAGCAGTTTGCGTATACAGATGTGTTTAAAGCCCTGCTTCAGGATGCTGTAATTATCATCAAAAAGGCAGATTCCATTAAATATCTGTTATGCTTTTAGTATCTGCACTCCCAGACAGATTTGAAATGCCGGAAGTCTTGGGCTTCTTCACACTATACTTTTAACGCTATTTTTTTTTTAAAGGAGCCGAGGGATTCAGAATGGGGAAGGCATTATCAGAAGTTTTCTGGGCAGTTCATGATACAATGTGGCTGCTGCCTTTTCAAACCCAGTTGACATTTCCAGCCTCTCTCTCTACCAGACACACAACACACCTTGCATTTGGAGAGGCTTTTTTTTTCAAACACAAGTCAGTGACCAGTGTGTGCACATTTCTCAGCACTAGAGACTAATAAACACTGTCTTAGACATTAGATATTCTGTGATGTGCTACCTACAGGCTCCAAGGTGGTGTCCCGTCACTTTTGCTGATGAACTCCTCAGGGCGACCTGCCTGTCTTCAGCATTTTACAAAGGTAGGAAGCTGCCCTTCTGGGAGGTTATGTACCCTGCCTTAGATTGCTCAGCTGGGAAGAGCAGACAAAGGTTGAACACAGGTCTGTTTTCCTACAAAGCCCCTTGGAACAGGCTGCTGCCTCTTTGCTTGGCTTGTTTCAAGATGGACCTTCCATTGAATGGGTATCGAATGTCACCGTGGAAGTGGCTGAGAATTATTTTCAGTAGCTTGCTCCTGGCTTGGCCTCTGCCATGAGTCAGCCCATGGGTCCAATCTGACAGCAGGCCACATAGCTCGGTTATATGTGAGCCACACACTTGAGCTCTGTGGGCCTTTCTTTCCAACCAGAAACTCCTAAGAACAGATGAGAAGCCCTGTACGGCGTTTTCATCCCACAGTTCTGCGGCCCTGAGTCTGTGTACTCCTTCTGTCCATGGAAGTGATGGCAGGCCTGTGGTCACAGGGGCCAGCAGTGCTGTAGGGCCACTCTTCTAACCAGGAATTAACTCTCCTAATAGTCCCCCCACACCAACCCAGACAACAGTCCCCTTTAGTGGGAGGAACAGTATTTAAGGATCCAGGGGTATGGGACTGTCTTTCAATTCTCGGCCCACTAAGCCTGATCTAACTCTGAAAACTGACAAACAGCAACACTCAGTGGGCCACTGTGAGAGCCATGTATGGCCAATCCCAATTACTACTGATGTCCTCCACCACTGTGTAGAAAAACCCCGCTTGGCTGGGGTCTGGGATCCGGGAACTCAGCTCTTGCCACTGCTGCCACAGTGGCTCTGCAGCCAAGAACAAACACTCCTTAACCATCGTCTATGGTGATCTCCCTGACCACCGTCTACTGTGGGTCCAACCCTGCTCTACCTTTGGCTCCCTCTGGGCTTGGCATGCTCAGTTTCTCTTAACCCTACAACCGAAGACAGCTCTGCATGTGCAGTGTACGAAGCTTCCCATAAAAACCGCTCTTCAAATGTACCAGTGCAGGGCTGAGTCCCTGTGAGCATTAACAGGAATGGGGGTGGGTGGTGGACGCTTCCCCGATCCTTTCCCAACAGCACAGAGATGCAAACCAGAGGATATAGGCACTGCCGGTGAAGGGCACCCAGCCTCTGCCTCCCTAATTATTGCACCTTCTGTCTGCCATCACAGAGGACCAGGAGCTGACCGGAAAGCTCAGCTCTTTAATGAGAACACACCCTATAGAGGCCTCTGGCTTCAGAGGAACAGGGCTGGAGAGATGAGCAAAAGGGAATGCTCAGGAGCACATAGAGGGCCTCACTCACACTCTCTACTAGGGTTTGAGTGTGTCCCCCAGACATCCATGAGCCAGACTCTGCAACAAGATGAGGAGGGAGAAGGGCTCTTCCCTGAAGAATCCTCCCGAATTGGCTCTTGCCTCTCTTGAGCATGAGTGGTCATAATGAGAGGCTACATATAGCTCTTCTCCTCCTCAGGCTCCTGATAAAGCAGCAGGAGGCCTTTGGTGGGACATACTTGCCAGCCTAGAACCATGAGCCAAAGAAACCTTTTTTCTTTTATAAATTATCTAGTCTCAACTATTTTGTCGGAACAACAGAGAACAGATTACAATACAATTCCACTGTTTTTTAAGAATGACTTCAGAATCAATTTCTCTTTCCTCTCTGCTCTTGACTTAAGTTTTCTTACTTTCTCTCCATCACACATACACACAAATACACACAAACAAAATATACACAAATGCAAAACACATAAAAAACATAATACACATATACACACAAAACCATACATATACATATATACACAAAGACATACACCCATATACAAAAACATACACATATATACATAAGCATACACACATATACACACAAACACACAACGAAACACACACACATACAGACACACTGAAGGCTCTAGGTATTTAAGCCCATCGAGCCACACAGTAGAAAGAAGACAGAAGCGAGGGAAAGAAGAACATGCATGATCCAACAACCCTGCAATGTCATGGGCCAAGCTCCCACCCTGTGAAGCACCCCAGCAAGACTTATCAAATGCAGCCATATGGATGCTTTTCATAGATGCTCATTCAAGACGCTCTCACTAGTCAACTTCCACCCCATCATGTCATTCACTTCAGTTGCTGGGTGACCTTCCAGGACAGCCTGTGAGACACAGGTTTCTGTTCTCTTCTCTTCCGATGGGAGGACAGGCAGAACGGCAAGAATGCCAAGTGGAGAAAGGAAATTGGAAAGAATTCTCTGGGCTGGTACCAAATTTGCTCCAGGATAAAACTGTACTGTATCCAAAGTCCTGGCACAACACCAGGTACTGCAGAGTGGCAAGGTTCCCAGATTATGCTTCCTCTAGCTGACTGTACAAGGGAGAGCAGGGTACTGCCAGAAAAAAAAAATAATGTGAGGGCACAGTGTGGACAAGGTGACAGCAGACCTCAGCTCGTTACACTTAGGGACCCAAAAGGCTAGGGAACGTGAGCCTCCCATTCCACTCAGGACTCAAGGACTTCCAGATTCTGTCCCCTGCAATCACTGCCAGCTCTTGAGCAGTGTCCGGGAGCTCCAGGGACCATTGCTTACTTCTAGAAATGCATGCCATAGTACACGGAGGCAGACATGGTGCTTTGCATAAGCCTGGCATGGAGATATTTCCTTGAAGTCAGCTGGCATCCCACAGTTGGCTGTCGATAAAAGTGAGTTACCATTTATGCTCCCAGGACAGGCTGGATGTATGGACGGAGAGGAGGGAAGGCATTGCTCTCCTCAGAAAGCCTGGTGTAACTGTACTGTCTGTGAAAATGAAGACCACACAGGGCCAAGCAGAAAGCTAGAGAGCCACCCTGGGAAGGCCCGTGAAAACCACCCCACCAGCCATGCCTTCAGACAGACGTGCTTCCAAAGGAGAGCATGCCTTGTTCTTGGGGTGAGCTCCATTGTACATTTTTCCTGTGCTTGGAATCTGACAGGAGCTGCCAATAAGGTGCCCAGTGTCTCCACAGATGGAAGGCTGTGGCTCAGGTCCTCCTTCTGTCCTTCCAGATTCTCAGCTCTAGGAGGAGACTGACAGCTCTGGGATGGGATCTCTGGGTTACTCTTCGGTCTGGCCTGCTGCTCTGTCTTTAGTCGGGAAGGGCCACCAACGCAGGCTACAACCCCTTTGATTTGAAGGAGGACTTAAGGGTAAAGGCAAGAAAAATATTACTGATTATGACAGTTAATTTTCATTCTCAGCCTAACTGGACTCAGGCACTGAGGAGACGCTCCTCGGGGCGTGTCTGCGAGTGTTTCTTGAGAGTTTTTACTGAGGAAGGAAGATCACATTGAATGCTTGCCAGAGTCCTAGACTCGACAAGAAGGTTAACGGGAGCCAGTGGGTGCCAACATTCCTCTACTGCTGCCTCCCTACCGTGATACCTTACGCGCCTGCTGCCATCCCCTGCCCCTCCAAGACACACTGTATCCATGAGCCAGTACAGGTCCTTCCACCCCTAAGCTGTTTCTTGCCAAGTGTCTGCTCAAAGTGCCCACCTCTCTAACCCCACTTTCCTTTCATTCCTACAACAAGCAGAGGGACAGAGAGTAATTGTTCCTGCCTCACATCTATAGAAATCAGTTTAAAGGAGCCCAGAGGCTTGTCCTAGGCCACTGTCCCAGCAATGTCCCAGTTCTTCTTTCTTGAAGAACTCTGTTCATTTCTCAACCCTCTGGGGGCAGGAGCCTCCCCTGCTCTTCTCTTTGTGTCTCTGGTCCCAGTTTGACACCTTGCGCAACACCTTCTGTATTGTGTTAAATTCAGTGTTTGTTATGTAACAATGAAAGACTACACATCATGTTCACTCTCTTTTAAACGCTGCCAATTTCCAGGAGATTCACTCCTGTGAGACGGGTGTCCTGAATATCTCCATCTTGCAAAACTGACATGGTGGGGGAATCGTTTTCTAGACCCCTTCCAGCTTCTGGTAGCCTTCTGCCCTTTATATCCCTCAGGCTTGACTGCCCATGAGTCAGAACTCACAGCACTTATCCTATGCACCTGGCTAATTCAAGCCCATGAAGCGTCTTCAAGGTCCACGTGCTGTGGCAGTATGCGGCAGGGTTCCCTTCTTTTCAAGGTGATCTCTAGACTCCAGGCCTCATCAGGCTGCTTCCTCAGAGTCGCTCTTTCCACTCAGCTGCAGTCCAGCATAGCTTTCATACTGCGAGGGCCATGCAGCCATTGCTGGGCCTCACGCTGTGTCTGAGCTACTCAGTGGTCTTCATAGCAACTCTTCAAGGTCATTTCTGTTATCTGCCATTGAGAAAACCAGGTCCTGGGGAAACTCCATGGCATGGTCAAGGCCACAGGGCTTCAAAGTGCAGCAGGATGGACTTCTGCAACGCTGCATGCCTTTCCATAAGCCTGTTGACCATTATTAGCCTTTGCCATCTTCTTGTGAGCACCCAGGAATGACTGACCTACAGAGGATACTGAGGCAAAAACAAGAGAGTGCACAGCACACCAGCTGTAATTCTGAGTAGAGGCCTGGGCTCTCTGCCTTGTTCTTCTCCCTCTACATGACATAAGTGTATGACCTCTTGACCATCAAACCACCAAGATTTCCATCAGCTCAGCTCCATATTTACTTCTTTCAGGTGTGTCTGAGACTCTCACAAACATCCCTGAACTCTGCCTCTCCTTCATTCTACATGGCCGAGTGTGGCTGAATGCAGAAGTTCATGGGTGGTACCATGCATCATTCCTGAAATTCTCTGGGGCCGGGGGAGGGGCCTTGTGCTATCCTCCCCCTCCCTATCTCTGTCTTGACAGCATCTGGAGATGTGGCGGTCACTTGACAAACCCTGTATGTGCCACAATCTCAGAGATGGGCAGGCTCTAAGCGTTCAATACACACATTTCCCAGCTTAGAATGGAGCCAAAGAGATGAAGGCACATCTATGGTTTCAAAACTAATTAATGAAGAATACTGCCAAAGAACCCAGCCTTTTGTCATGGGTTGGTTGTCTCTTGCTGCTGCCTATAAGAAACCCACCCAGGACTCTTTAGGATTTGTCAATATCAGAGTTGTGAGCTAAGGCCCTGAGCAGGCAGACATAATAAAGAGGGGTTAAGGTCTATATTCTTCATTTTAAGGTGGTCTGGAAGTACCAACTTTTTACTTCTATAGGGGAAAAAAGATGAATGGGAATACTGAACAGAAAGACATGACTAGAGAGTGGAGCAAATTCCCACTCCTTACCCAGATATTAAACAACTGTAAGACACGCCGTCTCTGTGTGCCTCTCCCTTCCCCCTTCCGGCCTCAAGACAGCCACTCCTAAGAAGGGTCGTGGAGAAGGCTGTTTCCTCCCCAGGAAAGTGTGAAAGCCTAGAGAGGGGCATTAACTTTTTATGACCTCAAAATTCTTTTTAATAAATTAACTTTATTAAAGGATCACTGGTTCTTTAGGACTTTGAAAATGAAATCACACCTTCCAGAGAACATATATTCACCTCATTTGCAGGTTTGCTGTCTTGTTACAACAATCTCCAGTTCCCCTAAAAACAAAGGAAGCTATTTCTGTAATGTCTCACAGTTTTCAAAATGATTCATATATGTGCATACGGTGTAGCCCAGGCTAACCTCAAATTCCTGATCTTCCTGACTCTATCTCATCAATATTTCTCACTGGGGCCACCACAAATATCTGAATACATTGCTTTAAAAAACATTTATCCTTATCATTAGAGTATTATATATTTAACCAAACAAAAAACATTTACTGAAAGTTTCGTGCGTTATTGAGCACTATTCTAGTCCCAATGGGTATAAGATTAAACAAAGCCAGGGACATTCTTGTTCTGTTAAAGTTTGTATTCCAAGGATGAAGCAACTGGCTCAGAGACAAGGCAAGTTAGGGAGCATCAAGAGAATAATGACAGTTGTCACTTATGGAACACTTGCTAGGCTTCAGGCTCCAACACTGTGCAAGCTGTTTATATCTCATTTACTCCTCAAAGACTTTGCAAAGCATTTATCACTAAGATGAGAAAAGAACACCCAGAGAAGCAAAGCACCTCCCTAAGGTTACTACGCTAGTAAGTGGGGAGGGATGCTATCAGAACTCCACATTCTTCATAGCAGATCAGCTTGGGTATGCTCAGTTGTGCTGAAAGATGCACAGAATTCAGTGCTCAGTTGGGCTGGGAGGATGGAGGATACCAGTTAGCCTGACTTCAAAAATGGATGTGACAACAGAGGCTGTACTCTCATGGAACCTAGTCCCAGATACAGAACGCAGCTGTGTAGAAGGGTGCGGTCCTGCCAACCAGAGTGACTGCAAAGCAGAGGTGCCTGTCTTTCCCTCTTTAAAAAGGTGAGGTATCACAATTTCGTATCCACACAGAACAGGGCTGGCCTATCCACATTTTAAACACAAGATTAACACAAAACGAGTCAAAGGACTAAATGGCAGAGCAAAACCAAGAGTGGATCTTGGTGTCTTTGTGCTGATAGTTTCTTGGATATGGTGCCAGAAGCATCAACAATAACAAACCACATAAATTTGATATCATTAAAAAAGTTTTAAACATACTTTCAAAAAGGTAAAAGTAATAACCCACAGAATGAGAGAAAATGCTTGCAGGTTATATACATGGTAAAAGACTTGTTTTCAAAATACACAAAGAATTATTAAGCACGTCTGTAACCCCAGCATTCAGGGAATCAAGGCAGGAAGACTGCCAGTCTGGGCTACAAAGTGAGACCTTGTCTCAAAAATCAATAAGTCAATAAAATAAAGTAAGAAACATTACAACTCGATAATGCAAGACAAACAATGCAATTAAAATATGGGCCAAGGACCAGAATAGACATTTCCCTAAAGAACAAATACAAGCAGCCACCAAGCATGAAGAAATGTTGGTAATATCATCTAGTTGGAAGAAACAGATGAAAATCCTAATAAGATACTGCTGCATTCCCAGAGGGATGGCTAGAATCAAGACAGGTAAGGGCAGGCTCTAAGTTCAGATGCCCTGCACTCAGGTATGGTGGCTTACATGTGTATGCTGGCAGTGAGGGGGTCTAGCAATCTGAGCTTGCGCTCTAGCCAGCCTAACCAGTTAGTGAGCTCCATGTTCAGCAAGAGACTCTGTCACAAAATATAAGATGAAGAGTGATGGAGAAAGACTTATAATGTTGACCTCAGACTTATATACACACAAGCATATATATGTGCGCATACAGGCATACAATACCCAGACAAAAATAGAAAGCAGAAATGAGGGCATAATGCAATTATAAACTCCACATGTTATTGATGGAAATGTAACATTACATGCTCACTTTCAGAACATCTTAGCAGTTCTTTAATGCTAAACAGAAGTTACCATGTGATCAAATAGTTTACTCCTAAATACACATCCAAGAACAATCAAACATATTTCTCTCCAAGAACTTATGCATAAATTTCATAGCAATACTATTCTTTGCCAAAACGGAAAAGAAACCAAATGATCATCATTTGCTATATGGATAAATAAAATGTAATATACCTGTAAAATGGAATATAACTTGGCAATACAGAGTACTGATATATATCACAACATGAATGAACTTTAAAAATACGCTGCATGAAAGAGCTTAGTCCAAATGTTACATAGTGTACTAGTAAATTTATATAAAATATCTGTAAAAGAAAAATCTAGACAAACAGAAAGTAGATTATTGGTTATCCAGTGATGGAAAGTAATAGCTAATTAGTATGTAGCTAATGAGTATGGGTTTGCTTAGAAGTGATGGAAATGTTCTAAAATTGTAGAGATGATTTCAGCACTTTGTAAATACATCATAACCCATTGAGTTGTGCACTAAAAGTGGTTAAATTATATGGTATATGAATTACCTCTCAATAAAACTGTCAAAATGCATAGTCTACTATGAAAACATGCTGAGTGCTAGAGAAAAATGTCTTCCATGGCTACGAGATGGTGAAGCAAATGCTACAACTTGTTTACCTTCCACCAATCTATAAAGAGGGATACTCTGAGGAACTTTCTGGACCAAATGATTTGTCTCAGAGAATGATCAACAAACCCTGCCCAGACCATAATACCAAGTAGGACGCTTAGATAGAACATTTTCCCTCCAGAAAACACACAACCACCAGTAATTCAACAGTGACAGGAGCTACGGAGATTCAATGGCATCTCATTTGATAACCAGAACACTCTTCTAAACCAGAAAACAAAAAACCCCAGAAAAACGACTCAGTAAGAGAAAATGTTTATTCTGGCTCCCAGTTTTGGAGGTTTCAGTCCATAGTCTCATCGACACGAATGATCTAACTTCCTTCACTAGACCCCACCTGTTAAAGGTTACACAGCCTTCCAAAACAGCTCCAGGCTGGTGACGTGGGGAGGGGCATTCAAGATCTAAAGTATACAGCCCGGTAGTTCCTTCTTCTTTCCCCCTGACAATGCTGGTACTGCATTTCAGAAGTTGCATTTAGACAAGATGTTCATGCTTGGCTTGGTGGGCAGCCGCTCAGCACCAGCCCCAGGCCTGGCTTCTCGATCACTTCATTTTATCTCATTACGCATAGCAGCATCAATAACCTCACCCATTCCACAGGCCTCTTAGCCAAACAAGCTTGTTCCAAGTAAACAACACTTGAAGTTCAAAAACCTGAGTCCTCACATCTGTGTGAATGACATGCTCCACATTAGAAGAGGGCCAGCCCAACCTCAGTTCCTGTTTCCCTACAGTGACGGGCTGCTACCTTAAATACGCTTTGGCAATAAAAAGTACTGATACATGTCACAACATGCATGAACCTTGAAACTACTCTGCATGAAAGAGTGCTGGGGCTAATATATGATTGCTCTTCACAATGGAAATTATACCAAGGAGCCCAAATGGTGTATTAGTTAAGATGTAGCTTTTCTGCTCACAGTGATGGAAGGCTAGCTATGACTTGTACAGCAAGAAATTAAGTGGCTTTCCTCATCTGCACCATGGGAAGGAGTTCGCTTTTCGTCAGGATGTCTGGTCAGTGCTATGAGTCTTCCCGGACTCTACTATTCTAGGCACTGGCTTGAGTACTTTCTCTCTCATTGGTTACTCTGCCACAATAGGAGCCAGCTCTGCCCTCACAGCCTTGTCCCAGAAGAGCCATTAACAGCCTGAAATTTCCATCAGCTAGAAATGTACCTGCCAGGCAGCCCACTTTCCTGTATCACTCATACAAAGGTGGCAATGTTTAGACTGCGTCCTCGGCAGACTATTTTTCATTTAGTTGAAGTTGTTTTCAATGTTTTCTTGCTTTCCGGTGATTGAAGGTCAAGTCTGGAGTAGAGAGTGGCATTAATAAAGCCACTGTGAGGGCAACCGCTGAAGTGACAGTTTAACTCATTATTGGCCAGGGGAACGGAAACATCACCAACCAAGCCTCTGCAGGCAATCATCAAACTGGCTGTGGCTGAAATGGTGCTGAGGCTGCAGAGGGCCACAGGGGGTAGGCACAGGCATACAGTGAGCCACGGCTCACAATCAGGGAGCTTTGAACAGGAAACTTTGCCAGATTTGTCCAGATAATGTACGAAGAGGCTGTTGTTTCTTCTATTGGTTAATGACAGGTACCAGGTTCCTAGAGGGGTACTTCATAGTGGAGGAAGGCGTCTGCCCAGCACACCCACCTCCCTACTTCTCAATCTTACTTTCTAACGAAAGAGTGAGAAGTCTGGGGACCCTTCCCACATGTGGTCTTAAAGGGATCTGACGTGTCTAACCTGGTCTTTGGATCAGGAATCACTTGAAGGCACATTTTACAGGACTCACACACAGAAACAACTACACAGTCAAAAACTCCAAACACAGCTGGGCAACACACTCCTTTCCAGACCTAACAGCTGAACTCTTAGAAGCATTCAGGCTGAAAAGCCATACTCTAGCAAACAGAATGGGGTACCCTTCCCCAAAGTGTGATCTCTGGAACCCCAGGCTCCCATGGGCACTTCACAATAGTAAAATGGGCTCCATTCCTGCCTCATTTTCGCGATTCTAAGAAATCTCAACTCTAAGCTCCATGTGTATGCAATACCAAAGCCATCTTTTTGGTGAGGACAGCAGGATTAAGCAACTGGTTACAAGAATATGGTTTTATTTTAATTTTTAATTACATGTCTGAATTGAGGGATCATGTTGTGTTGCCATTTTCTCTGAAAGAAAATTCTCCAGCTCAGAGGGAAGCTCCTGATTAGAACACAGGATGTTCTAAAAAGAGGTAAAACATTCCATCCTATAGGCAAGCTCATCAAGCTCAGGAAGTACACAACACAGTCTTCAGGAAGTCCCTGAAACTGACAAGATTTACTAGGCCCCTCCCTCAGCAAATACATTTAAGCAATAAGGACTGCTGAGAGTCATTCTTAGAACTACCCGAAGAACCTCAGACCACATCATCTGCCTGAAAGAGATACTGTCCCAGAGTTCCAGCTTTCATGAGACTGATCACCATGTTTCAGTGGGCTTGTGGTGACACAGCTGTCTTCAAGTCATTTCTACTTCTGTAACCTCTCACCTATACTTAATATAACCAACTCCAGTAATACTGCTCACCAGTTGGTCTTTAGTGAGATGCTTTGAATAATATGTTTTGAATTTTGGATATTTTCAGATTTTGGAATAGTTGTATATACATAATAGGTGATCTTAGTGGATTGGGAAGAAAGTCTAATAAATATACACTTATGTTTCATATTGTAACATAGTCTGAGCATCACATTATAGACATCCTAACTTTATATGTGAAAACAGGTTTTGCATTTTGCACATGGTAACATCTTATCTGATTCTAACAGAAGCTTTGGCTCTTGGAGCATTCCATATAAGGGCTGGCCCAGGTGTAGTGACGTTGCTTAAGTGTTAGCTGGGAGGTCGTGACAGACAGCCTCTTGGAGATGGAGTGCTACAGTGCAGACCATCTGATCACCCTAAGCCCATCAGTAAACAGCGTGGTCACCAGCCTGTTGCACTGTTGGGATGTGGTGAACTTTGAGGAGGTTGAGCCTAGTGGGCAAAAGCCAGGTCACCAGGGGTTTGCCTATGAAAGGAATATCGCCTTCTCTTCTCATATTCTGCTTCTCGACAGCCATGAAGTGAAAAGGCCTCCTCTACCACACAATCGCATCATGCCATACCATGTTGCTATGGTAACAGGGTCACGTAACTATTCATCGTATTCTCTAAAGACGCTAGTTAAAATGAACTTTTCCTCTATTTTAGTCCACAGTCTTGGGTATTTTATCCCAGTGGTGGGAAGCTGAATAACAAATGGAGGTCCTCACAGGGAGTGAACCTGTGAACCTCATACCACCTGTTGACCACACCAAAGCTTCTGATTCTTAGCGGCCAGGCAACCTCCATTGCCTTTAACTACTTCTTGCATGTGACGGAAAACCAACCTTCATAGTGTGGACACATAATGACCCTTTTAAAGATAGGCATTTTATTTTGTAATGATTTGAGATTAATAGAGTATTATCAAGGTAGCACAGGAAGGCCCCATGAGCTCTGTTCTCAGGTCCCTGCCATTACTGTCTTACACTAATAACGGGATCCTGTCATTAGTTAACTCCAGTCTCTCATTACTCTGGTTATGCGGTCTTCCTGGTCTGGACTCTGCAGCAGCCATCCCCAGCCTCCCCAGCTTCCACCGGCCACCGGCACTTCTCAGTCTTTCCCTGACAGCTGTGAAGAGCTGTGGTCAGGCGCTCTGCGCAACCTCTGACCTGGGGTCGTCTCTTGCTTTCCTCAGTGTTCAACGGCACTCTTGTCATTGCACTGGATCAGAAGGGATTCCCCTCCTCACACCACTGATGGGGCTTAGCCTCACCTCACGGGCAGAGCTTGCCAAGTTTCTCTGCTGCAAGGCACAGCTGTCTTTCTCCTTCTTGCACAATGTTCTGGAACCTATTTTAAGAGTCACTGAAAGGTTCACTTTAACTTGAAGTTCAAATTGGTGGGCTCCTTATTGTAAGGACTCACACAAGGTGCCAGTCATCACAGCAAGAGGTAGACATTGATGGAGACTGGTGAGGTCCCGACTTCTTGTGCAGGTAAGGACAGGCTCCTTGCACCTGAGCTTCCCCCACCTGGCCCCAGGCTCCCTCGGCCCCACTTGGTGCCAGGCAGGTTCGTTTTGACCACAGACTGAGGTGGGGGTGGGGTAAGATACTGGATACAGTCTCTCCCAGGATCCTACCTCCTGAACCTCCCTGCCCCAAAGTTGCTCTTCAGAACCTCTGGTGTCCATAGCTGCTGTCTGATGCATTTAAATGGATTGATTCAACCTCTGGTGTACCTGAGCTGTGGAGAGACAGGCTTTCCCAGGGTCCTATGGCTGTTCCTTGGAAACATGCTGAGAATCCGTCTACTTGGGCAGCCAGGCCCAGAACAATAACCCCTTCCCCCCTCAAGGTCACATGAGGACTGCTCGGTAGAGCACAGTGAATGGGGATGGGCTAACACACCAGCCCCTCCCCCTACCAACTTCCCTATCCCACCTGGGCTCTGGAAGAGTAGACTTCAGCATCTTTGGCTACCTCTGAGGAATGCTGCCCATGGTTGGAAGTGTAGAAACCAAATAATGACAGACATCCTAGGCAGCCTTGGTTCACAAATCTGGGTATCCCTGATGGGACGAGCGTCCTCATCAGACCTTTGCAGCGCACTTAGCAATCATTATTCCAGCCCACAAACACAAGAGCAAAGAGGAAGGCCAATCCTGTTCAGACCCAGGCTCTGCCTCCGTTACTGACAAGGTCTTTTAGGACACGGGATTATGTGTTTCCTAGTAAATGAAAACATTAGGCATGCAGCATGTACACACAGGTGTACAGGTCCACCCAGCACACAAACAGCACACATAGGGAGGCTCTGGGGACTCTCCCTATTATAGGAATGTGAGCCTTTTCAATTATAAGATAAGGTGAGCAGAGATAAATGAGGGCAGCTATTCATCTGTCTTTTATCAAAGGAAGACTGGTATGGGATACATACAAACACACATTCCCAGTGCTGGGAATGGAAAATCCCAGGACTTCTTGCATGCCAGGTACCAGCTGAGCTCTACCAATGAGCTATAGACCCAGACTTGCATGGCAGAAAAACAAAACTTATGAGACCAAAAACTTAAATAGACTAGAGTTTGAATCAACAGAATGGGGGGTGGTTCGGGGGTGGGGTGGCACACATCTTTAATCCCAGCATTTGGGAGACAGAGGCAGCCTGATCTACAGAGTACATTCCAGGGCAGTGAAGGCTACTTGTCTCAAAAAACCAAAACCAAAACCACAACCCCCCCCCCCAAAAAAAGGAGAAAAGAGCAATGCTTTCTCATACAGTAGCCAGTAGTCAGAGACACAGTCACAGAGAGGGAAGGGACACAAATAGAAAAGACAGAAAAAGTGTGTGTGTTTAACTAACTTCATTCCAGACTTGCCTTGCCTGTCACCAGTGCCAATGAACTCAGGTCACCAACTGACCTTGGGGACAGTGACAGACCTGTATTCTTCATTCTGCTTCATCTGCCTAGTAGCCTGCCCAAAGCCACAGGTAAGTCCAGGGTGACACAGGAAAGCCCGTTTCAATTGCTTGGTCCTCCACGCATTGTCTAGAAGGCAGGCCTAAGGGCCAGCCTCTTTCCTTCCAGATACAAGGGTCCTAGCTCCAACCAACCTTAGCCATTCTTCAGGATGTCTCCTCCCAGGACTCTCCCAGACCACTAAGTCAAAAAGAGATCTTGGCCGGTCTTATGTACTTCTGTGGCCAGAACAAGAGAATGCTCCTGTTTGGACTAGATACAGAGGCCGGAGACTAAGGAGGGTGAGATAGGATACAGGCGAGCTCTGGCAAGAGATGACATCTAAAGACATGCTAGGGTCTGTGTGATTTGTCTGAGATACAGACACACCTTTACTCTCAGGAGACAGAGGCCAGAAGATCTCTGAGTTCAAGGCCAGCCTGGTATAGAGCAAGTTCCAGGTAAAGAAAAGCTTAGGTACAGGCATGGTGGTACACACCTTTAATCCCAGCACTCAGCAGACAGAGGTAGGGGGATCTCTGAGTTCTAGTCAGTGCTGGTCAGCCAGTTAGGTGGAGAGGCAGTATAGTGGAGTTGAGTTCATGGCAGTTCAGTTCATGGAATTCACAGGCAGTTTCACCATGAGGGTTTTACAGAGACAGGCTGAAGAGAGAACAAGCTAGACACAAGTGAAGACAGATCAAGCCAAAGAATGAGAAGAAGCCAGAAGATTAGAACAGCTTGCTAGAGTTAGTTTGAGGCCAAGCAGAGCAATTCAATGAGAAACTAATAGAAGCCAGTTTGAATCAGTCAGCTTGGAGAGGAGTTTGAGAACAGATGGTTAAACCAGACAGCCAGAGTTCAGAAAGAGCTAGAAAGGGTGAGCTTAATCAGCAGTAAGTCTCAGAGGCTGAAAACATTGCGGGCCTAGATGAGATTGTACTGAGGCTAGAGGCTTCCAGGACTAGGCCTGGGATAGCAGGCAGAGACTTAAGCCTCTGAGACAACATTAACAACAGGTGAATAAAAGTTACTTTTGCAAGCTCCAATTCAGGGCAAGACAACCTGACTGAAAAAGCTGAGTGTTATGGGCTCAGGAACAGCCATACATTGACCACTCGAACACCAGACTCAAGAGTGATGAACGTTTACTGAACGCTGAACAAAAACTGACTGGTCAGGGCCATAATCTGGGCTCAGGAGCCAGACTATGATGCCAGCTTGTTTCTAAGGCAGGCTTATACATACATACATACATACATACATACATACATACATACATACATAGATACATACATACATACATACATATGGGTATATACATATGTATATACATATATATGGATATATACATATGCCCATAGCCAGGTAACAACCAAGTAACCAGGTGTAGAAAGCCAGAGAGGGGGTCGCAACATTATATCATTTTGAGTAGCTAAACATAATCAACCTTGTTCCAAATGCATTGCATGTAGGTAGCTAGACAAAGCCTTTTAAGCTGACTGGCTAGGATGTAGGCTTGGGGACTTTCCAGTTCCCCAACATTCCAGGAGAATGGAACAGAGCAGGATGTTGCGGTCTTAACTATAATAGAACTCAAGCAGAACACCCACTAATCACCTATTGTTTTATTTTAAGCAGTCAGTATTGAACTACTGAATTATATCCTGGTCTTCGTCACGTAAGGCCTGAGAACTTGAACTTAATTTCACCTTATGATCAAAATGGAGACTTGGAGGCAAAATGGCTTCTGATATGTTAAGAGGAGCTACGGCTATGCTAGGAACTAAAATAGGTCTCAACAGAAGGGCTCTAGAGTTTAAGCAGGTTACAACACTGAGGAGACACTGACTTCAAATACAGTTCAATTCTGAGGTCCTGATACCCTCCCCACCCCCAGTCCTAAGCTTTCTATCTCCTCTGTGCTCCTGGACTAGCCATGGTCACAGTATGAGCTCAGGACCACCATGCGGATCATTATTTCTAGCTGCTGTCATTCTGAGAGAGGCGTCTGTTCAGGAAGGTTGATTTCAGGCTCAGTTAAAGGCTACCTGAGGTACACCTGTGTAGACGCAGTTCCATGTTCCATCTGCTGCCGGACACTTCACTGGGATCTGTTTCTGTCCAGAGCACTGTCCTAAACCTTCAGAACTACCACAGATGGCCGCTGCCCTGTGTAGGCATACATCCCTAAGTCTCACACCACGAGGAAGGGGAACTCAAGGCTGGCTCACTCCCAGCCGGGGACCAACACCACCATCACAAACACGTGCTGATGGGGACTGTAGAAGGCTGCTGCCTCTCCTGCTATCACCAGCACTGAACACCCTGGACCAAGCAAAGGGATTCGACAGCTTCTGCTTTTGATCTGCCAAGAAACCACCATGTCAGGATGGAGCCCACTGTCCATTCCACTGGGTCCAAGTGGTCAGAGTTCATCAGGAATGGGAGTGATTTTTCAAACGATGTAACATTTAATCACTATTCTAACAATCATGTGTTGACTTTGCCATAGGAGCTGGAGGTGGGGGCCCAATGGCACAGGGAACATGTGAGGCCCTGCGTTCTGTTCCCAGCACAATGCACGTGCGTGCATACACACATGTCCACATGAGAAGATTTAGCCAGCAGGGCATTAAAGTACAGTCACGGCAATCAGAACAGCAATGGACATGAAGTCCCCCATAGGGCAAGGAGACCAGGGGACTTGGTTCTTGGATTGTGAAAAAGTCATATGTGGCTGTACAGAGGGCTGGGGCCATTGGCTGGTCACCAAATGGGAAGCAAATATTCTAATGCTCTAGTGAGCTGCGGTCCTTACCAGAACCTCTGGTGGATCTCAGTCCTGGAAGGGTGGAGATGAGGATATCAGGAGGAGAAGGGACAAAACATAGCTTCAGCAACCTCTGCATTAAAATGCTCATAAATTCTTTTTTTCTCCCCACAGCACAGGCCTGGAGCTTACAGCCTTGCCTCCACCTGAGTGCTGGGACTCCACATGGGTGCCATCACACCTGCGCAACCTCTGAATCCATCACTCTCATCGGCCTGGCGTGACGTAACATCAGAGAAAGGGTCTTGGTGAGTGTAAAACTCCCTAGATCCCATTTTCCCACCAGCGCAGGGGCACCTGGGCTTGGGGATGCCTGGAGATTTCTGTTAGCTCTGGATAATTGGGCTAAGGCTTCTCACAGACAGAAACCATTTCCTGCAGGCGCCATCGGCTCAGATTTCTACTCAAAACACATACAGAGTGTCTGAAGAAAGGCAAGCATGAACTATACTGCACTGAGAAGCTGAAAGGCAAGGAGGGTCCGTTAGTTTTCCTAGAAGGCAGAGTCTGCAGTCTGACACGATGGCATGCCCGATTCACCTCTGCAGGGAAGACATTGATTTTCCCACCTGAGAACTGCACCAAATTAGCTGGCGGCTGGAAGTCTGAGCCCCAACTTTTTTCAGTCCCCACAGATCTTACATTTTATTTCAAGTCTATGAAACAACACAAGATGAAAAGTCTCATTGAGAAACTGAAGTGGAGAGGAGGCTTTGGTATTTCTGCTGCTTGGAGAGAATAATTTCAAAGGTATTTCATAACTGAAACTGAGCTATGTGAAGGCGAGGAGGGCCCTGCAGATTTCTTGCCTCAGTTCCTCCTGGACAAAGGGGCAATCTCCCTCCACCCGCTGCAAACCCAGGGACACCTTAAGGAAAGGCCTGTGTGTTGTGCTTGGTCCGTGGGCACAGGTATCACTCCGAAGCTGCCCGTCATTTTGCCTTCAAGAGAGTAGTGGGAAGAATGTTTCACATGTGAAGTATTTTGCCCCTTACTGGGTGTGTGGCCTTGGGTGAGGTGTTCAGTTCCCTGAGCCATAGCTTTCAGCTCTAAATGGAGACAAATCCCATCTGCTGTATGCAGAAGGATGGATCTAGGTTTAGTATGGAAGATTGGCGAGTTGAAAAAGGTGTCAAAAATTTGTCTGAATGGCTGGCTGAAACAATTGTCAAAAGAAGGCCTAGTGAAACTGGGTTGGAGAGGCCCAAGATCCCCTTGGCTTAGTGTTGAGGAAGGGATTTTAGGGCTGAGGGAAATTATTGCAATGCTATAGTGGGTTCGCTCTGTAAAAGCTAATCCTCAATGGGAAGGCCCAGAAGACATGCCCTTCACAAATCCAGTAAGATGAACATGGTGAGAGGGGCACCAGCACATTACAAGAATTGGGTTGTTGCCCTTTTCCTTGTCCCAGGCCTTAGGGTTGGAGACATTGCCACCCAGTTGGATGAATTAAATGCAATAGGTGCATTTGGGTCTCAGAGTAGTAGGGGCTGGTTGGCAGAATTGAATCGTCAAAGGCAAGGTGGTTTTAGATACTGCAAAAGGCAGCATAGACAAAGCAATGTCCATACGACCTGACCAATAATGAATAACATGGGCAAAGCAATTTTTATGATGGCATGACGTGTGTGGACCTTTGGTACTGGTTAATCAGTCATGATGTTTCCAGGCATGAAATAGAACCCTGTCTGTCCTGAGTTCAATTCCCAGCAACCACATGGTGGCTCATAACCATCTATAATGAGATCTGGTGCCCTCTTCTGGTGTGGAGGTATACATACAGGCAAGAATACGGTAAACATAATAAACAAACAAACACATAAATAAATCTTTTTAAAATAAACAAATAAAAACCTACCACATTTTTGTTTGATCTGTACAAGCAGAGAGATTCTCAAACAAATGAAAGAAAGGCTACACTGAATCATGGCAAATGGGAATCTTGGCTTGTGGACCCGTTTCCAGACTTGAGCCAGTTTGCAGACCCGGAACCCCTTGATAGAGGACCGTGATAAAATGCGTAAAAGTTTGACCGTAAGCCTTTCTCCAGTCCCCACCCCCCCAACAGGGAGCTGCAGCCTTTTACAAGGGTGACTGTGCATTGGGAGAAAAAACAACTGGACTTTCTGGGGTCTTTTGAACACCAGCTCTGAACTGATGCTAATTCTGGGAGACTCCGGGAGACAATGAGGCGCTTGCGTTTAAGTAGGGGCTCATGGAGGTTAACTGATTAAAGGAGTATGGGCTGAAGTCTGACTTACAGTATGTCTAGTGGGTCTCCAAACTTACCCTGGAGGTACTTCCCCAGTTCCAGCATGAGTAATTGGGACAGATATATTCAGAATTCCTACACTGGGCCCCTGACCTATGGAGTGAGGGCTGTTATGGTCGGAAAGGCCAAATGAGAGCTGCTGGAATAACCTCTATCAGGGAAAACTGAATCAAAGACAGAATCGCATCCCAGGAGAAACTGCAGAGATTCATGCCACCATCAAGGACTTGAACGATGCAGCCGTGGTGAACAGGCCTGCGCAGGGGCTGAGGCACAAGCAAGTTACATGAAGAAGTTGCCCAAATGCCCATGGCTTTTACTCCCATTTGCCTGCTGCCAAACATGCATCTATAGCCTCCTGGGTGTGTCTGTCCTATGATCAACTGACTGAAGAAGGCTAGGGTCCATTATACTGATGCTTGTGCACATTATCACCCAGAAATCGGCAGCTGCAGCATTACAATCCCTTTCTGGGATATGCCTGAAAGACACGTGCAAAGGGAAATCTTCAGAGTGGGCAGAACTTCAGGTAGTACACATGGCCGTTCATTTTATTTGGAAGAAGAAATGGTCAGATATGAGATTGTTCAGTGATTAAACCAACTGTAGTCAATGGATCAGCTGGATTTGTCAGAGACTTGGAAACAGCACTGTTGGAAAATTCATGAGAAAGACACATCAGGAAGAAGTATGTGGATAGAGAGCTCCAAAATGGATGAAGGATGTGAAGATGCTTGTGTCCCGTGTAAATGTTAATCAAAAAATGACTTCAACAGAGAATGAGTTCAATAATCATGTAGATAGGATGACCCATTCTGTTCCCCACCATCCTAAAGCAGCTGGCCTGATAGAAAGATGGAACGGCTGTTTAAAGACATAGTTACAGTGCCAATTAGGTGACAACAGCATGGGTGTCAGGGGCACGGACGGTTCTCCAGAGGGTGGTATATGATTTGAATCAGTGTCTAGTAATATGGAACAATTTCTTCCACAGCCAGGATCCATGGGTGGAAAAGGGAATAGTTCCATTCAGGATCACCCCTTGTGACCCACTTGGAAAATTTTTGTTTCTCGTTCCCCCAACTTTAAATTCTGCTGGCCTAGAAGTTCAGGTCCTGTCAGGAGCCACAACCAAACATTCCATTGAACTTGACACAGACTTCCCCTGGCCACACTGAGCTGCTAATGCCCTTAAGCCAACAAGTTATGAAAGGAATAACTGTGTTTGGAGGGATGATTGATCCAGATTACCATAAGGAAGGTGGATTGCCTCTCCACAGTGGAGCTAAGAAAGATTATGTCTGGAGTCCAGAGAGCCTTTGGGTGTCGCTTGGTGCTACCGTGTCCCGTAATTAAAGTCCCTGGGAAACTACAACAGCCTAATGCAGGCAGGGTGGCAAGGGGCACAGACCCTTCAGGAACGAAAGTATGGGTCGCTCCTCCATGAAAAGACCCACGACCTACTGAGGTGTTTGCTAAGGGTAGAGGAAATACAGAACGGGCATTGCTATCTATTCTAAAATTTACAATGTGTTTGTGGCTGGAAGGATAGTTATATCATTTTAGATGGAATTATGACCTTGTTGAATATATAATGTGTTCATGATTGTAAGTGGGATACTTATATCATGTTAGGCATAAATATGACCAGGAAATTGTTCTCATTTTGAAATTAAGCATGACATGAAGAGATATGATTGTGTGTCAAGTTAACAAGGGTGGACTGTGATTGCCAGTCTTGGTTGTCAACTTGACTACATATGGAAATGAGCAAAACCCAAGTGGCTAGTTTCACTTGTAAGGGATTTTTTTTCCTTAATTAAATCATTTGGAGGGGGAAAACCAACTTTTAATCAGTCTTTTGAGGTAGGAACACATTCCTTTAATTCAGAGTTTTTGAGGCGAGAAGATCTACATTTAATCTGGGTAGTACCTTCTGCTGACAGCCCACATAAAGGACACAGAAGAAGGAAGCCTGCTTTCTTTGTCTGTTTGCCTTTGCTCTCACTGGCAAGCACATCCACTCCTTCATTGGCATTAGAGCCTACTTCCAGTAAATACTGGAAGTAGATAGAGTCCAGTAGATACTGTAGACCAGTTAAGATATCAAGCCTTGTGAACTGAACAACTACTGATTTTTAGACTTTCTGTTCATAGACATCCATTGTTGGATTAGCTGGACCATAGCCTACAAGCCAATATAATAAACCCACTAAACATATTTATTCACTGTATCAATTCTGCTCCTCTAAACTCTAGGGTCACTTGATGAATAAAGGAACCATCCCTTCCTTCCACCTCTAGCAATGCCAGGGCCACCTCAATGCATACCTACTGTGTGCACTGAACCTACCAGTGCATATTTCCTGCATTCATTGAACCTATCAATGCATATCTATTGTGTGTATGAGTCTGCAAATGCAAAATACCTACTGTGTGATAGGTCACTCATGCAGGAGACAAACTGCAAACAGGCCAAACTCTATTCTACCCCATCATCATCTACAATGGAACGTTCTATAACCTTGGACACAAAGTCAATCAGTGCAACACAGGGTAGCCGGACTCTCTGTGCTTCTGAACCCCTCCTCTGGTTTTTCTTCCCTCCCTACCACTGTCTCTCTACTGGCTTCCATTCTGAAAGACCAGAGGCATAAATCAGGTTTTCCAACCCTTTATTTCAAATATGAAAGTGTAGTCATTGCCTAGGGCAGGGGTGGGAACAGGCTGTGTTTGAGAGGACTGGAGAGAGACCTCTAAGGAGAATAGGCTTTTCTTAATGTCCCCATCTGGACATCAAAGCTGCTGGACTGTTCTTTACATGTAGGGGTTATGTAGTATGTGATTTATATCAATAAAGTTGTTTTAAAATATGAGCAATCAAGAAATACCCAAAACTCAAGAAAAATTAATAAGAAAAAAAAAGACAGAGCAAACAGAGAATACACTGAACTTGAAGAAAACTAAGCAAATGGAAGATAAAAAAAAAAAAA
>CM053759.1:14421239-14438831 GCA_028658305.1 Pachyuromys duprasi | reverse complement strand
GGGATACAAAGAGAATAAAGTGTAATTAATAAAAATAAAAAAAAAACAACTCAGGTTTCTAAGAAACAGATTACACAAAAGTTTAAAAAGGGGCTGGAGGGTGGGGGAGCTATCCACCAAAGATCGAGATTGTAATCTTGTAAATTAAAAATAAATTTTATGAAATATAAAATCCAATTAATGACCTGGAAGAGAAAATCCAAGAAAGCTTCTAGAACACACAGCAAGAGATGCAAGACAGAAACGTAGCTCAACATATGGCCAGTGTGTCTTCAGCAAAAACAGAGAAAACTAAATTTAAAAAGAAAGTAGACAGATTTAGAAGTAATAGGAAGACAAGAGTCTTTAAAATGAAATGGCCTTGCATGAATGAAAGAAAAAAATGCTTAGGCCTAAACACATCAAAGAGACATTCCTGACCACTTGTAGAAGGACAAAGTGGAGAGATCAAAGGAACTGAGTCCAACAGGCTCCTGAGACAATGGCTCTCAGGAGCCTGGCCACAGGTCTTTGTGTCTGTCATTGAAAATGACTTTGAATTGAGAATTTTATATTCAAGTTCTCTATTATGAATGAGAGAATAAGCTTCCATCTTCCACAGTCAGAAGCAAGGGAAGCTAGCTACAGCGCAGAGAACAAGAAAATTTGTAGTATGTTATTTGATGTTTCAAGGAAGCCAATAGAAGAACGAATTTTTAAAAAAGTATATAAAGCGTGGTGAGATTGGAGAAAAGATAATACTTTTAGTTAGTTAGGTTTATTTATTTATTGTTTATTCGTTTGTTTGGGAGGGTCTCACAGAGCAAAGACTGGCTTTGAACTCTCGGCGTAGCCAGGACTGACCTTCAGTTCCTGACAACTCCGCTTTCCCAGGGCTGTGATTACAGGCATGCAACACCACACCTGGCTTACTTTCAATCTCTGTGTGTGTGTGTCTTAAAACAATTTCATTAGTAGATAAAAGTTGGAAATTATTACTTAGGGGACCAAAACCGAAATGGAAATGATGTTGAGAAGAATTGAGAAAAGGAGTGGTGAGGGCTGGAGAGACGGCTCAGCCGTTAAATGCTCGGCCCGCAACCAAAAATACAAGAAAAGGAGGTAGTGAAGGGGAGACAGTAGCAGATGCAGCTGGTAGTCAGTAGTCAGAGGAGCATCCCTCGTTGTCAGTAACAGACTGAACAGTTCTTAGGAAACCACCAATGATTGCTAGCAAACTTACACACATGGAAACAGTATACGGCTTCAGATGGGCTAGGTCTTGGTAACAGCAAAGTGCCTTGAAACCACTATTTAAAGAAGAACAAAGGCAGCTGCTTGGGCTTCGGGCCCTGGGGACAGAGGGCTGATGGATGAGCAGAAGCAGGTCACACGGACTAAATAAGACTCCTTGTCGTAGATGTTGTGTTTCCATAACCCCAGACAAACTACATTTTATTCGCCCATCTCAATGGGGATTAGCTTCTGTTCTTGTTAGTTATTTTTAGATTAAAAGCTGTCTTTTCATTGAAAACTCATAACTGTGATGGGGTCCTTGCTTGCTTTCTGCTCTCTTTGGTCTTTGAGGGTCTGAATAGGAGCTTCCCAGCTTTCTCTCTCCCACTCAATGGCCACATGAAAAGGGCTACACAGTGCCAGCAGGCAACATTAAGGGCTTACAAGCTCATGGTGGTCAATGGCCTTAGATGGAGAGAGCCAGCCCGGTGAAGGGGAGGGGTGCTTTGCAAGCTGACAGATAAATGCCAGCTTTAAAAGGAGCTCCAAGAGCTGGACGTGGTGGCCCACACCTGTAATTCTAGCACTCTGGGAGGCAGAGGCAGGTGGATTTCTGTGAGTTTGAGGCCAGCCTGGCCTCCAAAATGAGTTCATGATAGCCAAGGTTACACAGACAAACCCTGTCTCCAAAAAAAAAAAAAAAAAAAAAAAAGGGACAGCTCCTACCCAGATTTATGATCTATGGTTTGGGAAGTGCCGCCACCAAGTGGCTCTCCTAATTTTCCCAATCTTAGAAGTCTGGATGTTTTTACGAACAAAAGTCTATCCTCTTATGGTTAGAAACTTTTAATTTAAAAATACATGTCATACAGCTAATCAGAATGCATCATATATATTAATATATGCACATATTCCTATATTGGAACAGATGTCATTTGCATTATCTTACTACCACCTACTAATCTCCAAATGAGGACTTTGGAATGCCCCTCCTCATTTTTGATACTAACTAAATGTTTCTGATTAAAATGATGGTTTTTGAGCTTGGTTTAGTCCCCTAAAGTACTATTTATTCTTCTTTGCTTTGAATCCCTTGAAAAATATGATTACATAAATTCAATTTATCCATCTTATTCACGCACATAAAAATGTCGACTTGGGACAATTTTTTAAAAGGCCACTTAGAGGTATATCCTTATTCATCTCCCCCAAAGAGTTCATCAATCTGCTAATGACTAGGGAGCAGAAACAGCTGCTCCAAAGGTGTGACTAAATCTCATCAGTCTGTCATTTTCTACCTATAGAAAATGTACCAAAGATGCCTTTGGACTTGTTGCTGAAATCCAGATGTAGTCTCCTGGCACGGCAGCATCTTCAACATGAATAGAGCTGTCTACAGCCAGGAATGGGTGATGTAATCCAGGGTCCAGGAACCTTCACACACTGATGGGGCACACCAGCTCTGTGACTTCTGTCCCATAGGTGTGACCTTGCCTGCCTCTGAGATCTACCTTTTTCTCTTGTAATTAAGACTTCCTTTCAAGCAGACAGCTTGGTCCAAGCGAGTCTTGCTGCTGCCTTTGAGATTCTGGGAACTGGCTCTTGCAGAATTCTGATGGGAAAGCGCTGCTGCTTTCTCGTCAGTCTTGTTTATTAGCCTTTGGGTCTCTTTCCTCCCTTTGAATTCTTTTTCATATGACATGTCACGAGGCTACTTCTGAGTGGAAGAGCATTGTGGACACTGCTCCTCTAGCTAGTTTAGCATCCATGTAGCTCTAGGATGCTGGAGGAGAGCTGTCCCATACCAAACCTATACTCCTCATGGAGCTGCCAGCGCCTGGCACTTAGACATGTCTGTGAGACTCAACGTGGTCTCTCCAAAGTGCACACTCTTAAATGTGGCTCTGGGGCCCTAAGAGCACATTCTCTGTTGTGGGGTTAGAAGGGTGGAAGCTGTTAGAAGCTATCTCCTGGTATGCTGTGGGAAAGGACAGAGGGAAGTATGGAGCATGGTTTAGACTGTGCCCTTGTTCCCTGGATCCTGGCACTTATGGCCTGTGCCTGGCTGTGCCAATGAGTGGGCAGCAAGTGTTCTTCTGTGCACGTACATATCAAGTTGGATTTCTATCACTTGTAATGAGAAGAACCATGACGGACTGGTACAGTGGGAAGGCAGGGTGGCGAAGAGGAAAGTCCTCTGTGGCATTCTGCAGTGAAAGTGTGGTGACCCTCAGCTTTACAACCAAGTAAAGCTGGTGTGTCAGACAGCTTTCCCTCACTGTCACAAAATACTACCTCCTCCCCGCCAAGTCAACTGTGACGGGGGAGGGCTTGTTCAGTTTTATGGTTCCAGAAGCTTCAGTCCACAGATGCTTATTCCACTGCTTTGGGGCCTAAGATGAGGCAGGACACCACAGCAGTAGCAAGTGGCGGCATAAAGTATCTTACTTCACAGCAGTGGGACTGCAAGAGAGGGAGGGAGAAAGGAAGGGAAAGGGGGTCTAGGAAGAAGATGCATCCTTCAAAGGCACATTCCTCCAATTAAGTCCCATCTTCTAATAATCATTCAGCTCTGACTTCACAAACAGATCAACCCATTGATGCAATTAGAGCCACCATGATCCCATCAACTCTGGCTACTATATGACTGAAACTCCAACACATGAGCCTTTGGGGACATATGATACTCATCCGAACCAGAATTCAAATTCGCTCTGACTCAAATGCTTTTCTAAAAGAAATAAAATAAATGTACCTGAGGATTGCGCCTGGAGCCATGGCTGTACCACTGGAGAGCAAAGCATGAGAGCATCTCCTCACCCTCTAGGAGGAGGGACAGGCTAAGCTCTTCCTCAGCGGGTCTGTGAGGGCTACAGGGACGGGCAAGTTGCTTGGACCACTGCAGGCTCTTAATAAATCACAGCAATCAGCTTTGGGCTCCAGAACGCTGAAAGGTGGAGGAGTGCTCTTCAGGTCCTTTCACCTGCTCCTCCAGAAAGCCAAGGCTAATAAATAGCCTGAAGATGCTTTTACAATTGGTGAACTCAATTTATCTCACTTTGGGAGGACATTACAGTGATACTTCCCATTACAAGTGAGAGCAGATTGTTTCCTCTTTAATTCTGAAGGGCAGTGTTAGTATGATTGGTGTCCTTTGTGTAGAAAGAGCAATTTCTACCATCCACTTCGCTCTCTAGGGCAGGGTGCTCCTCCACTCCCCCCCCCACCAGGGCAGTGTCCTCCCTTGTTCTGGGGGCTGCGGGTGCCCATTGTCTTTCTTAGCAGCTGATGGGGCCTCTTCCCTTGAATACGTTGACTAATGAGAATATTAGCCACTTTTCAAGACAGTCTGCTTTAACAAGCTCAAGGGCTTTATATCAACGAGTTCAGAGGCTGTTTTTCTTGTTCAAAAAAACTTGGCTATCTATAAAACTGAAACTACGATTTTGAAGGACATTCACTATTCATCTTCTCATTTCTCTCAAGGACCTCTTACTGCTCTTTACAAATGTTATCACCATTCTCTATAACTGATCAAATTTATGAGGCTTGATAAATCCATTTTATTTGTGCAACTTCATCGACAGTCCATCCATCTATCCTTGGAGAATTTCTAAACACTCAATATGGATTTCATTCAACATACACAAATAAATGTCATGGAAGTATACTGACCAATTTTTTTTATAATCATAAAGCATGTGTTTTATACGTAATTGAAATTACTTTCAAACATTTTTTAAAAAACATTTTAACATTTTACCTATCATTTCCCAGTTCTCAGACCTGGTTGATTTCCTATTGCTCCCTACTGGGGAAAATGGGAGATATATACATGCAGACACACACACACACACACACACTTGCCTACTTTCTCTTCCAAGAGGTGAGAAAAGGATGAGAAATAGCATCTTTGTACTGTAAGGGCAGCCAACCACAAGACGGATTCAACCCGAGGAAGGCAATGGGTGCATCCCCAAAGGCTCCCTGAGATCCGCTGTCCTGCTGCTTATGCTGCCATCTGTTGTAATAAGAAAGCGAAGATTTTCTGTCAGGAAAGTCAAAGAGCTTCTGTGATGGCTTGGGAACGTGTAAGAGAAAAAGTGAACAGCAATGGAAAATGTGTTTATTCTGGGAATGCTTTCCTAAGTAGGAAGCCCAGAGACAATTTCTCAGAGCATACACACTGCTCATAGACATGGCTGAACACAGGACGGTACAGGTTTCCTATGCTCTAGCCCCAAGGGTGGAAAATGGCTTTCTTCTTGGGAGTTCATCTGCAGTGACAGGATTTGAAGAAAAAGGGGCATTAGTTATCTTTGACCTAGCTTAGAAAGGAGAATGCCGGAATGAAAGATTGCCCACCAAGACAAGCCAGACAGGAAACCAACGGGGTTCTGTGGTCAGCCCCATGAGCTGGCACACGGAGCAGCAGAACTCAGCAATAAGGCACCATCCTGGAGCATGAGCAAGCTGAGCTGGGGAGAGCAGCAGGCGGGGATGGGCCAGCTAGCATCTACATGGCTGGTTAGGAAGGGGATCTCCAGGATGAACACAGTTGCTCCTTCCTGCACATGCTGGCAGGGTTTGCTGCATACCTTTAGAGCTCCTCAGCTCAGGTAGAAGCCCTATAAGCAAAAAAAGTAATTTCTCTTTCCAAGAATGACAGGTGACTTCTACTGGGCCCAAACTCATGAAAAATAGATGCAGATGGACCAATCCTTGGGATGGGTAATTTTTAGAAATAGTGAGGAGGCAGTGATTGAGCAGCATATAGACCCCCAAGAATATGGGCCAAATTCGAATTCTTCGTTTGCAAACCTCAGAATGAGACAGCATTCTGAGATGGGATCTTTAAAGAGGCAATTGGGTTAAAATGAAGACTTTGGGGGTGGGCCCTAACCCAATTTATGGCTTTATAAAAAGGAGTTGAGACAGACAGAGAAACCTTTGGGACACCCCTGTGCAGAGGGGTGCCATGTGGGGACACAATGAGAACATACCTTCTGAAGACTGAGAAAGAAAGGCTTCAGAAAACAACAACAACAACAACAGCAACAACTGCTGCACCTCAGCCTCAGACTTCTGGAGGAACACAAAGTCTCTGCTGTTTAAATCACCTTGATACTGGTATTTTGTTAAGGCGCCCTGAGTGAAATAATTTAGTGGGTAGGATCAGAGTGTAGCAGAGCGATGCGAAACTGGCATTCGGGGCCAGCAATGCTGCAGGGAAGTCTTGAGCTATAGATAGCACCCTGCCTGTATCAGGCTTGAAGGAGACAGAACAATGAATGAAACATTAAGATCTGTCAGTGAAACATAGGAAACAAAAGTACTTGAACCAAGGAGAAAATTGCATCCATCACTGGTCAGGCCTGGTTTGGCCCAGGCTTCTCTGGCTCTCAGATAACTGTTTTCTTGGAAAACCCTGAAAGTGATGAACAGCTGGCTGCTGACCATAATTTCCAAACCCTACCAAGACTAGCACTCTGCTTTGCCTTTTTATTCATAATGTTATCACCTTATAATGTGTGATAACACATGAGTTACATACATGCAGTAAGTATCAATACATACTTTTGTTACAAATTACTAAGTATATATGAACCAGGAGACTGACATGGCCCACCAAGCCCACCATGTGGCACCCAGAAGCCAGGTGGTAAGAGTGAGCAGGAGATGGATCAGCATTTATTGGTCCAAATAACACCTTAGCCCACCTCCCACTGGCCAAAGGCGCACTAGGATTCCAGATTACTCATAGGTAAGACCCTATATGCACCTGCTTTCCTGAAGATACATGTCCCCAGGCACCCACATGGAGCTCACACACAGACTTGGACAGGAAGACAACTGCGCAGTGCAGCCATAATGACCCAGGGAGGAACAAGAAGCGGCTGTGGATGAGTAGGGATCTGGTGCTCCAGCCATGGGGTAACTGGTGGGCTAAAGCCCACTGATTGTACAGTCCTCTCCTATAAGGTAGAAAGCGGCTCTAGGCAATCGTCCTCCATGGTCTACAGTGACAAATGCATGAACTTGTGTGGCCAGGAGGTTGTGGCCAGGAGGTGTGGAAACAGGTTCTGCTCATGTGCAGCACATTAGGGGCCATGCAATTACCTCAAGGGGCTGTACAAACATCAGCAGTGCCCGGTCATTCTGTCTGTCATTTTATCTTGCCATGAAGTCAGATGGGGCACCGCCAACAGAGACTACAGTTTGGCCTGCTATGCTGCAATGCCACTCAGAGCTCTGTGCAAATGTGCAACACTTACTCGAGAGCAGGAAGCCCGGAGTGGCAGGATGGGCTGGGAAGACAGTCACTAGCCCTGTGTTCACAAGAACAGGTGAGCCTCCTTTCAGCTTTATTTTTCCAGTTTGCCTAGAGGGGAACAAGGGCTAGGGCCTTCAACAATTCTGTGCAAAACTTCCCTAGATTTCTCTTCAAGAGCCAAAGCTACAGAGCCAGGCCACAGTTCAAGCAGGTCAACACAGGACTATACCCTACCACCTGTCTCTAACAGGCAGGGATAAAGGAGGACAGGGTTCTTTTGTGAAGCGAGAACCACTGAAGAACAATTTTTCCTTTTTCCCAAGTCCTCGAGAAAAGGGTAGCTAGAGAAATTGCTCATTGTTATTCCCACCTGACTCCAACACTCCTATTAGGCCCAGGTTTTGCCCACCAGGAAAGCACAGGTAATAAGGTCTGCGCTGGAGTCAAATTTGGTGTCACCTCTGTTACTGACCCCTGAACACTGCTGTCACCTCCTCCTCTGCCATTTCCTTCCTCTTTCACAGTTAACCTTTGTTTTGTTTAGTTTTTGTGTTTGTTTTTTTTTTTCTGAGAAAGGGTTTCTCTGTGTAGGTTTGGCTGTCCTAGACTCAATTTGTAGACCAGGCTGGCCTTGAACTCAAAGCAATCTGCCTGAGTACTGGGATTACAGGCGTGTGCCACTATGCCAGGCTCCAGAGTTACCTTTCATGTTTTCCCCCTTTGGTTTTGTTTCTAGATTCTGAAGTAAGAACATCTTATCCTTCGGAATTAAATGAAAAGGTTTCACATTAAAGGTTAAAGTCTTGCTGAATCCCTGACCGCTACTGAGCAGGCGTTCACTACTGGGCCGCCAGGCCAGTGTGAAGTCAAAGGGCCATAGCAGGCGGCCAGTCTCACGGAAATGACAGTTAACTGAAAATACAACTGATTAAATCTAGATGGGGCAGATCACTTAGTAGTCACACACACACACACACACACACACACACACACACACACAACAAGCTTAAAATTGGTATAGAGGTCCTACCAAAGACACTACAATGTGGGAAAAAGTGATTAGTTAGATAAAGATTAACGAGCTGCATCAGTAAGCAGAGGATAAAGAGCATGTTCACTAACGGATAAACGGATCCTCTAAAGTTTACCACAGAAGATAAACACTGAGCACACTGAGGGAACCAGAGGCCCAGTGATGTCTGGGCACTGTTTCTGTGTGAGAGAGCTGGTTCTGTATTGCACACCTGTGCATCGGGATTAGAAGGTTCTAAACCAGGTGCAACAGCCAAGAACCTCACCTTAGCCCTGGAAATGAGCTTCAGTGACAGACGCTGACACAAGCATCCTTAGACACTGACCTAAACTTAAACGTGTGACACGGGACGCTCTCAGGACTTAAGCTCAGGGCTGTGACTCTATCCGTCACCTATCCGGGTCTCTCTGTTGCGATGTGCACCTGACGCATTCTTCTGTCGTCTATCCTAACGTCCTATGACTTGACGACAAACACCACAAAAGAGCAATTGCAGGCCTTTGGGGAGAAGCCAGCTGGAAGTCAAAGGGAGAAGGTCACAGAACGACAAGCAAAACAAAGTGCTGCCACAAGCTATAGAATCTCAGCACTCTGTGTTACAAATGCCTGAGTGTAAACACGTCACAGCTGCCGGCCCCCAGCTGCGCTTCACTTCTCCTCCAGCCAACCTGGGTTTTTGCTGACAGGAAAGTACAGACACCTACCTGAGCTGGAATCTCGCTCCTCCCGCTTTCTTTCCCCCAGTTCTATGTTTCAGGACTGCGGGCGTCTGCGCCCAGAACCTGAGCGCATTTTTTCGTTGTTCCTTTTCTGCATTTCCCCCAAGTAACTCACACTGTGTCATTTCCAGTGCCACAAAACTATTACTAATGAACAAAACAAGTATCAACAAATCTCACCGCCAGGCTTTGATTAAGGGGATAGAGAAGGCCCTGATAATATTTAGAAATAAACCTATCTCAGGAATAATAATAATAATAAATGAACAGATTCATCGTTTCTCATATTCCCTTGAGGACAAAGTGACATTGTGGTGGTGACAGCTATCCAAATTTAAAATGAGCAGGACTTGTGGTGGTAGAGCAGTCAAGCAGTTAGGATTTTGAACAAATAAATATGCCATGCGGATCTGACCACATCATCACACAGAGAAGAATCCAATGGTTTGATATGAACCATAGCACTGTTTGACACAGTGAACAAACTGTGAATAACTGTAAATGGCACAATTCTGAGATGACATATGTACATCTGTTAAAAGAATGAGGTATACATACTTGGGAGCTGAGCTAGACATTTTGTTGTATTCCCAACTTGCCCTGTGGAAGATTTAATGAAAAGGTCTGTATTAAATTGCACCATAAAGTTAAGTAAGATCTATTGAGTAAAAAATAAGTGAGGAGCAAAACAGGGGTTGGAAGCAGTGGGCTGGATGAAAATGGAATCCGGGCACGCTGTCCTCCAAGGTCAGCAGTTAAAGCTCACCCAAGGTCACGGATGACGAAATGCTCACTAGAGACTTGACCTCAATCTGGGCACAGCAAATAGCAGATTGACATTGTCAAATTATTCCTGCAGATGGCAATCCAGTCACCGTTCAGTAACCCAGGCCTAGCTAACTGTCTTCGTCCTTGGCTCAATGGGGGTGAAGGCCTACCTAGAGCAGCAGCAGGCCACTGTGTAGGTTATTGACAGCACATGAAAGCCATTGCCACCTTCCCACTCCCTTCTTGTTCCAAGGTTGTCAGGTGGCTGGTGGGGCAGCTCACCCATTGGCCTGCATTCCTATTTTCACTTGCCCTATGCTAAAAGGAAAAGGACAAAGCCTGATCCTGTTTCTCTTAGCTGTGTTGGTTCTAGACTGTCCATCGCCTTTGCTCTGCAGGGCCTCTGATGGCACAAGTCCTACTCATGGGGAGTGGGACAGTACGGCACTCTGCAAAGCAATCCCTTAGAGAGCCCTCTGGGGGAAGAGGCTGAAGCAGACCTGGAGACCTGTCACTGCGCACACATTTACAGAGAGAATGTGACCAGCCAACACTGGTCACACACAAAAGTTAGTCACACACAAGGGAGGATGCTGCGAGGGACCTGGCTTCTATGTGGCAAGCTTCTGTCTGACTCAAGTGTTGGTCAGTCAAAGTGCCAGCTAGATCAACCCTGTGTAGAAGTCTCTGTATGTGTGTACAAAAGAGGATTCAAAATGCATTCAGGACTGCCAGGACCTTCTGGCAAGGCCATTTAAAGGACGGTTTCAGGTTGGCCTCGGCAGGGCAGCCTGGATGGCAAAGAGAAGGAGATAATGGGGCAAAAATCTGCTTCAAAGACCAGCCGGGGTGGGGGGCCAGTGCTGCCACAGGGCTTCGGAGAAAGGCGGAACCTCTCAGTCTGCAGCTCCTGGCCCAGGTCCATCCTTTCACTGTGCCGCCTGTGTTCTGGGCTCCGGAGGCCAGGCCCCAGCCTTCGGAGACTGCGCCAACCATCACAGTCTGCCTGCCATGTCAACACCCGGTAAGGCTCTGAGAGAGCAGCCTTATCTCCCCATGCTCGATTCATGCTTCCAGAAAACCCGCAAGATGCCTCACCCCAAACAGACATTCCACTGCTCATGGGAAAGTCTCCAGTCTCAGCCCTCCAGGCAGTATCTTATATGTTAGATTAAAGCTGACTCACAGACTGCTTCCAAAGCTGTTCACCACAAGAGAACAAAAGCAGCCACCTGCCAAAGTCTGGAAACACCCTTGGGTCTGGTGCCACTGGCTGGCTGTGGGTCTTTGACATCTACCTGTTTGTGGGCCCTTGGTTATCTTCAGGCTCTTCCCTGCCCACATCTGGCTCAGATCTGATTGCTGACCTAGGGTCACACAGGCTTGATAATCGCTTTCAATATTGACAGCCTGGATCCTAACCCTGCTTAAGTTCTTGACACAATAATTTCCCCTCCCTGCTGTCTGTGGGGACAAGCAGTGTTCCACCCGCTTCACTGAGAGCCACTCCCTGTGTTTCGTGGGTCTAGACCTGGATTATAGAGAATCCATAATGGGCTTCATCATCTTTGGCTAGGCTTTGTCTGCATCATCTGACAGCTTCTAGGCATGGCGGCCTGCTCTGCAGACACTGTCCCCTTTATGTCCCATGTGTCCAACTGTCTTCTGTGGCGACCTTGCCCTGTCAGACTGGTCATCTGCCGTGCATTCTCCCCACTGGTTTGCTCTCAGCCTCAACTTCTGTTCTTAGTGCAGGGAAAACTGAAGCCACACAGCCAGAGCTGCCAAACTCGACTTCCATCTCCCCTTCCCCTCAAAGCTCCTCCACATTACAAAAACACATAGGAGCAAACACACATACACACACACACACGGTAATGGATTAAGCATAGTTCACCAATAGTTTCTTTATCGAAGCATTGACCTACTAGAGAAGAGCAATCTCCCTTCCTCACAAGATGGCTATAAGGGCCAACAATCTGCACACAAGCACCTTGACAGCCATCCATTTTGACAAGCAGAAGGGACCCAGCACCTCGGTAAGCCAGTCAGAGAGTGCCACATCCACCTCCCTCACCTGCGCCAGCGGTCCAAAAGGAGCACAGAGTCACATGCTCGTCTTTGCCCCCTCCCTGCTTGCCCTTGTCATCAAGCCTCACACTGTATTATAGTCACCCATTCCACACAGCAACAGCACCTAACATTTCTGAACAAGCACAGTGCCAGGAACCCGGAAACAGCTTTACCAGTGACTAGTGAATGTGTGAAGAAACAGAGGTTTGGCTTCACGCGCTGAAAGCCAGTGGGAACACTGGATATGAGACCACAGGATCGGAATCACTTAACAATGGCTGCCCAGCCCCGTGCAACAGTTGGAGACCAATGTGCCCCAGCCCGGCCTTGCACTCACCGGTACGGCTCCATGGTGCGCATAGCGTAGAACAGGGCCTCCTCCAGCATGCCCAGGTTGATGCAGGCATCCATGGCGCAGTCCAGCACCTTCAGCTGGTAGATGTTTTTGTCGGGAAGCCGTTCAGAGTTGCTGCTTATGATGGCCTGGCACAGGGCCAGAACCTGCTCCCACTCTGTTGGTACCTCAGTTAAGGATTCACTGTCTTCACAGAGAAAACACAGAAGTACACAGACATGGCTAAGAGGCTGAAGAGCTCTAAGCAGGGGAGGGGCCAGGAGTCCATTATTTTGCATGGATGAGCCACCTAGAAACACACTCAAGAGACAAAAACACATTCAAGTGGCATCTTAGTGAAGCAAACTTTGTTTATGCCAACAAACCGTCCTGTAACCCAGTCTGTCCTCCAGGAGAATTAAAACTCCATAAGAAGTATTCCACTCTATATGTTCCCTCTTTCAACTTAGTTGAGAAATGAATGAAAGTGTTTGCTAAAATGGAGTGAAGTTTTAGGTCGGCGTCAAGTTATTTACTATGGAATTATTTCTGTTTAAGAGACAGAATCCCTTCTGAGGAAGGCCAGCTTGTGTTTGCGTTTGACTCATCTGAGTCCTGGGCATGCATGGAGCCCAGCCTAGTGCACAGGCCTGCAGCAGGTGCATCCCTATGAAGAAATACGCTTGTTTGTCATACAACAAAGTGACCCCAACCTACACCTAACTGAATAAATGTCTTCTTATTTTAAACCTAAACATTGAAGGAAAACATTAAAGGCTGGGTGTAGTTGTGCACAACTTTAAACTCCAGCACTTGGTAGGCAGAGGCAGATGGATCTTTGTGAGTTCGAGGACAGTGTGGTCTACAGAGCGAGTTCCAGGATAGCTAGAACTACATAGAGAGACACTGTTTCAAAAAAAACAACAAAAAGAAATGAAGGAAGAATAAAAAGGAAGAGAAGAAAACTATTAAGCACAGTTTATATGGGTGTACCGTGAGCAAGGGAAAATGATGTCTTAAAAAGAGCAAGGAGGTCTACTGCTCAGCAGCTCCAACTTTCTGATTAATCTTGTGCCAATTAAGTCAGTAATTAATTTCATGGAGCCTCAGTGCGATATTCCACTCCCCATGAGTTGTACGATGCTACTCAGGGCGGCCTCAATCCACTGGCTCCACTAACCCATCTGCCTCTGTTTCCTGAGTAGCTGGGCCTGCAGGTGTGTGGACCTGGCCCAGCCTTTAACCTTGCCTTTGCAGGCTGGTGTCCCCTCCCTCTTATAGAGGCGGCTGGAGGACTGAGGATATGGGCTTCCTTCACCACACAGCTAGAGTTGCATGTACCCGTCGGGGGACCCAGCTGGGGCCATTGCACAGCTTCTCTGCTCCCCTGCTGTGTTGAGACTGGGTGCCCCTATCCCCTGAGACCCGTCCTTCCTACCACTGCAGTTCTATACTATTCTGCTCTGATGTTAGAATTCCGCTTGGGGAAAAACGTCTGAAGATTCAAACTATGGAAGAGACGGTATAGATCTTTATCATCAATTAAAGCTTGGTTCAAACCTAAGCCAGTTCTAACCTCTGTCAGAGACGGAGCTTTTAGAAAGTCAAATGCTTCCAAGAAGGCTGAAAAGAAAAAGCCTGTCTCAGTAAAAATCAAATAAGATAACGTATCTAAAAATGGGGGAGGGGAGTTATTTTGGTATCCTCTCACAAGCCGGGCGGAGTTCTGGGTGTCATGAATATGGTTGGAAAGTTTACTGGGGTATGCAAAGCACATGGCAGAGATGTGAGTGCCTTTCTTGTTCCTTCCTGTCACAACCCCTGAGTGTGACAGGCTGAAGGGAGAGGGTGGAAGAGCAGGTAGGGTGGAATCATTTCTCCTCCCCTCGGAGGACCCTGTCTCTTCGCAGCTCTGAGTTCCATGCACTTCCCCTAAACCTTGACTCAAGCCCTCATCATCAGGGTCCTACCACAGCAAGCAGCACCTTGAGCAGATGGCCCACGTAGGCCTTCACCCCTTTCCCCAAGCAAAATCTACCTTTCCTCTGACTATGCCAGCAGAGCACTGCTTACAAAACATCAGTGAGTCCTCCTGGGAATGGGGGATCTATGAACCTCCCAGGAGAGACGCTTTCTCTCAGCTGAGGCACCAAAAGGTTTCCTCTGGAGCACCATTTCCTTGGGGAGAATGTCAAGCCGAGGCCTTTTATGTCACCTCTTCGGGTGCGTCCTGGCTCTGATCCCAGAAGGGATTCATGTGCCAAAGACAGTGATTGAGGGTTATTGACAGTTGGTGATTTTCTTTTGCATTCATGTGAGGTGGCTGTTTCAAGTTTGCTGAAGGAATCCCCCAGAGGTCGGGGGAAGCGGTTTCTTAGACAATACACTGATTTTGAAACAGATTGCCGTGCTAACCTCTGTGGCTTTTCATTCCAGGATTAGATGTTTGACAAACTGTCAGGAGGAATGGCTGTCTCTTACACAATGCCAGACATTTCTGTGGCAAGGCCTGAGCCGTATTGTAACATTGTTCGCCTGGTTCCCATTGTAACTTGTCTGCTCATTTCCAGATCGTGCTCTGCCTCATCACAAGGCTGAGGTGGGAAGTCTTACAAGTGGAAACCAGATGTGCTATTCTGTACCCACTCGTAGGAACGCATCCACACCCTCCACACCAAGCAGGAAAGGACTTCATGCCAACCTCCCTCCACAATACTGGCAACCATCTCCTGGCAAACGAGGTAAAACTTCTCATGTAAACTGCTCCAGGGGTTGGACTGGGAGGAACAATTTTAACTATAAGTCTCTTCCCAAGTTAGTGAGGATGTGTCTCTGCTCTGATATTTGTCCCTGCTACCATGGTGTATATTATAACCAGTTCCACTGAGGTGCTGAGCTCTGTACCAGGGAAAGATGGGTGCTTCTTTTCAAACGCTCCTAATGACTCTAGGAAGGTGGGGATGAACAGACAGGGGAGTGAAATCACTTGGGAACTAGTTTAGCTTATTGAGACAGGCCACCAGAGGAGGGTCTGTGCCCATCTAGCCATGCTACTCTGCTTAACGCCATTCTGGGCCGCTCTGCAATAAAAACTAACTCTGTGTCCATATCCAGCAGTTTCATTCCTCCTCTGTGGCATGCTGGACAGCACCGGCGGCATGTCATGTGGTTTTCAATTATAAGGAGTCTAACATTCCTTCCCACAAACTAAAGTAGTTGTAGGAGGAAGGGGGTCTATGAGTTTCGCCTTTTGCACATAAAAGAAGGAAAGGAGAGGGGGAGGAGGAGGAGCAGGAGGAAGAGAAGGAAGAGAAAATAAAACAAATATCCTGCAATTTACCTTTCTGCTGGTAAGGTAGGTAGGGCATCGGTGCTGACCTGTGCCTGGATGGGTCCCCACACTGCTGGCTGGGAGATGCAGCATTGGAACTTTCAGACCTTGCCCTCACCGGTGGCACCAAGCTCCCAGTAGAGCGGCAACCCCCAGTGCGGCCCGGCCCACAGGTAAAAGGATACTCCAGTGTGCCTTCAGCTCTTCAATTTTCTTCAGCGATTCCTGAATCTCCTTCCATATTTGCTCATCACCTATCAGCATATCAGCATCCTGCTCGGGCCAAACAGGGAGACAGGAAAAGAAGACAAATGGCCCAATTAAAACACGGGCAAAGGATTTGAACATGCATTTCTCCAAGAGAGACAAACAGATGGCCTACAAGCAAATGAAAACACACCCGGCATCATTAATCATTAGGGAAATTCAACTCAAAACCACACCGCGCTGCTGCCTCCTGCCCAGCCACACAGCTCTGACTTGATACAGAAGGCATTGGAGGTGCCATTAGGGGTGCAGAAGAGCTGAGGAACTGATGTTCCACAGGTGGGTGTGTACAGCAAGTGGCATGGCTGTGAAAAATGGGCTTCTCGGCGCCTTGAACAATTGACCTATTTGTGCTCCTGACCATTTCTGCCAAGAAAATGTGTAATGGAGCTCCGGCATTGCTGCTGTCCTGTGACTGGTTTGCTGAAGCTCCTAGCAAACACAGAAGTCACCACAGCGTTACCAACAGTATTACCATCTCATTAGTTCTACTCCGAGGTTGGCAACCACAAGAAATGAGACCGTGTCCAACAAAAATGTGTGCACTAATACCCATAGTCCATACTAGCCAAAAGGGGTTGCAACAAGATGTCCGTCATCTGAGGGTGGGTGGATAAAGGCCCGGCCCAACAGAATATTTTACTCATAACAAAATTAGCCAAGTATTAGTATAGGCTATAACATAGATGAGCTTTAAATACATTATTCTGAGTGAAAGAAGCTAGTCATTTTGGGCTGGGGACATGGCTCAGCAGGTAAAGGTGGCTGCTGCCACACCTGATGTCCTGAGTTCAAGCCCTGGGACCCACGTGGTGGAGAGAGCTGACACAAGTTGCCCTCTGCTCCCCATTAGTGTTTCACTGTTTTTCAATTGCTTGTCAGGAACCATGGTTGAAGATCCTTTGGATTTATCAACTCACAGATAAGTTTCACCATTGAAGCAAGCCCAGGAGAAAGGCAAAATCCAGCCTGGCAGTCCTTAACCCTGCCTTGGCAGTCAAGGGGTCAAAGCCCTGTGGGTCTGTAGCTTACCCTTCAGAACTGTCCAGGCACGGATATCCTACAAGTGGTCAAGGAGGAATGAAACATGTGCAAGAGACATCTAGACATTCCCAAGCCCACATCTCCCCTTCCAGATGCACTTTAAGGTCATTCATCTGAGCTCTGTAATTTGTGAGTCTCTGTGCTAGGTGTTTGGGAGAGAAAGGAACAAAGATGAGTTAAGATTTAGAAAGGTAAAGAGCCATGTTTATCTTTAGAAAACTTATATTTAACTGTGGATGACACACAGCTATAAACACTGTAGCCCAAGGGTTCTGGGTTCTGAGTTGTGGGTTCTGGGTTGTAGGTTCTGGGCCACATCAGCCTCAGCACTCTTAGGCCTGGCCCTGCCTCATCGTCTTAAACTTGCTGTCCTTATCTCTGTGACTTCTATTTCCTGCCCCTTCACCTCTTTCAGCCCTTCAGTGGACACTTCCTTTAAAGCTCCCCACCATGCACAGGCCTCTCCTCTACCCGGCTGTCTGTCCATCTCTTCTGCGTAAGCACCATGGTTGGCTGACTTTTTTCTGCTCCACC
>CM053759.1:14391589-14420739 GCA_028658305.1 Pachyuromys duprasi | reverse complement strand
CAGGATGGAAACAGTCTAATCTTTAGTGTCTTTGACTGGAGCACTTTGGTTCATGGATAACATACTGGGACTAATAGATTAACACACAGGCTCACTCAAAAACCTTTATGATTAACAGGAAACACCAACTGGAACCGATTTCTACTTCCTTTGGCAGGAATAACTGAAAGCAGTTCAGATTTAACTTTGGAGAAAAATGGTTCTTTCATAACATGGAAAAAGGCTAAAACTAGCGCCTTCATCATTGTATCAACCTCGAGAGCGGCCAATGGGCAGAGTGGGCATGGAGGGATGTGGAGGAAAAGGAAAGAATGTTCTCAACTTAAGATAGAATCAAATTGTTCTGTGTTCCACTTAGTCCTTAGGGAGCAGATGCACATTTGCTGTTCACTCTGGCAGAAACTGGTTCTATTACAACTATAGTGTTACAAGGTAACCCTCTGCACCCAACCTCAGGCTCAAGGTTAAACCTCCAGCTACAGAGAACTTCCAGAAGGTCACAGCAGAACTCCTACAATCTCCGAAGCTTTTTACACGGGCAAGCCCCTCCCAACCCCAGAGAAAACATCTCCTTCTCAGAGAAAGCTCAACAGCTTCTAGAAAACCAGGTCAACGGGACTTTACAGAGAGCAACAGAGTTAGGGCTGTTAGAGAGACGAGCCACACGGGTAGCGGGTGCTGAGGATCGGCTTTTACATGCGGCATTTTGCAGGAAACAGGCATGCAAAGGCAGTTATCATGTGCGGAAGTTTAGGGAGGCACCTCCTCGCACCCTCCCCCATGCTGAAAAGACATGAGCCTGAGAATGCATGGCCCGGATTACATGAAGCAGAAGGCTACTGGCTTGGCTTGAAAAGCACATTCAAATGAATTCCTTTCACGTTTGTGGAGAAACTATCAAATGGATGGCTTGTGCAGCTGTAAACGCACAGGACTCCAGCAGAGTCCTGCCAGTCTCCCTCTGTAAACACTACGAGGTGGGAGGTTTGGGACTCTGGGAAAAATGCAAAGATTTTTACAGGAAAACTGTGCTAATGTAGGCTGCCATTAAGATAAAGCACACCCCCACATTTCAGGACAGGTTTTATTTTAGTGGAGACTGAAACCACAGCCCTTGTCTCCTTAATCTTTTTTTATGCCCCTCTCTAGGAGCAGCTGCTTTCACTCACCTCTGCAAACAGACAGGAAATTGCTTTAAACTACGACAGAACAGATTCCAGTTAGCTTTAAGGGGCAACATCCTGCCGGTGAAGGTTAGGGCGGCCAGCCTAGCTGCAGTTGCTCCAAAGACATTTAAAAATAGTGTGAGGGGTGGCTGGCTGCATGCTAGAGCCCTTGCCTAGCTGTGAGGCCCTCGGTTTAAGCCCCACACTGAAATAACACAGGTGAATAATAACACATCACATGCAAGAGGTGTTGTGTGGCAGGAACCACGAAAGCTGCACTGAGTCCAGCTCTCAGCTCTGCTGTTGGCCAGACGCAAGACCCAGCGCAATGTTCAGCTTTCCCAGGTGAGAACTTGATTACAGTTACCATGGAGATGGAAACTAATCGTTCCAGTCCATTGGTCACCTATGTAGGTGTCTGCTGTGCTTGAGGAGAGTCCTTAGACTCTAAGAGTAGAGACTTTGGACATCTGTGGTCCTGCAAATTGCAAAGCCCTTTCTTTCCTCTTGCCCCTTCATTCTATTTTAAGCTGAGTTTCCTACCACACCACCCCAGCCAGAGCAGACCACATAGGGCGCAAGAACAAAGGCTGTGCTCAGCATGGCTCTACATGCTGCCAACCCTAGTCTGACTACGGCTGCTTCATTCACGTGTTCCTCTAGTGTCTATGTATAGAATGATCAGTAGGGGGTGATATCCAAAACCCAGGCAGTTTATGGCATTTGCTTATCTCCTAAGACAAGCACATCACATTACTTAACCTGTGGTCCCCAAACAAGTGGAGAGTTTAGCTGGGGTCTACACTAGCAATTTCAGATAACTAGTCCTGCGACACAAGTCCAGAGTTGCTTTTAGAGGAGCTCATCTCTACAGTAACCACAGAAAATTTCATTAGGGATCAGAAGCTGTGCCTCAGCATCCATTAGTGCAGCATCCAGAAGCCTCCTAGGATTTCTTTCTTTCTTCTTCTTCTTATTTTTTTTTAGAGCTGGATTGCACAGCACACAAATCCACCAGAACTTATTTATGTTTCATGAGGCAGCATCGGAATCCTCAGACCATGTGTCAAAAGAAGAGCAAAAAGTTCAAGAGGATCGAGTCACAGTTTGAGGGAAACATCAAAACTTTGCTTAAATGTAGATCTATTTTGTCCTTCAATGAGAACGATTAATTCCTGCAGAGACCTGCTTCTGGAGCCTGGGGGTGCCCAGGGGGAGGGGGTCACTGCAGAGGGCAGTCACTCCCAGGCTATAGGGTTGGCAGGGTCATCCCTTTTTGGCCTTGGGAGGAGAGGAAGCTAGGCGCATGGCATAGCTCTTCTTCATCCCAGCTCATAACCACAAGTGACCCTGCTCAGAGCCACCAGGACCCGGATGCTCTTCTCAGCAGCGGAGCATCCCATGGGAGTGAAGTGCTGTCTGGCTGCATGGCCCGCCTTCCTCCTGGCGCCCCACCAACACAAAGCGCATGTCTGCGTTTTATATTCCCGTAAACTCCAGTCTGGCCCTCGGCCAGGGACCTCTTTGTAATGTCAAAGATAAAAGCTCTGGCTGTGTTTGGCACCCTGCCCCCACCTCCATTTTCTTGTAACCATCTTATAAACTGAGCATGCATGACTGTTAGCAGAGCCTTCCAGACAGAGGTCTGATGGAGTTCCATAAGCATCCCCAAAGGGTGAATGGAGGTATCCCCATGACACGGAGAAGAAAAGGCTGGAGAGGGGCAAGTGATTTCCCACAGGACTGGCTGGGAACTGTGGAGAGATCTGGAAATATAGACTCAAGTGTATCCTAAGAACATTCTAGGCCTCCAAAGAAAGAGTCAATGAGCCAGAGTCCTGGGCATCTTTCACTAGAACCTAGCATGCTGACAACATCAAATCTTTTTGGCTCCAAACAGTATACATATAAACTATGTTGCTGTGATATGAGTCCTTATCAAAATTTGCATGTCCTAACATGTCATTTGGGGTACAAAAGATGGTGTGATTCTCTGTTCTCATCTCAGGATACCCAGTGCTAGGGGGGTACTATGGTGTCCCCTTTGGAAACTTTGAAGATCTTATTCTCGGGTTGTTTTTTATTTTCTTTTTGGGTCATACTCTTTCTGTGTCCAAATTATATGGTCCAAGCCATTACCGTTTTATTGTTCATTTAATATTCCACATGACTTTGAAAGCAAAAACAATGCTAGTAAATGTTCATAAGCTGGAACGCCCTTCCTTCCATTCCTTTCTTTCTTTCTCTTTCTCTCTCTCTCTTTCTTTCTTCCTCCTCCTTTCTTAGAAGTAAGCTAATATAAAAACTGCTTTCACAGTGCAAGAACACGGGTGACCAGGACACCGGGAGCGCTCTCTACAGGAAGGCTTCGGTTGCTTGTCACAGACAGGAACTGGAGTGTTCTGTATCTGCTTGTCTTTATACATTAGAAGCTTTGGTTCACTCTGGGAGGCAGCAGCACCCTGCTCTCCACTATATTAAAAAAGCACAGATAGGCACACAGACACACACTCTGCACAGACAGACAGGCACACACATTCACACATACTCTCTGCACAGACAGACATACAGACACACCATATAGACAGACATTCACAGGCACACTCTGCACACAGTAAGACATTCACACAATGTTCTCTGCACAGACAGACACACAGACACACATTCTGTACAGATAGACATACACACTTGAACATGTACGCACTGACACGCACACACACACACACACACACACACACACACTCCCTCCTCCACATGCCAGGAAGGGGCTTCAGGATTCCTGACTCCCTTAGGAAGACTGCATTTGTTCCTTCAGCTCTGGCCCTCCTCGAGTCTTTAGAGCAGTGGAGGTGTGCGCAGATTCCTGCAAGATCTGCTAAGAGCACAGACCCAGGCCACCTTGGCAAGTGAGGGACAGATGCTCTAGTGGCATCAGATTCCCTTGCGACTCCCATATGCAGACAAGCCAGGAGACCACCAGGTTTTTGGAGGCTCAGCCTTTGACTTAAAAAAAAAAGTTTTAATTTATGTTTTGTGGGAGGGGCTTTAGAGGAGGCCAGAAAAGGCACTCAGATACCCTGGAGCTCCCAGTGGTTGTGATCTACTTGACCTAGGGGCTGAGAATGGAACTTGGGTCCTCTGGAAGGGCAGCAAGCACTCTCAACTACTGAGTCATCTCTCTACCCCTCAGCCTTTGGCTTCAGTCTCTGGGATGATACTGCCACATTTCAGGCAGCACCAATGACTTGTTGCCACTGCTTATGGTTTGGGATGTTTTTCTTCTGTTGTCTACTTAATTTATAATTGTTCTTCTGTCTCCTCTGGCTTTGCACAAATTAGTTTATTTACAACAGATGTAAGAAGTGATCAATACCCATCATCGTGATGAATGGTGTGCCCTTCACATGGTCTCTGGTTCAATACACTGTATGCACATGAAGGCCAGGCACTGAGACTGAACATTCAGACGATAAGCAGCCTCAGCATGGAGAGACTTACAGTCGGGAAGCTACAATGCCGCGTGTCTCATTTCTGAATCTCACACACAGTAACTGCGTGACAAGTTCTGCGACAAGCAGGGAAGGGGCCCTTTGCTGCCCAGGATTTGGAATGAAGCCTCGGTAGGGAGGGCTGGAAGCACCAACCGGGAGCACAGAAGCAGAGATGGCGGCTGCTCCACAGGCAGCATCAGGAGAAAGCAAAGGGCTGAGGGAGGACAGCAAGCTGGTTGATGTCCCTGCCCATCCATCCAGCATGCCTTGGTGTCAGGAAGGGATGCTCCCCACGTTTGTCTTCACGGTTAAGAAGTTCCTTTCCCCCTTAACCTGGAGATCAACTTCAGGATGACCACAGGCCTGGAGGTGCTGGGCTGGGTTATCAGTGTATGTGGAGAGGAGCGAAGAAGGCAGAAGTATAGAGACAGGATAAAAAGGTACCAGGGAGATGGTGTCAGGGTGAACTTGAACTTGGATGAGGAACAGTGACATGGGGAGATTTTAAATATAAACAGTTTTGTTTTGTTTTAAATCTATGCGAAATACAGTGTGAGGTGTAACCAAAGGCAGGGAGAACAGTTAGGTTGATGGTACAACACCCTAGAAAGAAAGATGGAGCCCAATCTGAAAGGCCACGAAGGCGGTAGCTTGGGAACAAGCTGTCTGTAGAGAATGGGGGTGGAGACAGGGAACGACTCTAGGATCACCTAGCGTCAGTGATAACTGTAGACACAGGTAGAACTGTCCTCACAGCGGGGGTGGGAGGGTTGGGCAATGTGAATATGGATCCAGAAGGCAACACAGATCAGATATGTGGAATCTGCAGATATTAGAGCAGAGGAGGGCAATCAGTTGAGGAAGCTCTCAATGTTTACGGGGCAACAGGGAGGAGTGGAGGAGGTTGTGGAACCTAAGGAGGCGTATTCCTAGGAGGAGGGGTTCGGTGCTGGTCTAGAATGCAACAGAGGAGTCAGTGGGGGGATGCTGGGAGGCCACTGCCTGGGAATCAGAGGCTCAGTGATGATATTAGCAGCCAACAGTTTCGGTTGCTGATGTTGGGAAAGTGGGAGAGAACCAGGGCTACCCAGGTTCTGAACAGGAAGTGGGGCTATGGGCCAAAGCTGAGTTGGAAAAAAAAAAAAAAGAAAAAGCTTTGTTATCTTGTGGGAAAGTTGTGACCATGTTCATGCCACAGAGCAGGAGACAATGCACAGCCAGAGGCAGCCCATACAGAGGAGTGGGATGGAGGAGCCAGACCAAGGCGGTTCATGGACCATGAGAGGGATGGTGAGGATCTGGCTTCAGCAAGGTAACCCACGCTTCCTGCAACAGGAGGAAAAATAAGAAGGTGGGAGCAGATCCAGTTGTACCCAGAAGTGGCTGGGGTGGGACAGGAAAGGTTCTTGTGGCTGAGGGAGCTTTTCACTGATCTGCTGACATCAGGAGAGTGAGGGCATATTAAGTGGAACAGGAGAGTGGACTCGGGAGGCTATGGTGGTGGGGGAGCCAAGTGAGGACATACAGGAAAAGTTGGCAGGGTAGGAGCCCAGCAGAAGGAAGGGCTGGAGCAGCCATGGTGTCCAACGGCTGCGCCCGGGGATTTTTTTATCAGTGGTCCAGCCTCACAGGTGCTAAAGCAGCGGGAACATGCTGCTGACGTCATCCACAGCTGAGAGAAGGCAGGGGGCAGCAGAAAAGCAGGTCTGAGGTTGCAGGCAGAAGAGAATGTGAGGCTGGGCATAAGAGGGGACGCCAAACAAGGAAAGCTGAGATTTTTTTTTTCACAGAAGCAAATGGCTTTCCTTTTCTCCAGCTATGATTTGCCTTATAAAACCAATTTGTGACTGCTTGCTACCAGCTAACCTTGGAAGAATGGTGATGCTCCTACTCAGTCTGGCTAATGAGGACATTCTAAGTTTATAAAAATGCCCGACAGTCACTTTAAGAGCATGCTGGCTTTACTCACCTGTAGCCTGTGAAAGCACACTCTACGGGAAAACCTAAGGATGATGATGGAAACCAGCCCCAGGGTGCTACTCAGAGGACCCAGTTCACGGGGCTCCTGGAAGGACCCAGCCAGAGCCATGGGCTCACAGGAAGTGCTCATGTGAGTGACCAGTGCAATTCCAGAGGGGACATGGTGGGTAGCAGACAGACCCTGATGTCCCTAAGATAAACCATCCATAAACAGTGCTGAGTGGTACCATGGAGAGGCTGCCTTCCAGCTTGTTGGAGTAAGGAAGGAGTACTAGGAGTTAAAGGTTTAAGCAAGGTGAGAGATGGGGGTTGGGGAGCAGAGAGGGCAAGGAGAGGGTTGGCCAAAGTTAAGACTGTATGAAGATATCCATGGAAACCTACTACTTGGTAAGCTTTTAAAAATGAGGTTTCTTTTAGAAGGAGTTTGAACTGAGGTACCCTGCATGGATAGACAATGTTTTTCTCAGATAACGTAGGCTATTAAATGAAAATCTCCATACCAGGCATGGAGTACTTCCCTCTGGGTTATTGGATAGTGAAGCCCAAGAGCCCCTCTAACAATGCAGACTGTTGCCAATGCTCTTGGTTGCCACTATATTAGACAGCAAGACTCTACTGCTGAAGACACAACATATTTTGGCTGCAGGGCATAGAGAAATCAAACTGGAATTGCTTTGGAAACTTCCTTCATATATGCTAGTTTGCCTAGGACTAGATGTTGGGAGAGGCCACCAGGAGAGACGTTTAGTGAACTTTCCCTATGTGCTATAACAACAACATTTCAGGCAATGAGCAATAGCAGCATGACTTATGGGAGTCACCAACTAGAACTGGATCTTTCTAATCCATCATACTGTAAAACTGAGTAAAAGACCATGACTCATGAAGTCACAGGCCCTAAGAAAGAACCTGCTATTGTTGTTTTGCTAAATGGACAAGCTGTCAAACTGGAATCTAAATATTTATGTTTATACCCATAGTGCTACTCTCAATCATGGTCAAAGAAGCTTCTTCTCATGCTGGGCAGGTATCAGGACAGAAGTGCTGAAAATTAGTGACTGTTCTCAGCCCTCAATGGGACATCTATGTCAGCCCCTACCCAAGATTCAGAGAATACTGTGGAAGATGAGGTGGAAAGAGTGTAAGCACCAGAGGATGGGAAGGAGGGCTATGAAATGCTGTCTTCTGGACATGTCATGGCTGTTATACTCATGAACTCATGCCACTTATGGTTCCATATACAAGACCCGCAGAAGATGATCGTACCAGTCAGTATTCCATTCATGAGCATCCATTCAACACAGATGGGGAAAGAGCTCATGAGGCTCCACCCCTAGCTGAGAAGCTGCCAGTAACTGATACCTGCTGTGGGAAGGAGAGCTATTCTTCTCCTAGGCCTCTGGGTGGTTGTCCATTTTGGGGATGGCCCCATGCCCATGCATATGCAGGTGGTTATAATGGGACTCAATATGTTATTCGAAAAAGGAGGAAGGGAATGAGGAGGTGAGAATACAAAGGTGAGAGAGAATGTGCTGGGGGATGGAGGAAATGAGAGGAGAGGGTTGGGTGGATATACTTAAGTACAGTGTATACCTGTATGAAATTGCTACAGAATAAATAAAAAAAATTTTTTTTGGAAAAAAAAAAAGACCAAGTAGATTTATAATCTAGAGTACATGAGAAAACACCAACATCATGGAAAGCTGCTTGAGCTAGGTTGTTTTTTCCCTCCCTAAGAGAAATTTTTTCTCAAACAGAAAACAAACAAACAAAGCAAACAAAAAACCAAAATAAAACAAAACAGTAGAATACCATATATTTAAAAAAAAAAGTTCACAGCATTAATTCTAAATGAACCACAGTCCAGGATATAAAAAGTAGTTTGTGAATACAGTTATGAAATTACTACAGTGCCTCTCAAAGCAATGACAAGAAGTGACAGCAGCAGGCCAGAATGTTAGCAAGGACAGTCTGCCGAAGGAAGCTTTGTGACCTATACCTTGTCTTCCATTGACTGATACTTAACCAGGAATTAAATAAATAAAGTGTTCTTTCCTAGAACACACCGCCAGTGAGGCCAGCTGGTCTGAACCCAGAGTCAGATATCTTGAATAAATATTCCTGAGACGCAATCATCTGATTTCAACAAGGATATGACAGAATTCTTCATGGTATGCTGTAAGACAATGCTAATACATGTGTATGTTTCTGCTTGGTGGAACCATCTCTCATATTTCAGGACTGACTAATGTCAGCATTGGATCGATCCTCAGTAGGAACCATTTTCCATATTCTACAGAAGAGGCTAAGTCTCAAAGAGCTAGCTGCACAGCAACTAAAAATAGTAACTTGACAACATTTATTGAGATTTATTGTCATAATTACTGTAAATGATTTATCTCTTTTAATCATCTCAGAAAAGTTAAAAACCAGTTCACTCCCTAATTTACAGATGACAAGCATGTAGTTGAGACAGAAAGTAACTCAAGCTCAAGGAGCTATGGAAAGGTGGAGATGGATTTAAGCCCAGCCTTGTGATTCAAAAGCCCATGTGCACTTTGCTGTGCCACAGTGCCACAAGAATTCACCTACTTGAGGACTGGTAGGAGGGATCAGACCTATTTATTCTTCCTTTGCAGTTCATGGGACAGACTAGGACCCTGATGGAAGTCGGATGAGGTAGCTTTCAGTTCATGAGAGTAATTACCCTCCATCAGCAGAGAAACCTAACAGCAGTAATCTGCTCAAAGGCAGTGTGCGGAGACTATCACTGACAGTCATTCTGAGGGAGCCTGGTACTTGCTCATCTTGGATGCTGTGGAGGAGAGTCCTGACGTCAGTGGGTGGGCCCCCACAGACCTCTCCCATTCTATGTTTATGAGCATTTATGAAATAGCTCCCTTTTTGTTAACCATAAAACTGTACAGATCTCAGCTGGGCATGGCAGCATATGCTTATAATCTCAGCACTTGAGAGGTAGAGGCAGAAGGACCAGGAAAGGGTTCAAGGCCATTCTCAGCAACATAGCAAGTTTGAGGCCAACCTGTGCTAATGAGACCCCATCTCAAAACACCAAAACAAACAAGAAAATAAACAAAACTATACCAATCTTCATTGGGTAATATTTATGTTCCTCAGTAGTCTAGAAAACTCACATCTCTGTGTTTACCACTGTGTTACCACCTGTGTTTACTTCAGGTTGGCTTTCCAAGACAATGTACACTTTCTGGGAAGAATAATACCAGGGCATAAACTGCTTGAAGGATGCACTCTATCAAAATGGGATTGGAAAACAACATTCTGTCTTTCCAGTATGTGACTTAGATGTTAGGATGTAAGTCTTGGTATGGGTAAGTGGGATAGGCCATGTTCAACTGGTCCACTGGAGGATGAAGGGCAAGAATATCCTTTCTGATCACTCATCCTTGAAACTATCAAGAAATCGTTCTGTACATAAAAGTCATCATAAAGCGTCCAGTAATAGATATGCTAGGAATACAGAGCTCACCTCAGTGCTAGTCTAATAACAGTATTAATGCTTGAGAATACTGTGGAATCCAAGTTTATTAAATGCCACACTGGACATTAAGGGCTGATGGGGTTTTTCGGATATCCTCAACAGTGAAACAGGCAGGCATCAAACATAAATGATACAGAATGCTTGTGTTAAATGAATGAAGATGTAACCTAAAAGAATGGTCTAGAGGCAAGTGATTCTCACAGTGTGGTGAGGCTGAAGCTGAGGGTGGCAGCATGGGGAAGAGTCAGGCGAGCAGAGCTTCAAGAAGGGCCTGTTTCATGTTTCAGGCCCTGGGAGTCAAGTATAAAGTCCCTGGGGTGGACAAGAACCTGGCATGTTATGGCCACAAGCCGACTAAACCTGAGAGTCCATAGAAGCTAGACCACATAGGGACCTGCTGCCCTTCTGAGTCTGGAGCTTCTTGCTGGTGGGAGATGTGGAAGATGCCCTTAATGGAAGACAGCCCAAGGTTGCCACACAAACTACAAGTACAAAAGGGCTTAGTGGAAGCAGGCCTTTAAAAATCACCTGTATAGAGTGTAAGCAAGAGAGGATGGTGCTGGAGAAAATTCTTATACCTTTTACTGGAGTAGGCAGAGTACACCAAGAAGCAAAGATGGCCTGCTATCAGTTGGAGTTGCTTCACTTAACTTCTTCCTGGCATTTGCGCAGGAAATCCTGGTTTCCAGTACTCACACTGGTCAAGCCTACTGCCCTCACACAGCTGCTGCTAAGGTCCTGCTAATCTCCAGGTCTTCACCAACAAAGCCCGGCACATTGTAGACATCCCCCACTGCCCAGTCATCAACCCTTCCTTCTACATAAACAGCCTCTCCGGCCATTTGTGGCTTGACATGACTACAATCAACCAAAGCTGAACAGATAATTTGGAGGACTGACTCCAAACTGACTTTTAATGATAGGTGGTTGTGGGCATCCCCAGCAAAGGACCATTAGGACTCCTAGCCTGGGACTGGGGTAACTTCCGCTGCTGTGCCTGTGGAAGTAGTTGGGCGGAGGGTGCATGGCCTGATGTTGGGGAGCCTGTCCAGAGACCAACAACCAATGGCAGGCTTGGAGGTGGTGTGGAGCAACTTGATTGGTCACCCAAAGCTATATAAATGCTCTCTCTTCCAGAATAAATGGGTCTGCGTACGCTCACCCTCAGATTGCATTCACCTGACTCTCGGAGTCCGTGAAGCCACTCCTTCTTACCCCTGCCCTCACCAGCGGGTTGGACCCTGGGAGGGAGGATCAACAGGTGGTGATATGGTAGATTTGGGGTATGTGTGCCGAGATGAAAAAGAACAAAATTTAAGGATCTTTCAATGAGGTCCCTAAGTCAAACATCTAATGACTGAAAACTAAATAAATAAGTGCCTGACAGTACCTCTGGTTCCCATCTCCCATTCCGTCACACATCTGTTCTATGGTAGAATGAAGGGGTTAATTACTTTCCCATGACATGTATGTATTTTGTGAAACACTACACTGCACCAGTAAATAATGATCTACCTTCTGTTGACATAAAATGCTTAAATTAATAAAAATCTAAACGATGCATCATCTCATAGCACAGCATACTTAATTGAAAGACTGGATGGCAGCAGTAGTAATTTTCCTGGGTGAAAACTACTGGGATGAGCTTATGGCAGCATGAATAGCTCAGTCAATACAGGGACTTCCACAGGCAGGCTGCTTCCACCCTTTGTAGAGAGGGTAGGTGGTGCTTCTCCTTTCCTTAATGTGGTGGTGTTGAGAACAGTATAGAAACTGAAACTGATAACCAGTAATTGTCCTAAATGGACACTACCGGTGACTTTTCCTCCCTTAGCCTGTCTGCTCAATCCTCAAGGTTTGAGGCAGAGCAGGGATATAAGTAATCCTTGAGTTTTGCCATTCTGCCCTGTGTTGAACATACTCTTGGTAACTAGTTAGCAAACCAATGGCATTATGGCAAGCTACAATTTCCAAGCTGTAGTATGAATTTCCTTTGTGGAGGGAAATCTGAGATAACACCTAAAGTAGGCAATGGAGATGGAATAATTGCTCTCAAGTAGATGGAACAATCGCTCTAATAAGCTCGACAGAGTGTCTTGCTGGAGGCATGAACCCACCAAAAAGCAAGGTCTGAAATCCCAGGTTCTCTGTCATTTGTGTCATTTTCTACTTATTAGTACGTATATATTTTTTCTGTCCAGTTCGTTGGGTCTGTTCCTCTTGAGCATCCTGACTGATCCAGTTTGGTACCAGGGAACAGGTTCTTGCTGGCTGTGACAGACCTGACTGTGTTGCTCTGGTGGGCACTTGTGGAAGTATTTGGAACTTTGGTCTGACAGAGCCTTTGAGTGCTCAAAGCTTAACGGGTTGTCCTCTGAGAGCTTGGGATACAAGCATACTGAAAACAGCCCCGCAGCAGCACTCCTTCACTGTTGCTGCTTTGGTTCCTGCCTCCCGCTAGTTCCTGCCCCACGCCCCTCAGTGATGGATCTGTAAGAGCTCCTTTTCTATGATGTTCATGGAGTTCATCATAGCCACGGAAGGCAAAGCGAGGCAGGCTTGCGGGACTGACTCTAAGAATGGGGCCCCAGCCCTGCAGCACTGATCCTCCCTGCAGCACTGATCCTCCCTGCAGCACTGATCCTCCCTGCAGCTTGCCTTTAAGGAGGATTTAGGGAGACCTCTGCTTGTAGGTGTTTAAGAACAGAGTGGGATGTTCAGAAAGTTCTTGTTGACTGCATGTCATAAAAAGCAACAGATAAAGGTGAAAGTTTTCCAACCCCAGAATAGGTGATCTAAACAAGAAACAAATGATTTTATATGAAAAGGTTTTGTTTGTCTTCCCCAAACATCTCATTTCTTCCAGGACTTATCCAGCAACACCAACAGATTGTGAAACTTGGAACAGGAAAAGTTTGGGGGCGGGGACGGAATCTAGACAAATGGTTGAGAAAGGCTTTTCTTAGAAGACATCCGCGGAAGAAACAGCAGCCTGCCTTAGAAACAAAGCGAAATGAAGCCTCGTGCAGTTTCAGTCTATTCTCACAGCTGAGGAAGACAGGAAGCTGAGACCACTCCTGGGCAAGACTCCTGGTGAGCTCCGACAGTCCCAGTTCCTTGATCTGTCCTCACTCCTACTGACCACGGTGCTTCTCTGAGCATGGCAGCTTTCTCTAACTCTTTTAGAGCGTCGCCGTACACGTCTGCCTGATAAAGCTCCTGGAGAACTTGGTGCTGGATCTTTTGTGAAGCTCAAATACGAGGCCATGAAATTAGGGAAATTAGTACTCACCATTCGTACAATTATTTTAATTGACCTTCCTAAATGAAGCTTCTTTGAAAAGGAGATTTAAGTTATAGGATATAAAATTTGGGCGATTCTCATCTTCCATAGCGGTCACACACTGGAGCCCTCTACTGTGTCGAATGCAGCATAATTGTTCAGAAATAATTAATGTGCTTTTATCTCAGCTGTCGGAAGCATAATTTATTAATTGGCTGCTATTTTATGTGTTCCAGATTAAAGGGCACAATAAATTAAGAAATTAGCATTAAGAAGGTATTGAGAAAATGCCTAGACTAACTAAATTCTGAGAAGAACAAGATGCCACCAAGTTAAGAATGAGGGTATTTATTGCCTGGAGGAGTTTAATGACAAGTTCGGAACAACCATTTAAGGGCCTTTAGCTGTAGCTTTCCAATTCTAACAATACAGACAGGAAAGCGTGCTCACTGGCTGAAGTAATTCCAACCCCCTCCATTTACATTTTAAACAAGAGAAAGAGCTTTATTTTTAATTATTATAGTCCTTGGGATCTAGGCATGGGCAATGAAAACACAAAGAAAAGAGGGCATTGGAGGTCACACAGCCTCCTCACTAAAGGGAGTTACAGCTGTATGGACACCTGTTCGGACAGCCAGCCCTCAGTGTGGCGGGGGAATGTCCCAACCTGTACAGAAACCCCAGAGGCAGCTCGGAAGCAGTTGAGTATTTGAAACACACCATTTGCCAAATTCACAGCTGGTAATCGGATGCAATCACATAAGGTTTGGTGTTTAAGGACAATTGCTGTCACGGACATGCAAGGAGAGTTCCCCGCAGCCCGTCTGGAAGCAGTGCGGTGAGAATCATTGCTGACAATGTCTTCCTTCGCCTTTCACCTTTGACTCCACAGCCAAGTGCAGCACCCTGCAAGCAGGGAGTTCTGCGGCTGGCGGGAGGGCTCTAGTAGCTAAACCTGATTGTCCCGTCACTCAGTTACGTACAGCACCAGTCATCTCTCGTCTCCCTACAGTAAAAGCTCTAAACTCGATGTCTCCTATCTCCTGCAGCTGCTTCCATTGAACTGATCCTGATACAACTTAGCCTGTCTTCTCTGCTTATGAATCTAAGTAAACAGTATGCTCTATCGGTGTGTAGCAAAACCGTCTCTGGCCATCACGCCAGCAGATTTGCAGAGAAAATGGAGAATAGGTCATAAATGCTGTAATTAGGTGATGCCTTAGAGCTACTTTTCTGGCAGGGGTCTGGGAAGATGGCACACACACACCTCATAAGCCACAAGTGTGATTCAGGCACTATAGATCCTCCTGAGCGGTAGCAGCTGCCACCTTCCCCATCTCTATCCTCCTCAAGAGGCAAGGTCTTCCTTCACAGGAGCTGCTTTCGTCAGGTAAACTGCAAGCCCCAAGCAGTTACGAAATTCATTCACTTGTCTTGGGCCATGTTATAACAGAGAGACACTATTGGAAGGTTGTGCAGGTAGAATTCTATGGTGCTAAGCTGGCTATACATACTTTAAGGGCATTGGCAAGTACGGCAGACTGAAAGGGTCAGAGTTCAAGTTCACTGCTGAGTTCAGTGCATAGGGAAGGGAGGAAAGACACTAAACACTCTAAGCTTTCTAATCTCTTTTCATTATCCTACTCTTTGTAGAATGCATCTTCTTAACTCTGAAATCTGAGACATCCTACTCATTGTCACCATAGCAGCCACCAACAGGTTTTAGAGCCCTCTGCTCCCTACTGCTGCTGTTCAGTGAGCTCTCCGACAACCAGATGTTACAGCTGTTGTGATCACTAAATATGTTTTCAAGAGCTGTGGAGACAACTCACTGTGGAAAGTGCTTCCCATGAAAGTCTGAGGACCTGAGCTGAGATGCCTGGGAACCAAGTGAGAACAAACGAAGTAGAGAGCTTCTGCAATCATGGTCAAGGCCCAACAGACACAGGAGTATTCAGAGAAGCTCAAGGACCACGTGGCTTGGCAGAGAACAAGAAAGCTGGCCTCACAGAACACAGATGGTAAGGACTGGCATTCAAGGTAATCCTTCGACCTCCACACATATGCCATGGCTCAATGCGTTCTCATATTCACATATGACCATATTCACCCATGCTTGTATTCATACATGTCTGTATTCACACATGCCCATATTCATATATTCTTTTCAACATTTTAGCAGCAGCAGCAGCAGCAGCAGCAGCAGCAGCAGCAGCAGCAGCAGCAGCAGCAGCAGAAGAAGAAGAAGAAGAAGAAGAAGAAGAAGAAGAAGAAGAAGAAGAAGAAGAAGAAGAAGAAGATTATACACAGTGTATTTCAGTCTTAGGACCAACAGAATGTGGGGACCTCCTTTTTCCTGAACTATACTGAATAAGCAATAAGAAGCAGGGAGGCTTCTCCCAGGATGCATGACGATTTCTGTTTTATTCTGTTTTATCTGGAGCAAAAGGCTCCAAGTGTGCCTGTGCCCGGCAAGAAAAGTGGTTTTCTCCCTTTTTTCTTTCTTTTCTCTTGTATTTTAGGATGGGGTCTCATGTGGTCCTGGCTGGCTCTCACCACACCTGGCTAAGGCAAGCAATCCTTACGCAGAAAACCCTCAAAGAAGCATAGGTCTCACATGGAGGAAAACCTGAGAAAAGTCCAAGAGTAGATGACAGCTACCCACTCCTTTTGAGCCACATGCACGTTGCTGTGCATGGAGCTGTGCCAGGAGCTTCGGGGGAACAGGGTAGAGCCGGGAATGCCAGAGGGCAGCAATGTCTATTCAAGGCCTGGAGCAGCCAGCTCTAGATTGCTTCTCAGGAGAACGAGCCAGGCAGGAGGGGAACTTGAGAAGGAGAATATGGATGAAGAGTACCAAGCAGCCTAACACAGGACTAGTGGAATTACACAGGTGGCAAATTTCCAGAAAGGAATAAGAGATCAGTAAAGACTGAAACAGGAAGAGTTTGAAAGCTGCAAAAAAGTCTAGGCAAGCAATTCAGATTCTGATGGGCAAATAACAGGAACTGGGGATGCTGTAGTTCTTGGAACTTTCAAATAGATCATTTTAGAAGGATAACGGCCATCACCACTTAGCATCTTCCATCTCACAAGCCACACGTACGTTACCTAACTGAAAGCAAAACAGCTTGGCCAAGTATCAACAAGTCTCCTACTACAGAAGAGAAAGGGGAGGACAGAAGAAACCATGCCAGTGCCTGGGCTAAGTGGCCGGCATGCAGAGGGACTGGAAGCCAGAGTGTTCGCAAGTGCTGCCTACTATTACCTCTCTGCCAGGGAGCCACCGTGCCTCCGACTTCTCTCTGGCCTAACTCTGCACTCTTTTCTGCATTATCCTAGGGCTTCAAATAGAGATATTGAGGGTATGATGAGGTGACTCCGTGGGTAAAAGCACTTACTGAGTAAGCTGGAGGACCTGATCTCTAAAACTCATTATAAGGTGGAAGGAGCCAATCATCTCCTAAACGATGTCTTCCAGCCTCCATCCGCATGCCGTGAAATGCACACCCCTTACATCATACACATGCAAGGAACAGAATTTAAAAATCAGTTAAAACACATAATTTGTTGACTCAGTAAACACTACTAGACCAGCAGGATGTGCAAAAAGAAATAGAACCTTTTACTACATAAATGACATGAGTATAAAGCCCCAAAGTACAGATTTTGAAGAGAATACACAGGGGAAAAAACCCTTTGCTCTCTTGGATTAGGCAAAGACTTCTTACACAGAACATCAAAGCCTCATCTACACAGGGAGAATGCTGATAGGGCAGACTACATCCAAACCCAAACTTCTACTCCATAAAGACTGCCAACAGGCTTGAAAAGACAAGGCACAAGTGAAGGAAAACAAATTCTATAATGTGCATAAAAACATGGGTTTTTTTTCCAAACAGGCAAAAGATTTGAACAAATATGTTTTCAAATGAGATAAGCATGTGTTCACGATATGATATGTTTGAAAGAACAATCACTAGTTATTAATAATTACAAATTAAATACAACTTCACAATGTAGTGTCATCATGCATCTATTAGGACAAGTAACGATAAAGACAAAGAAAAAAAAAAACCTGGCAAATCAAGAGCTGACAAGCATGAGTCACAACGGGAATTCTCGGTCACCGTTGGTGGGAATCCAAATGCTGCTGTCACTTAGTAAAACAATCCAGCAAGCTCGAGCTAAACATAGATTGCCATACTCAGCAATCCCAATCCCAAATATTCACCTGTGTGAAATGAAAATTTACACTCAGCCTGGGTAGTTGGGTGGAAGCATCAGTTAGTATAACCATTTGGGGAAGCATCATGGAGTTCTCTCAAGAACTGGAGTAGCAGCAGTGGTTGCCGAATCAGACAAGGTATTGTCAAGACAGTTCCCGTCAATGTGTGGCCCAGAGAAGCTAGGGTTTGGATCTGCTTGGAGCAGAGCAAAAGCAAGTAGATGTTTGCAGAAACTGGAAGGCTAGAAGGTGGCATTTTTATCGCCATGGATTGTGAGGTGACCCTCTTCTTAAATGCAGGGTGGACTCTGGGACCTAGACGAACCACAAGAAGACCCCCATGGGTCTACTTAGAAAAAAACATTGCAGCATCAAATGCTGTGATGCAAGGGCAGCACATTCTACAACAAATACAAAGGTCACACTAATGGCTTCCCAGGCAAGCAATGGCCCACGGTCCCTGCTTAGATGTCACCGGTGCTTCACGGCAGCCCAGCAGACAGGCATCAGTGTCACAAAGTCAAGAACCCCTTTCCTTGTTAAAATGGTGTTAACACGCCCGAGAAGCCCATTCCTCTGCTTATTTAGAAAGGCAAAAGGAGGCCAGCAAGATGGGTCAGTAGGTAAAAGTGTGTGTTGCCAAGACTGAGGATCCAAGTTCGATACCCTGAGTCCACACGATGAAAGAAACTTCCTAAGAAACTCATCCAATGGACACATGCATGCGCACACACACGGTATGTGTGTAGGGAGGTGCACATTCTTCTCTCCTCTGCTAAATCTTTCAAATCTTCCTGACCATAACATACCTTGCTAGTGATAAGTGATAAAAATGTCAGAAACAGGAAATATATTCTGCTTAGATTGTTAAAACTTGAAATGTAAAACAGTTCAGAACTGTTTGGCCTCACCATCCTGCCATAAGGCAGCTCTGCTCATAATTAACTTAGCAAAATAGGGGAAGGCAACAGAGAGAACAAACACATCTTAGTTTACTAATGACTTTTAAGAAACTGTTCATATGTCAAGTGGACTCAAGTTACCGGAGCAACATTCTTGGACAAAAACATCTACTTCCCTCTGAATACATCTTTAACCTAACATTGCTTTCCCTCCTGAACAAGCACGGCTTCTTCCTGCTGGCCCCTGCCCAGGTGCCCCAGTCAGAAGGCACAGCCGTCTGGCACGGTCAGGAAGCGAGGCTGGCCATCCTGCATGGCACAAACAGGCCCTCAGCACAACATGGCTTGGGGGAGTAGGGAGCTGGGTGCAAACTGCTGAAGGGCCAAACTTTGGAGCCAGCTAGAAGGGCCCCAATGTTATCAACTGTGCAACTACCCTTTGACTTTTCAAAACGCAAACAGTATCACCTTAGCAAACATTAAAAGTGCAAGGCCTTAGCTGTGAGAAACAACACTTGGGACAGAGTGCCTGAAGAGTTTGTAGCACTGGTTTTGTCCTAGGAAGATGAAGATGTACTTCTGCAACGGAACAAACCATCAGAGAAATGCATCTCAGGGTGACATCATTGCTTATTTTTCTTGTTTCTTTAAGATATAATTTTAAATTATGTCAATCAGTCGCATTGAGGAATGTTATAAAAACCAGGTATTTTGGTGGCCACGGAGTCTGACAAGAATTCTGCCTCAGTGTGAGGACAACTGTGACATAGCTAAGGAACACATGTGTGCTCAATCCTATCACTTCTGTGAATTCTGAAACTGCTGTTAGCTTTGGGAAGTTCAGATCGAATCTGTGATTTATCTAGACCATTATGAAAAAGATCACTGGGCCTGTGTTCTTGGGACTAGCCCATCTTATCTTTTGTCTTGTGTCATTTATCTCTTAAATAAATATAAAAATGCATGCCTGTTGCATAACATACACAGATATTCAAACGTGTAAACATGTGCTTAGTATATACATACATGTATGTGAACAGAGTATTTTGGGTGGAGAAAGGAACTTGGTATTTGCAAAGGAAAAAAGGGAAGTAAATGCCTGGCTCATGGAGGCATGACATTGGAGAATACAAAATACCAAGATACAAGCTGGAAGTTTATAATAAACACTAACCCAGAGCAAAGCAAAGACAATGAAACAGGGTATGTGAGAACGCATACTCTAAGACAGGGTGTGGTGTGGGTGAGAAGAGAGGGCCAGAGTGGTCAGAAGTTACTTCATAATCTGTTATGAATAGGAGCTTTGAATGGACTGATAGACATGGCAGCTTCTTTTCATTTTAATAAGTTATATTTGTGTGTGTGGTATATGTGCGTGGTGTGTTTGTATGTGTGGTATGTTTATGTATATGTGGTGTGTGGTGTATGTCTGTTTCAGTGTGGTTTGTGTGTTTGTGATGTGGTGTGTGTACAGTGTATGTGTGTAGTGTGTGTTTGTGTGTATGTGGTGTATACAAATGTGTATACAGGTGTGCTTGCCTACGTATGCACACAAGGAAGCCAGGGTACGACGCTGGATGCCTTCCTCTGTTTTGTTCTGCCTTATCCCCTTGACACAAAGCTTCTCACTGAGCTTGAGGCTTGCTGCTGCAGCTGGACTGGCTGTCCAGCAAGATCACTGTCTCTGTCCTCAACTCTGGGGTTATAGGCATAGATGGCTGTATCCAGCATTTCTATGGGTGTGGGGGATTCAAACCTGCGGCCTTATGTTTGCCTGGCAAGCTCTCTTACCCCCCTGAGCAATCTCCACAGCCCCTAGCTGTAGTGTTTCAATGCAGTTGGCCGCAGGAAAGAAAAAGTGAAGAGACAAGAAAACACAGGTTGCTTTCTTCTTTCCCTTAAAGCATGCGTCACCTAGGGGAGCATGCTATGCACCCATCACAGACGTATAAAAACCATCAATCCTGTGCTTGCTGCAGCAGCACATATACTAAAATTGGACAATACAGAGATTATCATGGTTCCTACACAAGGATGACACACAAATTCATGACGCAGTCAGTATTTGGGGGTGGGGGTAGAGTGCTGGGAGTCTTATGGAAGAAGGGGGTAGGGGGGAATATAAGGATCCAGAGGGCACAGGAGTTCCAGAAGGAGACCAACAAAGCTAAAAAAACCTCACCCCAGTAGGCCTTACAGAGACTGATGCACCAACCAAGGACCGTGCATGGAGAGACCCTAGACCCCCTGCTTAGATGTGGCAGATTGGCAGCTCAGTCTCCATGTGGATCTCTGAGTGAGGGGAGCAGAGGCTGCCTCTGTCATGAACTCGGTTGTCTGCTCTTTGATCACTCGCCCCTGGCGATGTGGCCTTACAAGGCCACAGAGGAAAAGGATCCAGCGGTCCTGAGGAGACTTGATACACTATGGGCAGATGGCAGAGGAGGAGAAGTCCCCCTTTCAGTGGACTAGGGGAAGGGGATGGGGGGAATAGGAAGAGTGGGTGGGTTAGGGAGGAACTGAGGGAAAGGGCTTCAATCAGGATATATAATGAGTAAATTGTGAACAAATTTAAAATAATAAAAAAAAAGAAAACTATCACTCCCATTTGGCCTGTTCTGCCTGTGTTGTCTTGGATTCTGACTTGGGCAAAGACATAAGAGACCCCTAAACATTTTAAAGTCTCCTTTAGGTGGTCAGTTTTATTTCTTCCAGATATTAAGCTGATGCTGATTAAAAAGGCAATTCTACCCGTGGGTATTGTACATGCCGGCAGTAGGACCTCCGCCTTCCTGAGACAGGAAACCACCAAACTCCAGCAACAAGCAGGTGTGTGTACCAGCGAAACACTGCATGATGCAGAGAGCTGAGACAATGGGCTTTCCAGGTTCCAAGAAAAACATGATATTTAGGACTGAAACACAATTAATTTTGACTGTCCTGGGATTTTGAATTTCTAACCTTTGGGGAATGTGCTAAGTAGAATTTACCTGTAGAAATTTTTTTTTCCCTCAGCAAATTAACACTGTGGAGACTTGAGAATGGGCATGTGTATCACTAAGCAGAACAAAATTCTCAGGCAAATGGAAATTTGAAAATACAACCAGGTTTATGCATCTCTATAAGCACATACCCTACCTACCTCTACATGAAAACATTTCATAGAAACAATTTCATGGAACAATAGAGCTGGAAGAGGCCTTAAGGCCATGTACTCCATGTCCCTCATAATATAAACAGAATAACCCCAGAGAGGGGAAACAGCTCTCCCATGACCACTCAATTTGTCACATACAGAATAGACTATAATGGTGCAGCATAAGCATGTACCTTTTGGATTCTACTCCGTGGCCTATGTCTAACACAGTATTCATGACAGGCAGTGTTAGTTACAATCGGCTTGACAGGACACAGGATAACCAACATTTTATCCATGACCTGGGTAAAGGAGAGTTTTCTCCCTGCTGTGAGTGGACCTCCCCCAAAGCTGAAGGCCTGCACGTGATAACGAGGCTCGCTTTCCCTCAACCAAGAGGGAAGTGCTTGCCACTTACTGCTTTAACCAGGACATCAGTCATTCCTAACCTCGGCTTCAGACTGAAATATCAACTCTTGGTCTTGAGCGTACAAACTTCTGGTGTGGAATTCATGGCTGTGGATCTGCTAGGTCTCCAGCTGGCCAACTGTAGATCCGAGCATTTGTAAACTTACAGAATTTTGAGAGCTGGTCCTAATCAACTGGCATAGTATTATGAGCTCCATGATGTTATAATGGTGCTGGAAAGGTCCTGTTGTAGAGTGATGCCATGGACACTGTGGCACTACGGCACAGTATGTTACCAGTAGGAAGAAGCCGAGGATACGCACAGTCAAGTATAATGTAAAATGGTCAATAAGTGACAATGTTACTGGGATGCTACTGGTTTCTTATGCTGTGCTTTGTGATTTTAGAGCATACTGACAAAAATAAGCTCACCACAGTAAGTATACTGTGTTCTTACACACACAATGACAAAACCATCTAATGACATTCCTCAGAATGTATCCCATTGTGAAGTGACATATGACAACACACACACACACACACACACACACACACACACACACACACGCACACAGTTTCTCTAATAAACTTTTAGTTCAAGAGGGTAAGAGGGTGAAAAAAATTACCTGAATGGGATGCAGAGATTGTGGATCGGTTAACCAAAGCCATTCATATTCCTCTTCTCCAAGGGTGAAAAGCTGAGATATAATGTTCCAGCCTCTTTTAGAGCTACAGGTGGCCACATGACACATCTCTTAACAATGAAGTGGAAGTCCATATCCCTAAGAGGGCCTACCTTGCTTCCTGACCTCTATAGCCCCTTCTCTTCCCTGTCTGGAGCTTGAACACACCAAATAGGTACAAGGGACAGCAGCCATCTTGGGAACATGAGGACAAAAATCACATGCTAGGGAGTGAGAGGTTCTACAGAAGGAGAAGAAATGAGTTGGGAGCTGTATTAGCTACTGTTCAACTGCTGGGATAAAATACCATGACCAAGGCAATTTATAAAAGGGAGCACTTAGTTGGGAACTTGATTACAGTGTCTGAGGGTTAGTCCACGAGCGTCATGGTGGAGAACACGGTGGCAGGCAGGCATAGCGCTGGAGCAGGAGATAAGAGCTCACATCTGATGTGCAAGTTGCAGGCAGAGAGCAAGATACTGGGCCTGGTGTGGGCTTTTGAAACCTCGAAGTCCAACCACTTCCAGCTAGCTCCTCCAACAATGCCACACCTACTCCAGCAAGACAACACCTCTTAAAATCCTTCCCAAACAGTTCCACTAACTGGGAACCAAGTATTCAAATACATGAGCCTATTGGAACCACTCTTACTAAAACCACCACAGGGACTCAGTCCGGTGGTGCAGGCCTATGATCACAGCTGCTCAGAAAGCTGAGGCAGGAGAGCCATGCTTTGGTAACTTTGTGAGATACTGTTATAATAAAAATTAAAATGAACAAATTAATAAACCTTAAAAATGTAACTGAGTATTTGTGTTACATGTACAAGGCTTGGGTTTTAATGTCCCAACCCACCCCACAAACAGACTTATGGCTTGGGGACTTATGGTGAGATTATCACTTTTTTGAGACATGGTTTCTATGTAGTCTTGGCTGTCCTAGACTCACTTTGCAGACCAGGCTGGCCTCCAACTTACAGAGATCTGCCTGCCTCAGCCTCCCTGAGTGCTGGGATTAAAGACATGCACCACTATGCCCCAGCTCAGAATACTTCTAACAGACCTCAATATCAAAAGTAGTTTTGCCTGTCTTTATTTGTGGCCAGATGGTTCCCTAACCATTATAGTTGCAATAGAGCAAGTGTGAACACAAAATGATCTTAAGTGAAACACATTTACTCATTCAAGAATTCTTTTTATTTAGAAATATGTTTAAATGGTATTCATTTATTTATTGTGTGTGGAGGGGTACACACAGACAGAGAGAATGTGTAAAGAATGTGTGTTCTCTCCTTCTACCACATCGATCTTGAGGATAAAACTCAAATTGTTGGGCTTCGCAGCAGGTATCTTTACCCTGAGTCATCTTGCTAGCCCTACTCAAGAAGATTTCAAAGGCCCACCATCCTTGAGAAATGTAGATGAATTAAATCTTCCAACTAAGGGCTGTGAGGAAACCAGCTCAGTTTCATTCCAGATCATAGTCTGAGAGAGGTGGAGTGGTGCGAGGGGGTCCCCTGTGACTTCTGGCATGACACTAGAGTAGATTGAATCTTGATCTATCAACTTTTCCTACTTAATTCTTCACTCTTTCTTTTCTTTGAGACAGGCTCTCACTGTGTTGCCCTGGCCAATTTGGAACACACTTTGTAGACCAGGCTGTTCTTGAACTCACAGAGAGCCGCCTGCCTTTGCCTCCTGAGTTCTGGGATTAAAGGTGTGTGCCACCATGTATTCCTGGATTAGAGGCATGTGGCACTACTGCAGTTCTTAAAGTTTCTTTTAATGCAACACTGTTGCCATTGGGGGGTGGGAGGGAGAGTGTCTTCCCATCCCCAAGCTCCCAGAATAAAGACTCATAAGACTCAAAATAATTTTACAAATACCTAGGCCGTATAGGTAGGTTCTTCTCTGACTAGCTCATAACTTACAACAACTCATTTTACTAATCTACATTTTGCCATGTGGCTGGTTACCTTGGCTCAGGTACCATTTGTTCGTCCTCCTCACATCTTGCTGGCTGACTCTCCTGCTCCTGGCTCTATCCTACAATCTTTTCTGCCTGCCAGATGTCCCACCTCCTACTTCCTGCCTAAGATATAGGCCATCAGATTTATTATTGACAGGTGATGCTTTCTTACAGACACAAGAGATTCCTACTACACAAAACCAATATCTGCTGCCACCAGTATTCAGATGGGCTCATGGCCCATTCTCTAGAAGTAAGAGCAATCATCTCTCCCCACTGATAGTGATGAGAGAAAACACAGGTGGCCCCAGGATAGGACAAAAATAACTTGGTTGAGGTAACAAATTCGAATGGGAGACCTGGTTCTGTCACTTTTTTTTCTTTAGATTGTCCTAGAGGCATACTCTGAACCTGTCTGAATAGCTTCCCAACTTATTTATAAGTATTAGCATTAAATGAGATAATGATAGTAAAAGAAATCTAACACTGTACATCTACAGAAGTGAGACTGCATCAGGTAACCTGATTGTGTGTAAGCTAAAGTAAACATGTTCAAAATGAGGATGTATATGAGTAATTGGAGAGCAGTTTATTATCTTTATGGCATTTCTTTTGGCTCTCCTTCCTTCCTCAGAGAGTAAGAACTGTGAGATAAGTGAGCTCCATCTGACAGAGCATTGCAGCAGAGAGCCCCATGGAATGAACTTAGAAGAACTAAAAAGGCAAAATACTACTTGGTGTGTTTATTGCTGAGCAGTAACTGTTATCAATCATAACATAATTCAGGTCTCTTAATGTATGCTCTAATGGCCCTCTGGCCTGTCATATCCTTTTAATTACATATTTAATGTCGGGTAATCAACACCTATATTCCCATGATACTCTAAGCCCCATAGACCTTAAATCTCGCCTCGGCAAGAGACAAAGATCCCAGGAAATAAAGAGTACAGCTCTGTTCTACTTACTAATGCACTTCGGAGCAACAGCAGAGTTCCCCAAAAGGCCTTTCAGACACCACCCTGGAACATCTCGATCTGCTTTCACACCACCTACCTTGTCCTGCGTTTGGCATCGGATGCAGTCACATTCAAAGCAATACTGGTCCCTCAGCTGCTTCCGGCGTTCCTCACTGGTCATCAGCATGTCCAGGTAGCAGATGGTGAGCTGCGGGGACCAGAAGGGAAAGGCTTATGTGGCTGGTGTGTTCATTTTCTTCTATTGTTATCACAGCTAATTCTTAGAGTCAGACACCAACAGGTGCAGGAGGGAAGGCGCCCCCTACAGCTGCTACCCAAATGACTAAAACACATTTTCTTCTTTTCTGTGTCAGTGTAAACACACAGACTTTACACACTTAGTTTAAAGAATTAGGTTTATAACCCTGACACACTTTGAAGTTTATTTTTGTTTTTTTTCCCCCTTTCATTAAGTAGTAAAACATCAGGAGTTATTTCATATTTGGCATCATTAAGCTTTGGTTATAAATTCTATGATAACTGGAGAAGTTCACTCTGGACAACAAATGATTGGCAGATGACGCAGCCAGATTGGTTGATTTTATAGCTGTCTCCTGGAATTTAGGGCCATCTATATTTGACAGCTGTGAAATTGGGACCTATTTGTCACTTGTTACACAGGGTTTTTTTAATGGGTAGTTTATTTTTTTTAATTATTTAATTTATTAAATAATTAATTTTAATTATTTATTTTTAATTTATTTAAAGTTTTAAAATTATTATTACTTATTACCATTTATTTACTTTGTATCTTGGCTGTAACCCCCTCCTTCATCCCCTCCCGGTCCTAACCTTCCCTCCCTATGTCCCTACCTTAGTCCACTGATAGGGAAGCAGATGTTGAGACTCAGCCAAACTTTGGGCAGAGTGCAGGGAATCTTATGAAAGAAGGGAGAGACAGAAAGGCTGGAGGGGACAGGAGCTCCACAAAGAGACCAACAGAGCCAAAAATTCCGGGCCCAGGGGGTTCTGCAGAGACTGATGAGTCAACTAAAGACTATGCATGGAGAGGACCTAGGCCCCCTGCTCAGATGTAACCCACAGGCAGCTCACTCTCCATGGGGGTTCCCTCGTAAGGGGAGCGGGGGCAGTCACTGGCATGAACTAGGCTGCCTGCTCTTTGATCACTTTCTCCTGGCGAGGTGGCTTTAGTAGGCCACAGAGAAAGAGGATCCAGACAGTCCTAATGTTACATAGTTTTTTAAAAAGTGAAATGATTTTCAAAGAGGGGAGGGTGTGGCGTCAGGAAGGCTCTCTGAGGTGGATTTTCTTGGGCCTCTGAAGCACAGTAAATCAGGCCTGCTTCAGAAGGGGGAAAGTCAAGGTGAAAGGGCAGACTTAAAAGCTCCAAAGACGCCCAGGAGTCCCTTTTGGACTGCTGGTCTTCAGCTAACATCCCGTGGGCATAAACACATTTCCACTTGACGGAATCCCCAAAACACAAAAACCGAATTCACGACAGCAGTATAGAACTCTTGTCCACCCCACAGAGCGTCCTTAGTAGGGGAGGGTGAGCAATACTCCTATTTCATGTTGTTCAAACTGAACCCTTGACTCCACCGTCCAAATTCACCAGGAAGTTCTGCTGGATCTACATTAAAAGGCATCCAGGACTGACCACTTTCGATCTTCCCCAATGTTACATCCCAACCTGGCCCATCCTCACCTCGGGATGGGTTCCCTGCTTCTCTCCCTAGAAGCAATCTCTGCACTCTACCTTCCAGCCTTCACAATAGAAGTCAGACAGGCTTCCTTCAGTTTGCAATACTGCAACAGCGCCCCCTTTTGTCCAAGGAGAGTCAAGATCTTACAGCTCAACCTAAGTGTGTGGCCCCTGGGTGGTGTAGGCTCTAGTCAATGATGAAATAGGAAAGGAAACAAAAAGTCCCTGTTCAGAAACGTTTTTACCATTTAGGTAGAAGCTGTGTGTGTGATTCTAATGATAAAATATTGTTCTGTTTACTGCATTTACATCTTCATTTTTCTAATTTGTTAAGAATAGCAGTCTGTGATGTCCCAAGCAAAATATGGGTATTTCATCACTGGGGACAGAGAAGCAACAGCTTCATATAAGCTGCCCCCACTCCCTCCCCGAATGCATGTCTCCTCCCTGGATGCTCCCTTCCCCCTTTCCCTTCATATTTCCTCTCCTGGCCTGAGCTTTCCCAGATCCACTGAAGTGGCCTCCCTGGTCCTCTTCAATTTCAGTCAAATCTCCTGTTCCCAAGGAGGCCTAACTGACTGCCTATTTAAAATGACGACTGGTTCCCACCACACCCAGGCTCCTCCCTTGCCTTGTCCGGGTTCCTTTTATTCCTGTAATGTACATCAGCTTGTAGTGAACTGTATAAATGACTTATTTATCTGCTTTCAAATGCAGAGAGTAATTATGGGGGTGTGAGTTGAGGGGGAAGGGGACACTGTAAGAAGAAGGAAGGCAGGATTATCTGCTGAGAGAGTTGACAAAACTCCCTAGAGCAAACACGCCATGTGGTTTTTCCTATACTGAAAACAAGGCATCACGTGTCTACTAAACATGACTTTACTTGCTTGAAGTCAAGGTAGGGCAAGGAAGGCCTCTGACAGGAGATGACGCCGAGGTGGCCTCCTTAAAGCTCCATGAGGGGGATGAAGAATGGCCAGCCACTTCCGTCAGACCCTCATGGTCACCAGGATCAGAGAGCAAAAGACCCGAGCTGACTCCCTAGGTCATGACAGGGTCTCTTCGTGTTAGAAAGCGAGGGGTGTGGCCTTCCACAAGAGAACTGCCCCAGGAGTACAGACCTTCTGAACGTAGCATGTAATAATGAAAACCAGATTGGGATTTGCGTTTGACCTGATTCAAGACTGACTGACGCCCCTTCACCTGGTCAGGGGCACCCTTCTTGGGGTGGTGGTGTAGCCAGACACCAGACAGAGCTGATACAGCCCCCATCACAGAACCTACAGAGTACAGGCAGTGCCAGGCAGTGGTGGCAACTGGGCTCCTCTGGCTAAGACACTGATCACTTTCTCATTTCCTCCATCTTTCTCTTGCACTTTGATCTGAAGGCAGGGTCACCTCAAAAGTGAAGGACTACGGTATGAGGCCAGTTCCCATGGCTTCAAGGACACCATGCTCCAGGGCGCAAGCGGGAATGTACACTCACCCTGTACCCTCAGGCTCTCTGGTTCTGGCTCCTTACACAGGTGAAGAGATAAACTAGCTGGTGACTATGCTCCCCTAAAATTCATTCCAGGACCCTGTTTCTCACCCTAGCTCAAAGACCATGAACCGCTGGACCCTGCTATCAGGTCAGGCTAATGGCAGAAGTTCTTGAGTAATTGCTAGCTGCTCTGAAGCCACCAAATCCATGGTGTCTAGCTCCA
>CM053759.1:14370244-14391489 GCA_028658305.1 Pachyuromys duprasi | reverse complement strand
GAGAGAGAGAGAGAGAGAGAGAGAGAGAGAGAGAGAGAGAGAGAGAGAGAGAGCTTCCTAACACTCACAGCTGATCGCATCATGCCTCTATGTGAAGACTTCAGACAGCGTCTCCCTGTCTATGGATGGAACCACACAAGGGTTTTTTTCCTATAGCTCCACCTCCTAGCCTCAGTGTCTTTTCCTGTGCCTCAAACACTGTCTTGACTGTATAGCTCTGTCTTGATATGTGTGACACCACTGTGACTCTGTGCCCTGCTGCCTTCCTCTGTGCCCTTTCCTCACTCCCATCCTTCACGATTGGCTTAAAGTGCCCCTTTTCTCACAGAGAGGGACTTGCAAACTATCCTATATCAAATGAGGGGCTCAGTGGAAAACACATCCACTGTGGAAGTACACAGCCAGCTTGAAATTTTACCAAGCACACAGCCAGCTCAATCATTTTATCAGCCAGAGATAAAAACCTTTATTAAAGGCTCATAGATTTGCAAGTTTAAATGGAGTCAGTGCTCGCTACATGTAGGGCTCATTTAGTGGGCGCATACATCCAAAACTTGGCCATTGATCAACTGATGCTTTAATGGCAGAGAACAAAATCGCATTAAAATATTAAAAATGCTCTGACCATTGCTCTGGCATTTAAGTATAACTCTTCCAGAAAAAAATGCATAAATCATTCCCAGCTTTAGAGTAATATCATAGAGGTTTCTGGGACTTGATTATGGTGCCTCTGTTCAAATCCCAAGGCAGAGAAAAATCTTTTTTACTTGAAATCTTTTCCATCAACAACAAAGTGCAGAATGAAACCAAATCTTGTTTTCCATTCTGCAGTATATTGTCACAGTTACACATTTTCCCAATACTGGCTCTGAACTAAAAAGAAAGAAAGAAAGAAAGAAAGAAAGAAAGAAAGAAAGAAAGAAAGAAAGAAAGAAAGAAAGAAAGAAAGATCCTTTCTTTTAAAAGTCAAACTTGAATGTCACTTCTTTCCCTTTTCTTTGTCACACAAATTCTATTAATTTTGGCTTCTAAATATTGTGTTATTCACATCCTCTCCTCTGGGCCACCAACTGGTCTCCTCCTGACTTCAGACTGTCACTGTCAGCTCTTGCCTAGAGGAACACCCTGACCCTCCTTCCCTTACTCTTGCCCTCCCATCCTTCTTTCAGCTTCGAGGATGGCCCACTGTCTGGTCCTCTCCCCTCTGCAAACAGTTACTGGTAGCCTCCCACACAGCAGACACTTAGGAAATCCTTTGGTGAACAGCATTCTGGAAAAAAAACAAAAACAAACAAACAAACAAAAAAATGCCCTAGACACTGGTCCAGGCCCTATATAGTCTCCATTGCTGGTTGAAGTATACTAATGTGAAGCAATTCTGCTTGCTGAACTTTTCATGCTGCCTCTGGCTTCTTGCCTAGAACAATGGTTCCTGTGCCATCTAACTTTCTCTCTATAGATCCTTTCAGATACAGAGGCCACTTCTCTGTATGTCTTCCTTAATTGTCCCCTGACCCTGGCACCTTAATCTGCCTTGAGTGCTCTGTTCTGAGTGTCTGTGAAGCCCTGTGCACACTAATGTCATCACCATGCTTCTCACATTCTGTTACTGTCTTCTATTCTGTGTCTCCTTCCTCCACACAAGAAGGTCATTCTGATAAACATATTCCTCAGAGTTTCTGGAATGGCCACCCAGCTCCTGCCACCTAGCAAGCCCTCTGTGAATGTGTTACATGTGCTAGCAAACAGAGATTACTGAATGAAGAATCAGACGGCCTTACTCCCCAAACACTTAAAACAAAAGTTGACATTAGGGCTATTGATATGTCCGATTCATGTAAATTACGATCCTAAGTGACGAGACCCCAGAGGATGCTGAAACAATGTGTTGGTTACAAGAGCTCCAAGTACTTTTAGTCAGGACTTCACAGGATGGTGCCAAGGCTGGCTGGCTGCACTGATCCGTGTTCTGGGAGACTACGAGGCTCTCACATGTTTCACAGCCTAAGCACGTCTGAAGGCCAGCCTTCAGCAATCCAGTACCCAAGTCAAGACATGTGAGCAGGGGCGTGTGGGGCCAAATCACAAGCATTTCTCTGTTGGAAGTAGCTGGATGAGACTCTTCAACTGCCAGAATCAAGACAAAAGACTCAACAACTTTCATGACTCCAGACATCCTTACTTTGCAAAGTGCTGCAAATGGAGTTACTTCGAAGGGCAAAGGTCCAAAAGCGGCCCAGAGGATAGTTTTACGTGGAGAGAAACACAAGGTAGGGGACTTCCAAGCTAAGATCTGCTACTGTGTGGGTTTCTATTTTTTTCCCAGCTCTCCTTGTGGGCGGCTACAATGTTCCATCTCAGACTCATGGTGGAATGACTTTCATGGTTCTTCCTGGTGCTATGTGGCGTACGTAAAGATGTCTGGTGACTGAAAATGGCTCCATAGCACCACTCTACCTCTTGTTTTACCTTTAGGAAGCCTCATTCAATCTACATACACAGGGCTATGATACAGCTAAATGGCAGAGCTTCCCAGTAAGCACAGGCCCTGAGCTTGACCCCTGGCGCTACAGAAACAGAAAACAATAAACAACCAAAGATAATGTACACATACAAGTTCTGTTTCTGGAACTTTCTAGTCTTTCCCCTTGGGCTTATATTCTGGTACTTACATCCTATTTGGTCCACATCAAAACAGAGGCGCCTAGTGAGCATCAAAGCCAAAATGCGAACTTGATGCTACAGAATCACCAAATGTTAAATTGACTCTTGTCATCAACTTAACTAGCCATGACCTAAAAATGTCTTTTGTACCCCTCTCAACTGCTGCATGCCTTTGGTCTATGGCATCAGTTCTAAAAGTCTGGAACATAATTGGTTGGTCATAGCCATGTGGCATTAACTGAGCAGGGCCTAGAGACACACATCTTTTTGATGATCCACAGCCCCACGGAATGATGAGCTATTCCACCCAATGCCCTGAAGAGATATGCTGCTGGTTTCAGTCAGCTCAACCAACAGAATCAGTTCAACAGAGTGCCAGACACTTCCCAGGTATGAAGCAAAGTGCTGGGAGATAGAGGAAGACGCAAGCCCCAACTGCCTGTCCCTGTGAGGTAGCTGCTAAATAGAAAATTGACCTAGAGCCAGGATGATTGCCAAATGCACATTATTAACCACTAAGAGGCACAGTTCAAGCTGGGTGGTGATGGTGCATGCTTTTAATCCCAACTCAGGAGGCAGAGGCAGGCGGGTCTCTGAGATAGAGGCCAGCCGTGTCTACAGAGTGAGTTCCTGGACAGCCAGGGCTGTTACACAGAGAATCCTGTCTCCAAAAACCAAAAGGAGGAGCAGTTCAGAGGAAACGCCCTTCCCTCTGGGAAATCAGAAAAGCTTTACAGATGGGAGAGTGTTTGAAGGGGCCTTGGAGGGTACATGTTATGGAGATGACCAGAAACGATGCCAGGCAGAAGGCTGGCCAGCCATGCACAGGAAATGTCATTCACCAAGATGTGCACAATGGGAGCACGGGCAGTTTTGTTTTCTGACAGAGGATGCAACAGGGGTCTAGGAGTTGAGAAGAGTCGTCGGTCAGTATCACAGAGGGGAAGCACCTCAGCCTTCAGGGCCCAGCACTGAGCAGACCATTTCCCCTGGGCAAGAAGAATCACTTACTTGTTGCCCCAGAGACAGAGGACAGAAAGGAGTGAAACAAACACTAAAAACAGATATTTGCTTATTTAAAAAAAAACAACTGCCTAAAAACCAACTGAGAAGAATCATTGGTAGCTTGCTTAGAAAACTCTAACCCCTTCTCATGGTTTTTCTTGTTTGCTGATATTCATCTAGTGCTGGAAACTGAGCCTGGAACTCTGTACGGGCCAGGGGCTCTGCCACTGAGAGATGCCGAAGCCCTTGTTTGGTTAAAACACCATGACTGTCAACAGTCACTGTTGCCGTTAAATGACCTATAGTGAGTCACCTTGACTGTCAACTTGACTGTATTAAGACATGACTAGGGAATGATGAAAGCACACCCCTGCTACATATCTACGAGGGAGTTTCCAGTGACAAGCAGTTCAGCCTGGCTCTGACATAAGGGTAATCAATTGATGTGTCCAAAACTTGAATAGACTACTGGGAAGAGGCACACCCGAGGAAGGCAGAGCCTGGTTGAGGATGTAGGTCACTGGGAATGAGGGCTCTGGTCCCCTCGTTAAATCTCCACCCTGTCTACCATGACGTGAACTATCTTACTGGTCTCATGACCCTGAGACAAACAACCCTTGCTACGTGCGGCCATGGCTGCAATATGCTATCTTGCTATAGTCCCAGAAACAGGGGACCAGCTTGCAATGGACTGAACCCTCCAAAACATGGAGTTAAATAAATAAGTCCTCTTTCTAAGTTCAATTCTCAGTGGTACAAAAGTGACAAGTTTACAATAGTGCTGAACACAGAAGTTCCCTTTCTATCCCACTTTGAAGCCATGTGGCCCCAGAGAAATAAATCTAAATTCTCCATAGCATCAGCAGATATCTCAGTGCACACTGGTCCTAACGACAGGAAATTCAGCAAAAGATGCTGTGTAAGAGGCGGTGTAACTTGGCTGAAAAGAAGTTTGAAGGGAGTTTTTTCAAGGCCAAATCCTTGTCTCTATAAAATATGGTGTCTTGAATTTAAGTTTTATTGGGAGAGTGCTGCATCAATGCCATAAAAGCTTATGGGCCTCCATTTTCCTTGCAGTAAATATCCACTTTAGCAAATTGGAAGGCAGGAGGAAACAGAGTTTGGAAAACACAACTATAACCAGAGCTTGGCATGGGCAGTAACTGTGCAAACTCCAGGCGGACTCTGTGTGGCCCAGAAGCCCTGGAACAGCCTCTCTCTACTTGCCTGTGAGATCTCAGGCTTCAGTAATGGGCCCTCACCTAAGAGGCTGGCCTGGCCATGTACACAAAGCCACATTTGCAAATCCTGTTTGACCCTTGAATCTATGCTGAAACCATTGCCCAGAAATGCTGATGGGTTTACAAGAGCCCAATGGCCAAGGCCTACAAGAGTAAACCATGTCTGCTTTCTAACACAGAATTTAAACTATCTTCAAAGTGGCTTTTTGGGAGTAAGCCCCAAGGATGTTACTGACAAGCGCGGCTGCCTCTCTGCCCATGGAAGAATGGCTGTTTGCTGCGATGTGACAGGTAGCAGAACTGTTGCTGCCAATGAGATTTAATGACTCCCATGCATACCCATAAGACACACAGCCTCTGTCACAAAAGAACATCTTTCAAACACATATCCCAGGACTACCATCATGAAGAAACCAGTGACCAAGACAAAAAAAAAAAAAAAACAAAAAAAAACAACGGTGTACAGATTTGTCTACAGATCGGCTTGTGACTGTTTCAGGTGCCTTCTTGCTGGCAGGACCGGAAGGCGTTAGTTGTAGCTGGTTGTAGGAGGGAGCCATGCTAAGGGAGGGCAAACAGTTGGGGGATGTGGGGGGGACGGGTTTCCTTACCTCCTCTCCTGCCTCAATTTCTCGAACTGCACGCAGTAAAAGGTGGGGCCCGTTGAACACTATGGAGCAGTTGGGGTCACAGCTGTGATTCAACAGAGACATACTGGAGGAAAGAAAAAAAAAAGAGGGTGCTCATCAATGCTCGGAGTTACACAGCTACATCAAACAGGCACAGCAGTCCAAAGATACGTTAGGTAGGGCATCTGAGATGGGTTTGAAAGAGCCGGAGTGAAGACTGGGTTCTTGGAGCATTCACAAGCATGTCTCTTCCTGCTTTATATGAAGTCGAATGCTTCTCATAATACAGGCTAATTAGGGAAGTTTGATGATAAAATCATTTTTTTAGTCCTTTTGGGGTATGGGTCATGTTAGATACCATCCAATAAGGTGACCCAAATGAAGAGTGTACTGACATGGTCACTTTACAGAGATCATCTCTGAGCTCACAGGATACCACAGCCATCACCGCAGTCACCAGAGGTGCCACTGGCCCACAGAGGGTCTCACTGCTGAGCAGGGGAGGACTGTGAAGAATGATCAGGGGCATGTGCTCTTAGTGAGTCCTGATGCATTCTGGGAAGGAGCCTGGTCACTCTCTTTTCCTGGGCGTTTCACGTGGGAAAGGCAATGACCCTGCACTGCACCATGAACTGGCAACAATAGGGATGAGCACAGACTGTGTGGGAAGCACTTGCTGAGTACTGGGGCAGGGCGGCCACAGCCAGCCAGGGCGGCCACAGCCAGCCACCACGGCAACTGTGGGAGGATTAGTTACAGGTGAAGAGAGCGATGCCAAAGAATTAAATGGCTTATCCAAGGACCCGCAACTTAACTCGTGGCTGAACTGGAAGCAGGTAGCCCGGGCTCAGAGCCCATGCTGTGAAGCCCTCTATGTTGCTGCTTTCCCATACCTGTGCTGTGCATAGACCTGACCGACAACCAGTGACACGCAAGGGTACTAACAGAGGAGGCTGAGTCTCAGACGCCATTACTGACAGGAAACACTGTCTACGCTTGAATCCTGGGAGCATAAAGACAGAATAAACGTCAGGGTGGGTCTAGCACTGGGCTATGCACCACCTAACAGCTCAGGGATAAAGGCTGCTGGAAACAATACAGCAGGCTACTCCTGCAGGCTCCTGAGCCTCTTCCAGAAGTCAGTGGCCAAAGTCAAACTTGGCCTGTTGGCACCACGGCTCAAGTCTCAAGGGATAACTGGGTGCTTCAGCACAGGAGGCAGAAGACAAAACTCAAGGGAGATTTGTAAGGGTAACTGAACTTCAGTGCCCATAAGCCTCAACCTACCCCAAAGTCTGCCTAAGAACAAGTGATTAGGTATGAAGTCTGCCTTGTCTTAATACCACAGTATATAACGTGGGTTACAAGACTTAACATTTTTATAGCCTCTCATAATTTAGTACTGAGTTTTGAGTTTGGCTATTGAGCTAGCTGCCACAAAAGCATTTCTAGTGACCCCTGAAAGGCTGGGGAGCTGGTGGGAGTTAGTTGGCTTGGGCTGTCCGCCATACCTGGGGTACAGGCCAACGCCGACCTCCTGCATTTCTGCGTTGCAGATGGTGAAGGAGTTGCAGATCACCTGTGGAAACAAGAAAGGGCGCTGTTAGATGTCCGCCTAAGAAGTCTCATAGGCAAGAGCACAAAGTCCTGAGCTTCTTAGGGGCTGCTTGGAAGGGTGTCCCCAAGCATGGATGCTATTGACTTTAAAATAAGTTCTCTAAGGCTCACTTCCCATCCTGGAAAACACACTTGGCTTCAAGAAGCACCGAGACTACTGACTGTAGTCTCACCTCCCCCAACCCACATTCTACAACTCCGTGAAATGTTCAAAACTCTAAATACAAAAAGGCACTCGTTAAAAACTCAGCTCCGGTGACATGGATGTTTTTCAGACTGCCTGCCTGGTCCAAAGGCCCCTTTATCTGAGGATACAGCAGCATGTTTGTTTTTATTCCTGCAAAGTGAAGTGCACCCTGAGGGAGTTTGTGATCCAAGCTGCCCACAGACCAGGAGGGGACAGGAAGCTGCTCTGTGGAACCACAGCACTTACTGGACACACAGAACCCCTCACCAGGCTGATCCTGTGCCCTTTGGGCAGATAAGGAGAGAAAGAAAAAAAAAAACAATCACTATACACAAGGAACTTTAAAACCTTGTTTGTACAGGAGGTAAAGCAATGTGTCAGAGGCCACGGAGGAGAATATGTGGAGAGCCCTGGGCTGGAGTCAGCGCTCTAGACCCTGGCACAAGACAATACCCAGACAGACAATGAGAAAGAAAACCAAGGTCCCTGCTCTCACAGAACCTACATGGTTCTACATGGTGACCGACATTTTTTAAAAGAAGAACTCCCCAAGACGGAGCACTTATCACTTGTGGAGAATTGCTAATGAGAGAAAATAAAGCAAGTGAATCTGAAGAATTCTGGGAAGGAAGCTGCATCTGCAAATGCAGGTTGACTGACAGACTACTTAGAACCTCGGAGAAGTTGGAATGCGGCAGGTCCAGAGTGTAGTTAAGATGCCTCCTAGTCTATGTCTGAGGCATTCCTGACCTACCTGGGTCAGACATAACATCCTGATATACAGGTAAAACCTCTGGAATGGATTAGCCTAACAAAGCTGTAATCTCCACCAAGAACATTATCAGACAGCATCTGAGGCAGATAGCTGAGACTTCTCCACACTGCTGTGACCTTCTCTGTAATGTTTCCACCAATGTAGCCTTAAAATTCCTTGATTTATTACTCTGTTCTGTTAGTATAAAAACCTCATGAAACTGCTTCAACATTGGGACATAGAATTTGGGGTAACTTAAATCTGTGGCTCCATGCCATGCCTCCTCTAGTTGGCTCCAGAATAAACTATCTCATATTCCCTTTGAGGTGAGAGCTGTGTTTTTATGACATGACCACGAGAGAAAGCGGTAGAGAACTAGGATGAGGTGGTACGTAGACAGAGGGGAATGAGCCTGGGCTTGGCTGGCTCCCCATCTCCCCATCTGAGTTAGGACGGCCTTGATTCCAGGCTCCAGAACAAAGGACTGTTCCATGGACACATGGTTAGAGAGAGAAGTAGAGACAGTTTCTTAGGAAAGAAAATGCACTTCTGAGTGCTGAGAGGAAAGCCCAAGGCCCTGGGGACATGGGGTGAGTGACCCTTCACAGCACATTTTCATGACCTCCATTTGTACAGCGGCACTTTCCAGAGCATGCTCAGTTCCTTGCGTGAAGCCCAAATAAGAAAGGGCTTCCAGTCTTTCTTTGCCACCTGGCTTCCTTTGTATGTTAATCTTGATGTTGCTTTCTTTCCTCAATGTTTATTTCTTATACACAAAGGTGTGCGTCACCAGAATAAAACAAACCAGGCCTGGAGGTAAGACCGTTTGGCTAGACACAGCAAGGATGCTGGTGTAGCCCAAGAAAAGCAGTTAACGATGGAAGCAGAGAGGTAGGTAAGACCATCCAGGACTCTATACTGGAGTTTTATTTTAAGGGAGACTTGAAGTCAAGATGTAAACGAGTCTGATTTATGTTAGTGAATGATCGCTCTGACAGCTATGCACAGACAGAGCTGTTCAAAGGTAAGCAAGCATGCGTAGCACTCAGGTCAGAGGTCACTTCATAACCCAGGCAACGGCTTGGACGCTGGTAACAGAAGTGGGAGGGATTGGCAACGCTGCCACAGACTTCATAGGGCACTGCTGATGGGGAATGGAGTCACGGAGAAAGTTGGGATTTGGTCTGTAAGTGGCTGATCGTGGCTGTTATTTATTAAGGAAAGGAGGAATGCAGAAGGCACAAGTTTGGCACACAGTGCAGGGTGGGAGGAGGCTTTGTTTCATTATGGTGAATTCCAAATGGCCCAAGGCTACCTCCAAGCCCTGACTAAATGAACAAATGGAGTTTGGGGAACAGGTAGGGCCAGAAACATAAATTTAAGATGAAATGCAGAAAGCCCATTGAAAGGAAAGGAGACACAACCATGTTTGAGACAGACCATGACTACAAATGAATGCTGACCTGTTAGAGAGTTTCCTACAGAAAAGGCTGAGACAGCAAACTTCTGAGATTTACAGGAGGGAACAGAGAGTATGAAAAGGTACTCAGTCCTTCAAGGAGCCTTCACTGCTCCAAAAGGCTCTCACATGAAAGCTAAGCAATGCGTCACTATCTGGCTTTTTTTCTTTCTCTCCCTTTCTATCTCCCTTAAACGTCTGATAAAGCCACAGCTTCAAATCAGAAAGTAAGCTGGTGCACAGACACATTTTAAACAAATTCTGGTTAAATTGCTTTACAGGCATCTGTTTTGTATTAAGCTGCAAGAGTGAATGCCCAAACATACGGTGGGTGACAAAAATACAAGTCTGGATATTCTGTGGTTGTTTCTTGAAATTTTAAACATTATTAAATAGCTATGGATTTGAGGGATGCGATTACAGATTTTAAATTTTAAAATGTATTTTATAGTATATTCAGAACAGCAAGGAAAGAAATACACCAACAAAAAGTCAGACCGAGCAAATCAAATTTGCTAACATTCTAATGAAATATTTTTTTTTTCTGAAATTTGAAGCAAACTAAAGGCTTTTCCAAAGTATTTTTATTCTGATGGACTCTGTAAGGATAAAAATCTAACACAGATACACCAGCTTGGTGTCTTTCTCTGAGACACAGTTCCTCAGCTATGGACTCATGAAACAGTTCTCATGCCTTTAGCAGCATTATCATACTGAACCATTGCCCATTGGTACCCTGCCTCACATTGCCCATTTGTACCCTGTCCTAAGTTTCCCATTGGTACTCTGCCCTAAGTTGCCCACCGGCAGCCTGCCCTCAGTTGCTCAGTGTTCAAAACAGTGTTTTTCAGATAGTGCCTTGCCTGGAGACACCATTTTATAAGCAGCTTTTGAATCTTCATCTTGAAGATGGCAAGCAATTCTGTCCTGGGTGAACACATGAATGCCAATACCAACATGACATGCAGTAATAAGTGACTTATTCCTGAGACTATAAGCGGTATTACCCTATTGAGGTAAAATGTGAGTATAGGAGTACATGAGGATATTTAAAAACATTCCACAAAAAATAGGCCCAAGGACTTATCAGACATACCAGACTAAGGAAAGGGTGCAACTCCCTCACTTGGACCATGTGAAGAGTTGATCCTAGCACTGGGACAGTGACGCTAGCTCCTCACCCTGTAACCTGACCACCCAGTGCACGCTTCACAGGATTTACAGGCAGGGAGCTCCTGACCATCTCAGGGGCTTCAGTTTAGCTCCCTTCCTACTGCTGATGTGGCCTATTCAAACTGCTGTCTCCCTGTTAGCCAGGGGGAAATTTCGTCCATCCATATACTTGGATCCAGGTCCACCCTTCACTTCACCTGGTCCCCGAATCTCACTGCAATTAGCTAGCACGCAGCACCCTACGAATCTTATACACCTGGGTTACCTCAGATTACTGGCTCTGCCTTCTCAGGCCTCTTAAGTCATTCTACAGCCTATATACATATTGATTTATAGTCATAGCTATCACATATATATTTACTATGTGGCATGCAGTGTGTGACCTGAAAGTTAATATTAGTAGTTGAGGCTACTCAAGGAAAGCGGATAATTTGGCAAATTGTTGTCAATGATACTGCAATGACTTGTGAATGTGTTGCCTAATAAATTATGACATTGTGCAGAAACACAGTCATGTTTGCTTATTTCCAACACAGGGAGCTCATGACACCATTTACTTGGTGGTGTGCAGACCCAGGCAGGAGGGGCTGCCCCATTCTTGTATTCTCATGCCTACCACAATGCCTGGTACACAGAAGCCACTGCTTCTATTCAGACAGATGGACTGTGTCATAGATGTGGTCCTCAGCATTCCCAGGATGCCATTATCTAGAACAGGGTCAGGGAAAATGCCAGAAACAAATCATAGGCACTCTTTGGGTGTGCAGAAGAGGGGGAGCCTGATCCAAGGACAAGAGTGGGTATACGTCACCTCATCCTCTTCATCTGCGTATCCCTGCCGGTATCTCTGTTTCAACTCCGTCTAACTTATCTTTTGTTCCATTCTCTTTTCTTCTAGACCAAAGAATGAGGACACAACCTTATTTATCAAATGAGAACAAGGACTTCCCTGATGCTTAATAGCAAATGAATAGTCCAGCGATAGAGGGCCGAGTACAGTGTAGCCTGGTAGGAGAGTGCTAACCAGGCAGCGGCAGAGTGTTCACCTCCTACTGTGAGTTCCTGACTCCCAGCCATAGTACTGCGAATGAGAGGGGGAATGTTCTGGGCACAAAATAAATATCTGACGAGTGAGTTCATGAGTGAGTTTCTTTCCTCTTTGTAAGCTTCTCTTACGTCTTCCCCTTTTACTCTTTTCCTTCCTTCCTTTTCTTTCTAGTTTTCATGGTTATCTCTCTGCCACACTCAGCTCTGTGACACACTGTAATATATGTAAGGCATTTTAAAATATTGCTTAACAAATTCCAGTCAAGTTCCTCCTTGGTGTTACTGTCAGAGTTCTGCACTATTCTTTTTGTGAATAAAAAATTAAGTTATTTGTCAACTCCTGCTTTTATTTAAAAAAAAAAAAGCTGAGTCCAGGGCCAGTGAGATAGTTACAAGCCTGATGGCCTGAATTTGATCCCCCAAACCCACAGAAGAGGAAAGCAATTCCTGAAAGATACATGCAGTGGAGAGAACCGACTCCCAGAAGTTGCCCTCTGATCCTCTAAATGCACCGCAGATAATGGTACCCACCCACCCACCAGCACCAAATACATATACACAAAATGATGTTGAAGAACATGATGAAGATAACGATGAAATGCTGAGTTCATTCAGCACCACAATGATTAAGAAGAACATGATTAGAATTTTTTTTTTTTTTTACACAGGTCACACTAGTCACCATGGCTAGATAGCAGCTCCTATTTTTTTTGTTGAAAGAATAGGTAGAGAAAAATATGTTCCTGTGTGCTCAGACCATAATTTGAAAGTAACTCCTCTTTCTATTAAGGAGTGAAAGAATGAAAGTAATGTCAGAGAACAAATTTTACACATTTAAAGAACATTAGCTATGCATAAACAGTTTTCTTAAGAAATCTCACATGGTAAAATATTAATGAGTGGCTATTTCATGCAAGAAGAACATCTAGGAATGTATATCAAGATGGTTATTTGAATAAAAATGGAAGACATCAAGCTAAAGAGTTCCCTTAAAAATCAAGTATGGGTATTACTTTAAAACATTTTATATGACATGAAACTAGACTGTATAATTTATTACTATTGAATATGAAGTTACACTTAAGTTTCCTATTTTCTTTTTCTTTAAAAAAACTGAGAATCTCTATCACGGTACCTTTTGTTAGATGCCAAAAAATGTAGTGAGCAGGCACAAGTTGGTCATGAAACTATATCTTATAAAACCCTACATTTTATAAAAACCATCAAAGTGAAATTTGAAAATAAACTGCAACCAGAGGGCACCAGACCTCAATATAGATGGTTGTGAGCCACCACGTGGTTGCTGGGAATTGAACTCAGGACCTCTGGAAGAGCAGGCAGTGTTCGTAACCTCTGAGCCAGCTCTCCAGCCCCCTGTTCCTCCGTCTTTTACAACTGTATGTTTTCTACCGTGACAGCAAATGAAGCGCAGGGTTTGTGACAGGGGTGTGGTGGGGGGCAGAGTCATCACTGCGCTATCATCTCGGAACGGCACAGCTGAGCGCCTGCAAGGCGATGTTCGACTGGACCAGAGCAGAGTAACCCTGTGAGGACCAGTCACTTCCCAGCACGTGTCCAGCTGTGACAGGCTACACAGCCCATCCCAAGCAACGGCAGTCGCGCTCTTCAAATAACAAAATCTCAAACATTCAATGGGCGGAAACTCCGTCTCTCAACATAAGTGTGAAGTGGTCCTTCGAAGAGCATCTGCATCGCTTTGTAGCGTCTCTTCTTAATGCCTGAGAAGAAGGTTTGGCACACAGGACTTCAACACACAGGCTGCTAATTAGTGGCACTAAAGGTGAACTTTCAAAAGAGCTTATCGCAGTTAGGTTTATTCAGTTCTCTGAGTTTAAAAAAAATAGAGCTAGGAAGAACTGGCATCTTATAAAAGCAAAATGCACACATTTTCAGACCAAGTAACTGCCCACCCCTGCTCTACTCCTTTAGCTAGTGTTTCTCTGACTTTCAAAGCACAGTAAGGATGTTCATAGGGCCATATTTTTCTCGGGCTGCATATGACATTTTATTGAATACACATCTGGTTTTAAAAGATAATCTTTTGTGAGCCCCCAGGGTGTGTCATTCCAATAGGAATGATATGAGTGTTTAGCTGGGCTGCCCAGAAAGGTCCCCTAGAGGGAAAAAGATAAAATTTCTCAAGTGAGGACTCACAAAACCTGAGGTTGGCATGTTTCTAGAATGTTTCCAAGAGGAGGGTATTTAAGGCAACCTTTTCAACACTGTCGTTTAAGAAGTAATAACTAAAACAACCACTGCCCGTTTATTAGGTAGGTACAAGGCAGCCTTCATGGAGAGTCGGTGGGCCTGTCTAATTAGCTTGATTTAATCATTCTATAATGAATATTTGTAGCAAAAGGATCACAGTGTACTCCATAAACGTATGGAATCATTAGTTGCCAATTAAACACTTAAAAGTTTCAACACAGAAAGCAAGGATGCTGGAAGACAAGTGATATAAAAAGTGACAATTTCTATAAATGTGACTCAGGATGTTTTCACATCTTTTATCTGCATGAAATTCTTCCAAAGCTTCTGAAAACATTAAAAATGTTAAAAGGTGAATACTAATTCTACTCTTGAAAACTTTTTACATGTATAGTGTACATATGTGTGCATATGTGAGTATTCTAATGCCTATGTCTGTTGTCAAGAGCTGGTTCTCTCTCTCCAACACATGGGTGTCTGGGACTGAATGCAGGGGGACAGGCTTGGATGCAAGCACCTTTGCTCACTGAGCCATCTCTTTGGCGCACATAGCTCTACTGCTAAGCAAAACTTCTAGTGTGTTCCTGTGAATGTGCTTGTATTTAGCCACTAAAACCTTTCTGTTATCTCATGGTTTATGAAAAGAACATGAAAATTAGGAAATACAACCTAGCTGTTTTCCTTTTTCCTTTCTTTTTCAAGTCAAGGTCTCAATAGAGAGCCCAGGCTGGCCTCAGACTTGTGATCCTCCTGCCTCTGCCTCCTGACTTGTGGAGTAATAGGAATCTGCTCTAGGCCCATCTAGTTTCTTAAGGGAAAAAAAATGTAAGAATATTGAGTATCAAATTCATGAGTGCAAGATGCTACCTAAGACCTAATGCAACAAAAATCTATGTTAGCCATGGGGGGTAGGGACTGAAAAAATTAATTTAAAGCAGTTTAAATTACTCGTATATCATTTACTAAATAGAAAAATTCTTACATATTAGGAATTTTGTTCAATATCTTTGAAATTACCGTAATAATACAAGCCAAGTAGAATATAAAATAATCTTGAGATAACTTCATTATCTCACCTATGTAGCAATCTACTTGGACAGGTGTGCATTCCACTGACTCAGCAACAGCAACTTGTCTGTCACATTTCAAGCTCTGACTGTAGCTAAGTATGCAATGCGTGAAGGAAGCATGGGCAACAATGCACGGCCAAGGTTAACATCAACATCGACTTCCAGATGACTGGGCTTAGGACTCTGCATCCCTCCCACAGCCACAAGTGCCAAGCGCAGGCTCATGAAGCCCCTCTGGATGTCACACTGGGTTTGTGAAAGCTGCCTACATTCTCATTTCCCAAGGGCACTCCTCACCGTAGAATTCCTCACCACAGCACACAACTACCCTGGATGACAGAAAGCAAAACAGGAGTGATACCCTGCACCCCTCCATGATTCTTTCTTGGATGCTATTACCTGGCATCTCACCTCGTTAAAGCCACCTGATGGGAAAGCACTCACTAGTGATGTCCATGAGGGAAAAAAAAGTGTAAAAGCCAGGGCCTCCGGGATACCATTTCCATCTTGCAATCTTCCTCCCGCATCCTCAGGCTCACAGTTGCTATGGTACTCTTAAATAATTTATCGTAAGATATAGTCTATAGCTCTGCCGTGGGGTCTTGTATTACACGTTTCATTGGGATGCGTCCCTATCCAAAGGCCTATCACAATAAATTCAACTTCCTCCCAAGGAGCACCCTTTAAAATTCTTTGCTTTAGCTTCAATTTCCAAAAAGGAAAAAAAAAAAGTTCCTGCCCATGATAATCTAGTTTCATATTTTCCTTCATATAAAGGGTGTAGAAATCCAGCCCGAGGCAGAGTCTGTGCTCTGCTACATAATTGGTCTTAGTTCTAGTTCTGAGTTCCTAAATGAAGTGTGCTGGGTGGTTTACATCACCCGGCTGAGGCTGGATTGAACACAGCGGAGTGTGGCCCAAACCATCTGTGTTTTTCCATCAAGCTAATGGAGAAAACTACAGAAAAATGTTCCACAAGAAAGTTAAGACTGAGCACTAACCAACGGCTTAGTGCAATTCCCAAATGGAAGATTAATCCTGACATGGGCTGAGGCTGCTCTCAAGATGCAGAAAGGAAGATGAAAACTCTCTGCAGAGGACTTCTGACAGCAAGGGCCGTGTCATGGGTAAGCTGGCCATGTCCTACACATTGAGTTGTGACACCCAGAAGTATACTGTTCACATCACAGCGAGCGATGAGTGAGTGAGCCTGGGCTGAGCATGTTATACAGGAAGGTGTTCTGTGAACCTGCACTCAAGAATGTCTCAGGCCATGGTGGCAAATGGGAGACACCTTGGTGGGACCTGCTGTGGTTGGACGCTGCCCTGATACCGCTCTGCGAGACCCACCTGTGCGGTGGAGACACTACGAGAAATGCGGTTCTGAGGCCAGTCATCCTTGCGGTCTCTCAGAGTGCATTCTATTATTTTTCAGAATAAAATAAGTAGAGGGAAAGAAATCACAGTGCCACCTTCTTCCCAACCACAGCCCTTTCTCCAGAACAGTGGCTTCCAACCTTCCTCATGCTGTGGCCGTTTAATATAGATCTTCCTGTTGTGGTGACCCAACAGCCAGAAAATTATATTACTTCATGACTAATTTTACTACTGTTATGAATCCTAATGTAAATATCTGTGTTTTCCAATGGTCTTAGGTGACCCCTGTGAGGTTCACTTGACCCTCAAAGGGGTCGTGACCCACAGGTTGAGCTTTAGAGGATGCTTATAACTGCCCTGTCCTTCCTGCTCCAGCCATGCTCACGGAAGGCCAACATTCGTGAGCAGGGACAGTGAGAACAAATCACCAATAAGGGTTTAAAAGACATACAAACCCAGGCCTGGGAAAGAAATACAAACACCAGGCCGTGGCTGTTGAATATGCAGGAGCACCCACCTATCCCTCCAAGCAGACTTCTTTCTCACTCTGTCCCTGGATTTTTCTACTCTTCACATCTTCTGTCCCTGAAGAGCTGGTAGGTCCCTCTCACCATGGCAGCCCTCTTCCTTCCTCTTCCCTGAACCACCACTGATATTTTGGGTGCTGACCAGATCCCTTCTTGGGAGAGGTCCTCAGATCTGCCCAGCTGGAAGAGGGTGACTTATGGGTCATAGTACTCAGCCACACATCTACCCCAGCATTTGGCACACTAAATTGAATGCTCACAAAATGCTCTTTGAGTGAATGTATGCCGAACACATTTAACCAAAGCTACAGCTGCCCTTAACAGTTTCATAGAAACTGCCTAAGTGCAGTCACATAGACTTATAGACTCAGTTGCTTGGGAGGCTGAAATGGGGGGAATAGTGATTTTGAAGACAGTTTAGGCTACAAAGCAAGTGTGAGGCCCACCTTGGTAATTAGCAAAACCCTGAACAAAAACTAAAAATAACAGAAAGGAATTGAGGGTGTGACTCAATGGTAGAGTGCTTGTTTAGAATGTATGAGGTCTTAGGTTCAGGCCTTGGTGACTAAAACAAATTCTTACTACCCTTTCTCCTTCCTCCCTTTTATTTTATACTTTATTCCTTTCTATAATAATTCATTCAGCAAGCTACCCAGGCAAGATTCTGAGCTACCCGGAGGTATACATTCCCATGCCTACTGCACTTGTACCCAGAAGACTTGGTCCAGGTCATCAGAGCAGCTGGGGCAGGTCGGAGAAGCTCAGAAGCTGGAATCATGAGTAATAAGCCCTGCTATAAATGCAATATCCTGACAGCCTTGACTTTCCAACATTCAAGGTCATGACATCTGGAAACAACAGCAATGACAATAAAAAGTAGAAGGTTCTCCTCCAGCACGGAAGTGAAGTACCCCCATACTGCCCCTCAGTTAAAAAGGACATGAGTCCCTGAACTGTGTCTTGTTGGGAAGAGGAGGGTCATGATGACTGAGTACGTGCAGCAGCAATATGAAGAGGCGCACAGGGACAGCTTTGGGGATGTCAGGTCCCTACTTGTCCTCAACACACTCCTATGGGACTTGCTGGCCTGAAATCCATGACATTGGCCCTCTGTTCCCTGGACCAAACCGGTCCCCTAAAACTGAACCACACTGTCTGAGAGAGGAACCCCTGCCATTTCTCTGTGGCTAACACTGTGAAGCCACAGATTTCTCCAGGCCACAAGGAGGTGTCAGAACCTCCACAAACACAAGACCAAGAACTCAACCCTTCCCTACGGCAGCTGCTCACACTCTGTCACGCACCAGCTGAGAAAACTCAATTTTGCGGAGTCCTGGGAGAGGACCTAGGGAGAGGTAAGGTCTAGGGCCAGGACCATCTGCAACAGAGGCTTATTCCTTTATTGAAAGCTCAATGATTGCCCAGAAGGAGAGAAAATGATCCTTTCCACCATTCTGCTTTATTTCATTCTCCGAGTAGGCCCAGTAAGACTGTGAAAACGTGCTCCATTTCTCTCCGAATTTGACAAATTTGAGCCTGCCTTGGCCAAAGATGATTTTCCTACTATTGGCCATATTTCCTTGTGAGCAGTTCTGTCAATAAGACAAGTTGCGATAATGTGGGAAGACATTCTAATCTGTCAGATCAATTTGGAGACACAGGAGCCCACTGCTCCTCAGTGACCCTGGGAGGGGCTCGGCCTCCGTGCGCTCTGGTCGTCCACGTGCAGGATTGCTGCGGATTACGAATGCCATCTGGGAGGCGTGGCGTAAAACGGAGAGCTTCTGAATCCTCCACTCTCCTGCTGCTTAACTGCAGTTGGCCACCATTCCTAAATTAGTGCCACAAAGAGAAAGATAGTCTCTCCCGGAGAGGGCAGGGAACATTAATCAGCCACAGAACGAGGGGCTAAAGGAAGAAAGAAAAAAGGAGAAAGAAAAAAGAAAAAAGAACCCGTGTGGGCTTCTCGGTGCCTGCGGCCATCCACACACGGGCCCATCCTTCCTCCCAGCCCGCTTCCCTCCTGTCTCCCCTCCAACAAACCCTTCTGCCTTTCACCACACCACATTTAAAATCGTGGGGGAATACAGCTTTTCCTGTGGGCAGAAGTGTGCTAAATTGCTCAAGCGCCTGCATTTATAACCACTAGCCAATTCATTTTGAATAAGAAAGGCCCAGAAATAAAAGGCCAGGATTGAGCAGAAAGCTACAAACCAGAGGTATTGTGAGGATTCATTGAGAAGATAAAAGGAGGTCTGGAAATGAGTCTTGACACACAGGAAGCACAGTCAATGGCAGCAACTGGTACAAGAGTCATCAATTACTGAAGAGTGCATTATGCTAAGTTCGCCGAGAAAAATCATTAACAGCTCAACTCTGTCAGGTTGCACAGGAGTCCAACACTCAAAGTCTTGTGTTACTGAAATACAGAATCAGAATAGGGACCTCTGGGCTTCTGGAAAAAAGTAAGTTGAAATCTATATGGACATTTCTGTCACTACAGCCATTTGAGGCCAAGTTTCTAACCATCTCTCTGTCTCCTGGAATCTCACCCACTAAAACACTGGGCAGTTGTGAGCCCCTCCTTGGACATGTAGCACCACATAGGGGCATTCAGCTCCACATAATTTTTTTTTTAAACCCAAACTAATGCCTGGTCAGCAGTCATGGGACAGACTAACATAAGTCACTCAAAACCCAAACTATGCCCCTGTATAAAATTACAGGGCTTGTGCCAAGCCAGCGGGACTTGCCAAATGTGGCTGCACTCTGGGGTAACTTAATGCACACGAGCTCCCAGCATCCTCCTTCCATACTGAGTTAAGCGATGCCATTTTCCTTCAAACTGAATTTTAATGAGTTATTTTAAAACCCAAGTCTGCCTTGCTTTTCTGCGCATTACAGAGCTCTCTCTAAATAATCAGGTGAAGGCATTTTGTGGGGAAGAGCTGGCAGAGACGCCAGGGATGGACTTCCCAGTCATTCATCTTTAGCCTGACAAATGAAGAGCCAGGTGAAGAACTTCCTGGAATGAGGTGGCTATTTGTTATAGAGAGTGCTGGCCATCAAGGCCAAGGACATAAAAGGGACCGGAAGAAGGAAACAGACATTTACCAGGAACTCAGAGTGGTGCTCATCAGCAGAACACTTGCCTAGCATGTGTGAGTCCTAGATTTAACACCTACCATTCAAAAACAGGACAATAAAAGGTATTTACAAAAAGTTTATAGATAGGGAGGCACACTGTCATAAAAGAGTCACATTGTTTCTGTTTCATTCTACTGACCTAGGGGTAATTAAAACATCAGGTGGCCCCTGGTGATGAGGGGCCTGCCGCCCTCTGCCCTCTGGTTGTGTAGACTTGAGTGGATGGTCCAGCCAATGGTCACTGTCCCATGCTACAGGTATTTAAAAAATATTTGACAGGTATTTACTTTTCCTAGCTACTAAGCCTGAATGTGCTGTCTGTGGTCTGACCATTGTAACTCCCTACCTTTCCTTTGTTCTCTCCTGTATGATTACTCTTAGTGATGCCTCCAATGAGAAGTCTGAATTTCCTATGTGAACCAGCCACCAACTATTCAATGTCACAGAGAAAAGAGTGAAGCTTTCCATGCCTTGAGATAAATTCACTTAGTTATTTTTAACAAATTTTCAATGATCCTCGCTTTCCCTCTAGCTTTGTTTTGCACATACACTCTCTTGATTTTTCTTCAACATCTAGACAAAACAGAATGTACTCACAGGAATAATTAGGGTTTATAATTATAGCAAACATAAGTGATTTTATAGTTTCGAGGCTTCTAACTTTGAAATCAAAGACAACAAGGAGTGCAAAGGTCCAAATGAAAATCAACACTGCTTCTGAGGAAAAGGAACCAATGAGAGGAGGAGACAGGCTAGTTCACAAAATAAAACAGAAATAGGTGAGGCTCACTTTTGTATAACTTCTACTTTAATAGGGCTGGAAGGGAAATCATTGGAAAGCCCATTGATGGGAAAAATAAGCTAAAGCATTATCAATAAAAGATAAGTCAAGAAAAAGGGAACATGAAGCCCAATGGGGACATGAGCATAGAATGAAAGAGAAACAGGCATGGAAAAAAGAAGGATCAAAGGAACAATGAGTGGAAAGCGGGACCATTATGAAGCCACGGGAATTCCTGTCAATGTACATCTGTGCTGTTACAAAGAGAAAAGATGGAGAAGGACTGGACAATACGTAATAAGTTCAGTGAGGGACACTCTGCCAGATGATCGTGTCCT
>CM053759.1:14260431-14370144 GCA_028658305.1 Pachyuromys duprasi | reverse complement strand
GTTGTATGAAGCGACCAGAAGATGAGCAAGAGGCCCTATGTACCTAAGACAAAGGAACTTGGCAGGTATGTACTCATAAACTACCCAAACACCCAAGAAAGACTTAAAAAATAAACACCTTTGGGCAAAGTGTTGCTTCTTATAAAGAGTAATTCAAGATAAATTGGAGTCCTTTGGCTATAATACTAATGATTACCAGTGTATTAGAGAATTGTTTTATTCCTTCCATAATTTAAACTCTCTTTGTTGGAAAATCTGACTATATACTGGCACAATCCAACCATACACACCCTTTTAATTAACAAAAAGTATTTTTTCAGTATTTAACTCTGAAGATGGGGGTAGGGAAAGGCACTTTTTAGAAAATATTTCTTTATTCATTAGTTTTGACAAGGTTTCTCTGTGTGGAACTCATTTTGTAGAGCAAGCTGGTGTTGAACTCAGAGATCCAATTGCCTCTGCCTCCTGAGTGCTGAGATTAAAGGCACGTGCCACGTGGGAAGCTGGGAAAACCACTCTTACTAAAACCAGCTAACAACGGAAAGTAGCAACAACCAAAGGCCCCCATGAACCTTCCCAACTGTGATATATGAGGAGCCGTTTCTCCGTTCTTCATCATGGTGTTAGCCTCATGAGAGAAGCCTCGGAGATTAGCAGTGAGGAACAGACACTAAGCCTGTTCGGTGAAGTGAACTTTTTGTATGTACAGTGTATGTGTCCCCATCCCCTGTGTGTGATGTGTGTCTGGGAATGGGTACGTGTGTGCAACAGTCAAATGCTCCTCATCCTTCCCAAATGTTTTTTTTTAACCAACTCCGGATAATTACAGTTGCTGCCTCCTTCCCTTAACCGGTTCATGGCACTTAGGTGGACCAAGCACACAGTACAGGAAAAGATGGAGGAGGCATGAAAAATGGCCACGTGAAAGAGTAAGACATGGTAAGACAAGTCACTCAGACTCTCCTGGCACATGCCGCCTCTCCTTGCCACTCTCATAGCACCCCTCTCGTGCTGCCTCTATTGCTCTTACTTGTCATCATCTCTGGCTTATGGGTTTACGTCTCCCTGGCTCCATTCCTCCCGACCTAGCCTTTAAACTGCCACCAGATAAATATTTCCTAAGAACGGATTGAACTTTTCAAAGAGAAATATGAGTTCTGCCCAGCGCTGCAGCTTAAGGACAAAGTGCCTTGGCCTGATGGGAAAGCACCCCCAGAACCTGTTCCCAGCCCATCTTTCCACCAGTTCCAACACCCAGTGCATCTTCCTGTGAACCGGCATCTTTGTCAGTCTTCAGTCATGACCTAGCCTCACATGGTGGATAGCTTTGTTCACCACTTGCTCTTTAAACGGTGCCTCTTTAAAGGATTTATTTTACGTGAATGAGTGTTCGCCTGTGTGTATGTCTGTACACTGATTGACTGCTGGCTACTCATGGAGGCTAGAAGTGGGTATTAGATCCTCTGGAGTTCCAACAGTTATGAGGTGCCATGGAAAATGAACTCAGGCCTTCTGTTAGAGCATCCGGTGCTGTTAACCTTGGAGCTATTTCTTCAGCCCCCAAATTTGCTTTTCCCAAACTACCTATCTTAAGATTTTACTCATCCTTCATGATTAAGTTTTAATAAATGTCATCTCCTTCAAGAAATGTTCCTGTGTTCCACTGGATGTGTTTCTACACACCTTCTTACCATTTCATTCACACTCTAACTATGGTACTTCCTGCTTCTGTCCTTTGAAGTGATGCTAATGGTGACAAAGCCCATCTTTATCACCGAACAGACGCTGAGTGGTGACTTGACTCTGTGACATCTGTCTGTGCAAATATCTTTTCCTGTTCAAAAGATCTAAGTTCCTTGAAGTCACGATCCTTATTTCCCTTGAAGAAATGCTTTCAAAGAAAAACAGTATATATTTGTGATATATATTTGCTATGAGCATACTGTGATAAATTATGCATCATGGTATTTATATTATGCCAAGGTTCCATTTGTCTACGTCCACTGAAAGAAAAATGTCTCCTTGCCTCAAGTATTGACATAATCATTCAACATCTTTGTTCCCCATCCAATCCCAAGGCTTTTCCACATTCTGGAAGTAATCACTATTCCTAGTTTTGAGTTTTTAAATCTCTTTATTTTTGTAACAGTCTTATCCCATATGCACATGTTCTTATATGACTTTTAAATGTTTAGCATGAAGTGCTTTGGCTTCTTTTAAATTAAGTCCTAACGTTTCTATTATTTTTTAACTTTTTTCATGAATGTTGATACATATAGCTACAGTTCAAAGTTACTGAGAGAAACTCTGTCAAATGTGTTGTAGAAAGCACTTAAGAAAAATAATGTCCAAAATAATAACTTTTTGTAAATGTAAAAAATCAAAATAAAAAACAAAACCCTGAAAAAGACCCCAATATTTATTATTAGGAAGATACATGAATAACTCATGGCACTTAAAAAAAACTCTCTTATACTAATGCTTCTGGTATATCACATAGCACATTTCTACACTTTAAAAAGGAAAATGAGCTGGATACAGAGGCAAATGCCTTTAATCCTAGCACTTGAAGAGGCAGAGGCAGGCAGATCTCTGTGAATCCCAGGCCAGCCTGGTCAAAAAAGCGAGTCCAAGACAGCCAAGACTACACAAAGAAACCCTATCTCCGAAAAAAAAAGAGGGGGAGAGGAGGAAATGATAAAAAGATTTGAAGAAAAGCATGCCTCATTGTGGTTATCTCCTCCTTAGAACCTGCTCATGATCAGTTGTTCAGTTAACCATCCGAAACACCCACAAAATCATGTAAGACCCCAAAGTAGACAGACATGTTTATCTCAGCAGAGACAGGTATGGAAACCAACCAGGAGCCATGATGCACTGCTCAGATCTAAGCAGGATGAGTATTATTTTTAATTCCTCTTTTAAGTATTTCTAATTCTTTCTTCTTGCTTTTAAGTCCTATCAACCACCAAGATCCTGAGGAATGACTTTCTTCCTTGAGACTGTCATTTTCTCCAGTCCTAACCTGACTTTCTCTTCCCTCTCAGTACCCCTCACTAGGTACGAGCCAGCTGTGGTGCCCTGAGGAGGATGTCGGGATAGCCCTGCCTTCTCACTTCTGACTCCGACTCCACCCTGTGATAATGCATGTTGCCTGAAGTGGCTTGCCTTTCACTACACCATCATGTGGCCAACCACTCCACACCTGCTACAAGGCAGCAGAAGAGCCCCTACTTATCCTATGGCACGTCATGTGCAAATCCTAGGCAGAACCGATCTTCAGAAAAATAATCACCACCTAAACATGTTATGAGCCTACAGTTCCCATTTTACTGAGAACCAACAGAAACTAATCTTTAGGATAAGACACTTGGTAAAGATGCAAGGGGAGACAAATTATGCCAAAGCCAATTCCTTTCCAAAGAACTCACACAGAAAACGATGAAATGGAATTAAAGCCAAAGAGAAACACAAGACTGTCAACTAGAGACAAGTTTTCCTATAAAATTAAGTATTGTTCATAGAAATTCGCCTCACTCTAACTATACCATAGAATTGCCTATTTAGGGGGAAAAAAAGGAGGGTGGGCATTATTTTAACACACAGTAGTACAAATAAGGCCCACATCAGTGTAACCCCTTCCTTCCCTCCAATTTCAAGAACTTAGTTTTCTCCTTTTCCTTTCCCATCAGTCCCTTGAGCTCACCACCCCAGCTCCCACAACTCCCTTTCCTCCCTCAGTAAGTAGGACAGGAGGGACTTAAGGTGGCTGGTCTTCACTCTCCAGCCTCAACTTCTCTCAGGGCATGCCTCCTCCTTTCTGATTTGAGCTACTATGGCATCATAAATCACCTCTGTTTGCACCCTGGATCTTTTCGCTGCTGGATTTCTTATCCCTGCTTTGACAAAAGCATGTTTCTCTGCAACAGACATATTGTTTCTATACTTGAGGATGCTCAAACCCTTCAAACAGAGCTACCTGTCAAAGTATCACTGTCAGTCCTATACATATCAATCAAGTCTGATACCCTCCCCAACTTTTCTGTCTACCTTCCTTCTTTTCTAGCTACCCCCATCATCTGCCTTCATTGTCTGCTAAAAATCCTCAGTCATCTAGAAAAGCGATAATTTCTGGATCTTTCTCTTTCAAGCCTTAGGAAGTGCTCAGGGAAATTTTTATTTTGGACTTAATTTCACTCCAGAATTCAGAGTTGCAGAGTCAGGGTAAAAAAATGGAAGGACACTTGCAAGACAACCTTAGTCTAATGTCAGAGCTGAGGTTAGAGGTTACAACAGTGGAGCTGGGGACCTTGGATGAAACGCTGGAGAAACACACATGTTATGTATCAATCCAGAGCCAGGTGCTCTGTTGGCTGCTGTGCAAATTCCCTCAGCACCACAGAAATCAGGAAGAGTTCCCAGCGTCCTTTCGCAGACAGTGGCTCTTAGGTTCAAAGGTTCAAAGAGGCTTTGCAAAAGTGTCAGATTGAAACAAATCATGAAATTTGCAGGCAAATGGTGGGAACTAGAAAAGATCATCCTGAGTCAGGTAACCCAGAAGCAGAAAGACACACATGGTATATACTCACTTATAAGTGGATATTAGCTATATAATATAGGATAAACATACTAAAGTCTATAGTTCTAAAGAAGCTAAACAACAAGGAGGACCCTAGGGAAGATGTTTAATCCTCATTCTGAAGGGAAAACAGGATAGACATCAGAAGTAAGAGAAGACAAGGAACAGGACAGGAGCCTTCCAGAGGACCTCTGAAAGACTCTACCCACCAGGGTATCAAAGAAGATACTGAGACTCATAGCCAAACTTTGGGCAGAGTGCCAGAATTCTTATGAAAGAAGAGGGAGATAGAAAGACCTGGAGGGGACAGGAACTCTGTAAGGAGAATGACAGAGTCAAAAATCCTGGGCCTACAGGGGCCTGCAGAGACCGATAGTCCAACCAAGGACCATGCATGGAGAAGACCTAGACCCCCTGCTCAGAGGAAGCCTATAAGCTGCTCAGTTTCCAAGTGGGTTCCCTAGTAAGGGGCACAGGAACTGTCTCTGACATGAACTCAGTGGCTGGCTCTTTGCTCTTTGATCACTTCCCCCTGGCGGGGTGCAGCCTTACCAGGCCACAGAGGAAGATGATGCAGCCAGTCCTGATGAGACCTGATAAGCTAGGGTAAGATGGAAGGGGAGGAGGTCTTCCCCTATCAGGGGACTAGGGAAAGGGCATAGGGAGAGAAGAAGAAGGGTGGGTGGGACTGGGAAGAGACGAGGGAGAGGGCTGCAGCAGGGATACAAAGTGAATAAATTATAATAAATAAACAAATGAAATTAAATTAAAATTTAAAAAAGAAACTAAATTTGTCTGACGCACTTACATTCCAAAGCAAAACAAGCTTAATTTGAAGGCAGCTTCAGAAGGCTGAATTCTCCAAATTAATATTCTGATAATACTATCAAACATGATTCAGTCTACAAGCTCTCTGCACTCCTGCTCTGAGGTGCTTCTGCTACCGTTCCTCCCATCACCTGCCATAAATGCCCCTTATTCTAGGCCCACAAAACATCCACTGTTCTCTGAAGATGATTTCTTTAAGAGACGATGCTCTCTCTTCCCACTGGCTTTTTCCTTTGTGTGAAATACCCTTTGCCTTCATCTATTCATCTCGTAGTCTCAAATCCAGCCCACTTCTGTCAGGAGGCCACCCTTCACCCCTCAGTCCGATTAAGGCCCTCCTGTAGCACTCTCCTTGTAGGCCACAGCGGCTGACTTATCTGTTTCTCCTACTGCGCCCACTCAAAGCAGGCAAAAGCTTTATTTGCTTTGTGTCTCTTGCATATAGTACAGACACCTCATGGGTATTCAGTGGCTAAAAAACAATGCTGAGAAAGGGTAGTGAACCTGAGATCACTATCCAAAAGCCTCTGAGCCATCTCATGAGTTAGTGTCTAAGTGGAGGCTAGAGAACAACTCACCAGGAAGGACACCACATCCTGAGTAAGGCGCACTGCCATGGTGCCTGTGCATCTTCCCAGCCCTGCATTCTCAGTTTCAATGATGGGATGATTTAAATGAAAATTGGCCCCATAGGCTCGTAGGGAGAGGCACTGCTAGGAAGTGGCCTTGCTGGAGGAAGTACGTCACTGTTGGTAGGCTTTGAGGTCGCAGATGTTCAAGCCAGGCTCAGTGCCACTGTCTCCTCCCGCTTCACGAGTTGGATGTAGAACTCGCAGCTAGCTCTCCAGCACCATGTCTGCCTGTATGCCACCATGATTCCCATCACGATGACAGCAGACTAAACCTCTGAACTGTAAGCAGACCCCAATTCAGTGCTTTCCCTGTACGAGTTACTGTGGTCATGGTGTCTCTTCACAGCAACAGAAACCCAAAGACAAGTGTGTCTTGAGGGTAAGTAAGTCGACACTGCAGAGGCAATGATAAGGGTTGCACAGAGGCACTGGCAGAAAAGTGGGGCCTCGTTCTGACACTGCGGAGTGACCTTGCGGAGATAACTCACCTCATGCCGGCATCTCTGTAAAATGAAGGGAGGTAAAAGCAGCTGGATGAGCTCTAAAGCCCCCAAACCAAGTCTAAGGAAGGGCTTGTTTGTTATGCATGGTGTGTATGTTCTCAAAGGGCACGCGGATGCCCAAGGCTCTCTGCTTTCACCAACACTGCCTTCTCTGTCTAATGGCCCTTTTCTCTAAACAAAGAAGTATAAAATACACAAAGAAAAATGAGCAACACACACAGTGTAAAAATACTTCCTTTTTGAAAAACAGATTAGTAAAAGCAAACTAATACTAGCAAAATCCGAGTATAATAGGAAACTGGTATTGGCCTACAACTTAACCAACTGACTGGGGGCACCCACTTTGCATTCATACTCTTAGACTGGCATACTTGATTATGACTGCTGCTGAAGGTCGGTGATAATGTCATCATTTGCTAGTTTATTGAGAAAACTTAAATTCTTGTTGTTGAGTTCAACACATAGGATAGGATACAGGGTATTCGTTAGTAACTGATATACACAGCCCTGTTCTTTTCGGCTCTGTTAGAAAACAGAAACTTAGCTAGTGACAAAAACCTTTTCTGCCTGAAAATGATGCAGATGTGTAACTGACTGAATTTACAGAGGTTTGCTATAGCCAGAGGAACCACTAAGTTCCTCTGGTTTTATTTGCATTTTTCAAAAAGAAAGAAAAGATTACAAAGATGCTTTCCATTTGCAAATCTGCTCCTCCCTCGAGACACATTCTATGTGCAAGCAGGAGGTAGGCTGAGTAGTATATTCTTAAAATGGTAACAGCTTAAGTCTCATCACCTCCAAGATGAACTCAGGTTGATGAAATTTTACCACGTGATTCTGAGAATTACAGAGAGAGACAGAGTTAGATATGGCTTAAGGGTTTCTATCTGAAGAAAAGGAATCACAGAGCTACTCTGTGGGTACAGCTCATGGTTTGAGTCCCAGGAACTAATTTTCTCTCTCTTTCACTCCCTCTCTCCCTCCATCTCTCTCTCTCTCTCTCTCTCTCTCTCTCTTTCTCTCTCACTCTCTCTCTCTCTCACACACACACACACACACACACACACACACAGTGTACCAGCAAACAGAGAACCCCATTTCTCTTTCTTCTCACAAACAAGAGACACTTCTCTCACTCCCCCTCAGCAGGGCTGATCTGACAGAATGAAGCCTGCTGCCTGGGAACATTTTCAGGGCATGGCTTTCTCAAGTTTTCTACTTTCCTCATGTCAGCCCACTCAGAGAAGGTATCCAGAGAAGGTATCCAGGTCACAACTTCAATTTTAGAAGATTAAATGTTTGGAGCATGCACTCTATCTCATCAGCACATCAGATCCCAATTTCCTTCTCACCCCCAAATGTGAGTACGCACAGGGAGCCGTGTAAGACACACAGCTGTCAGGGTTCAAGATGGCTACAGAATAAACAGCAAACAGATCGTTAATGAACTCGCCAAACTGGACCCTGAACGCTGGAACTGTCCTTCTCTCTACTCGTTTAGATTGTTTGTGGAAAATGTAAACTCTCCCACGTAATACCTCTTCTTGTACTCTGAAGAATATTAAGTTCCATGGCTTAGTTTAGTGCCTTTTCATGCTGCGCTTAGGAGCCAGGGAAAAGTGGTAGGAACAGAAGTTCCTAAGCATGTTCTCCTGTATCAGTGTGTACTCTGTGATTGCAGGTCCCCTGAAAGCTGAGGTCTATTTGTTCATACCATAACCTTGTGCTCAAAGCAAGGCCTAGAATAAAACTAAGTAGCTTTCTAAAAACAAACAAATAAAAACATCAACGAACAAGTGAATAGATCATGCGTTTACTACATGGGAACTATAGTTGCTTTTCGTGGTAACACTGTAAAGCAGCATGAACTTTTTGTTACTGTAACAAAGCACTTAACACAAGCTAACTATGAAGAAAAGGTTTGTTTAGCTGATTTTGGTCTGAGAGTCTCAATAGCCTGATGCTAGCTCTGGCTCTAGGCAGGGTCCCATGACAGGTGGTGCTGACAGACCAGAAAGTAGTGAGAGCTAGGTGGGGTCAACTTCTGGCTTCTGTAACAACCCTTCCAGGTTTTGATTTGCTGAGTTTTATCTTTTCGTCTTTTGCCTTTGTTTCCTTGCTTTTTGGTTTCTTGTTTTGAGAGACAGAATAAAAATGAAGTTGGGAGGACTTAGGAAAGGGGAAAGAATATGACCAAAATGTATGAGAAAATTAAATAAAAACAAATTAACAAAATTAATTTTAAAAAACTTCCAAAGAATTCTTCAAAGAACTATTTTGAGGGAAAACCACTCAATAAACTAGGGACAGGCCATAAGGCCACAATGCCTGCCAGTTAGGCCACACCCCCACTCATTAGGCCACACCTTCCAAGTGTTTTTATCCTCTCTTTACACTGTCACTTTTCCCCATTAATCCTTGCAATGTTAAGCAAGTGGCTCAATTTCTCACCACTTCAGGCTCCTTGTTATGTGTTAACACTTGTCTTGCAAACAGGGTCACTGTGTATGACATGAGGTATTCTGATATGTGGTACTGTTGAGTCCAGAACTATGAAACAGGGGCCAAGTCTAGGCAGCCACTGAGCACCACCTCTGTCTTGTGTCTCTAAGCAGTGCTATTCACGTGATGATTTTAAACCTAGACATTTCCCCCGACTGGACAAGCCCAAATGGCTTTGGTTTCAGTCACACTCGGCCTGGCCACGCTAGCTGGGGAGGGAGGGACAGGACCTGCATGTTGGTCATGAGGAATGGTAAAAGAAAGCACAGATGCGGCAAAACAAGAGCCAAGGTTTGGCCTCAGTAGCTGCAAAACCAACCATCTTTGTGTTTCCATGAATTTCTGAAAATATCTAGAGAGGGGGGAAAAACATAAGAACCCTGATAATCCCTCTTCTGGACAAGATAAGATATCTCAAATAGGTGACCAAAAAAAAAAAAAAAGGACAACATTGTTGATATTGCCACAAACTGATTTCACATGAACCATGAGAGTAAAGAAGTTTTAAGCTGAAACACCAGCCTGCCACATGGTCCCTGACGCCAGCGTTGTGTCAGGGACAATAAAAATACTCAAAGCTTTGCTGCAGAAAGAGGATGAAACTCCAGGTTTCTGGCCTTAGCACATAGGGTGCTTAGAAGTTACTTTTTCCTAAAAGCACATAGACTAGAACAAACGACAACCTGCTAACTCTGCATAGATCTGTCAGACATATGAGGTCACAGGGCAAACTGCTGCCCTCAGATAGGGGCGGTGGAGGGCTGGGTACAGAGAACCCCAAGTTTCCAGAGCAGTGACCTGCACAGGACAGTACTGGAGTACAAACACCTGCATAAATGAGAAATTGCTGGAAGCCCAGAGCGTGCAGGTCTCTGAGTCAGAAGACTTGGGGACCGGGTCACTGAAGCAGAGAACACACTTCATGAGTTTCATCTGCAAGAGTTCTACCAGGTTTTCAAAAAGACAGCAAAGGAAAAGTCTCTGACTTCACCAGGAAAACAAATCGTTTGAAAAAAAAAATGCCTCTACACACAGCGAATCTGCCATGGCTTCATAAGAGCCTAATGCTGTTCTGGAGGAGGAGGAAAAAAATCAGCCATCTTCTTACCTAAGGGAGAACTCTGAGGCCCACTATGAAGTCTGAAGCTCCGGGGACAGGCTCACCGAAAAACCAACACAGAATCACAGCACTGAACGACTTGTCCTCACCCTAATGTGACCAGTATGCCACCAGAAACTTCACAGCATACATAATGTTCCTTCTACCCAGCACACCATGATGCTCACTCTGCAACAACTAAAAAAAATTGCAAAGCATGATCAAAGGAGAAAGCCACGGTTTGAAGCATCAGAATCAGAGTCCAACCTCTGACCCCTAGCTCATACCTAATTTATTCTGCACCATAAGGCAGTGAGACTTCCAGGCTCTAGCATCTGCTACCCTGTCCTGAGAGAGCACCCTAGGTCTAGGTCCTGCAATTCTGATCTGTTTTAAAGTTAATAAGGTATGCTGGTCATGTTTCTAAGGCTAACTGCCACAGGAGAGCTTGTGGGTTTTCTTCAGCCCAAAAGGCGAGGCAGACAAAAACAGGTGCTAGATTTTTCAATCTAAGAAACAAAGAGCCTGGTATCAACAAAAGCTAACAAGGGTTTTGTGTGTGTGTGTGTGAATTCCCTGCAATAACTAACAGATGTTCAGTGGGAAGAACAAGGCAAAACCCAGCCACCGTATGAATACGGCCATCATTAACAGTGCAGGACAGTATGGATTATGGTGCTCTCCCAGGCCTCAGGGCACACGCTTTCCAGGCCCCATCCAAGACTCCTGTCCTGGACCTCGCCTGTTGGGAGTGAGCTGTGGCTCGGGGCCCGGGCCTTCATCGGATTCCATTTTCAGTACTACTTCTGTACCAAAGCTGCCATGCTGTTGTAAATCAGTCAGCACAAACTCAGGACGGTGCTGTGCTCACTTAGTTAAATAGCACACGGCTCTTGCGAGAGGGAAGAAAATCCCAACCAACCCAGAGAGAGAGAAGACACCAGGAGTATGCTTTCCCTGGCTAAAGACAAATGGTATCTATTAAACGTGCACACAAATCCTGAATAAATACCGAGAGCATTCCTTTGTGCTGTTCTGAAACTCTGAGTACATTAGGGAGAGCAAGGCGCCTACTCTTTGTCACACCAGTGTCTTCACTCTGTCAGAATGCTATTAGCGTTAATGGGAGGTTTTATTACTTCTCAGAGCACGTGTAAAAACCAAGTGTCTCTAAAAAGTATTATTTGGTTGGCATTTATCATAAGGACTATTAAAACAACAAATAAAAATGTCAGTGTTTCATCTGAATGCCTTGTGGCACCCAAACTGTCTCCATATCATTCCAGTTTACACAAGCCACTCAGAAGATTAGACACACTGTGGTCTAATGAGACTACATCATCCTTCCTATGAACACCTGAACATAGGGTGTTATTCAAGACTGTCCCCGGGGCTGGCAAGCGTTTTTTTTTTTTTTTTTCCAGCTCTAAATCCCAGGGCCTACCCCTGGGCCCAGCACATAATAGGCACTCAATGCATGTTTGCTGGGGTTGTTTTTGTCTTTTAATGGCAGGTTTCATCTAACTAAATGCTGTTCTGTGGTAGGCCCATTGCTTACCTGATTGAGAACGCTTGAAACGACCTTGGGAAGTAGGTTTAATAGGCACCATTTTGCAAACAGAGCTCTCAGGAAGACTGGGAATGCCTGGCAACTGACTAAAAGAGGTCTGGATTCAGAGCCACTGCAGTAGAGCTGAACACCTTACTGTCTGGGAGTGCTCACTGACAACGGCACCTCCATCCCCTCCTCAACTAACTGCTTGTCTTGTCATGCCTTGGCTACCACGGGCTGCTATGATTACACTCAGTTTATGCGTGCAGGGATCTGAACGTACCTGACTCTATGCCATGTGTGGTGTGTTTTCCTAATGCCCAAACCTAGACTGGCTTCTCGTCATCACCCCTAGCCACTGAAAGCGGCAGGAAGGAAATCAAAATTGCTCCATTAGGACTGTACTCTGCTCATTCCCACACCAGGCAGGGAAGGTCCTCGGCAGGCTAAGCGGTCCCGTCTTCTCGTAAAGACATGCTGTTTCTGAAGTTGTGAGCAAGCTGACGTACATAAAGCACACTGGAAGCCACAGGGATCTTATGACAGTGGCCCCACGCGCTACTGAATCCCAAATGTACAAACCCACATTATGTCACAGGACTCAGTGAGGCTTGTCAGCTGCCCGCCAGCATCCCTATTCTTCTACTCCTGGGCTCAAACCATATGTCCAGGGAGTTCCTGTGTACAACCAGACTTCTATCACACCTACCGTGCACAGAGTCTGCTGGCTCACACAGACTCCATTGGACTACGAAAGGAAGATTAGTAAAATAAGGATGGTTCTGGGGAAAGCCAGCATCAGCTGTGGCAGAAATGGTTACAGCAACAACTACTCAAGGACACAACACTGTGTAAGGTCGCCATAGCTTTGTGGCCATTGCTGGGTATGCTTGTGAAGTTATTCCAAGAAAGAGTGTAGCTGCAGCCACAGAAGGAAGTTGGGGGTTGTATAATTTAGGGGTGTGTGTGCTGTACCGGCATAGTCAATTCTCAGCTACTCACTAAACATCAGCTAGGAACCAGGTGTCTGACAAGCACTAGCCATATAACTGAGGCTGTCCCTCGCTATTCTCTAGCTGTGAAGTACAACTAGGCTAAAATAGTTTATTGTGTACATGTGGATGGGGAAAAGAGATGGGAGCAGCAGCTACCCACTTTGTGAGGGGAGACAGATAGACAGACAGATACACACACACACACTTTTCCAGTGAGAAGACTTATTATTGACCAGTCAGCTGCCCATGGATCCAGACACTGTCCCATGGCATGGGATGGCCAAATAGCCATGGCTGAGGAACCCATCTCTTACTGACATTCTTTAATATGCATAATGGACTTCACATAAATAAGCCACCCCTCCCTTTTTTCTGGTTCACAGAGTTAGACACAGACCCATTTCCTACCATGTGATTCCAAAATGCAATGTCTAGAAAAAAAACAAAGTTCAGAATCCCACAGGAGTGTTCTGGATGCCAAATACAGTCCACTTTAGAATATCGTCTCAGTTGAGAGTCGCTCTGTAGAATAGTCTCTGACACTTTAACAAAGTCATCACCGTTAATACCTGCTCACAGGTCTACACAGCTCCAGCCAAGCCCATGCCCCACCCCAGAGACTGTGGCTCTGGAATGCCCTGCGAGCTGAGGCACCCTTCCTCTCTTCTTGGTCTCTCAAAGCCATCTGTCCCATGGCAAGAGTCCAAGTTCCGAGGCTCTCTGTCCTAAGACTGCCTTCCAGTAAACATGTGTCTTTCTAATGACATTTCTTCCTGTAACACAATTAGTATCTACTCCCCAAATCTGTTCTTTCCTCACCCATTCATAAATAACCAAATTCTCAGGAGATAAAAACAAAAAACCTGAGAAAAGTCCAGGAGCCTTCTTTCTGCCTCTAACTCATATCATCCAGTCCATGACAGTTTTAAGAATTGTTCCCTGAGAGTATGTCTTGACTGTAAACTTTATTTTCCTTTATTTATGACTGAGTCTCAAAATAGGCTAGCCTTCAGTTGCTAGGCTCAAATAATCCTCCTGCCTCAGCTTCCTGAAGAGCTGGAAGGCTCAGCTTAAATCTGTTTAATTATCTCTGTCTCTCAGGCAAACCTCTTTTAGCAAAAGCCATTGCCCATCTGTGAGATTGTAGCAGGCTTGAGCTCATCTCTTCTCATCAGTACGCCATGGGGTCATCTTCTGGCAAAAGCGACTTAGACGTAGTCACATCCATAGTTACCGCCCTGGGATAGCTTCCTAATGCTTTTCAATAAAATGTAAGCTTCTCCCCATGGCCTATGAGGCTCTGCTTGACCATGCCTGTTCTCTATCCAACAATCATCGTAAACTTCCCCCTCTTCTGCAGACTGACTGCCTCAAGGCACAAGAGCTTAGACCTCACTTCTGGAGAGAACTTGGCCCAAGGTGGACTCCTGCTTAGGCTCTTCCTCCATCTCGTCCTATCTTCACTCACCACAATTTTGCACACATCCCTATTTCACTGCTGAAATGTTCACATCCCTGAAGGTAAACTACTAGAAGGCAGTGACCATTCTACTTTCATAATTCTTGGCTGGTAAGCACGCACATGTGTGTGCTCTCTGGGTCTCTGTGTTCAGGAGAATGATGGCAATCAACATTTTCATGCCCATTATAGCTGAAGACAGAAGTGAAGCACCTCTGTCGGGTCACGTGGCCAGTGAGGTGCCCAGCCAGGTGTAAGTGTGAGCAGCCCTGTTTGGAGGTGTCCTTGGTCCTGTTGTTACACTATTTAGAGTGTACACAGCGGAGCACCTGGCTGCTTGCAGCAGGAGCCCAAAGCCCATTTGGCAGAATGAGGAGCAATGGAGGAAGGTAGGACATTCAGAGAAAGCTGGCGATGCCCTCGCTTCCTTGAGCCTCTCTTGTCACTTGTGCCACTCACCTTATCTCCTCTCATTTAGAAGTTCCCCTCAGCCAAGAACCATGGCTCCCCCACTTTCCTGTCTCTTACGGTACTCAAAACAGTTTTCATGATGAGTGTAGGCAACTAGCCATGAGTAAAAACTGCTTAAGATCATGACCAAAAAAAAAAAAAAATCCCACAGTGAATCTATTTCATCATTGTTTTGTAAAAATAAAGTGAAAGGAGAGACAGAAGGAAGGAGTGAGGAAGGGAGGGAGGATGATGGGAGGAAGGGAGAAGGGGAAAGAGGGAAGGGGAGCTAATTCAAGAGTTCTTCACTATCCTAAATCTTCTGGAGTGAGCATCAGCCCATCAATTTGGAACCTGGTTGGTCCAGCATCATCTCTTGTGATAAAAGACAAACAGCTTCCTCCAAGCATGTTTCTTGTTTCTCCCTCTTGCTTCCTCCCTCCCTCTTCCCATGTCTGCTCTCGGGATCTCTTCATCCCTTTAATACTGCTGAAGAGATTAGGAGAGTCAATGTTCAATGTCCTTTCTACCTCATTCTAAAACAAGCAAGCAAACAAAGAAACAAACAAGGATTTCTTTTCCTAAGAAAGGGACCAAGGATTGAGGACAGAGTGGCCTAATGTGAGGCCAATGTCCACTCTCGACAAGAGTGTGCTTTATAGAGCATGTGGTTATATAACAAAGGATCAAATCTTTCTATAGCCATAAGGCCATGATCATGCCTACTATTTTACTAAATATGTATGCTGGGTGGTCAGATAGCGCTGGGGACCCAGAGCAGGGATTTACTTCAACTACTAACTCCAACAATCATGACATCTGTGAGAGCAGGTCAGGTGTGTCACCAGCTGTGCCTAGTGCCCGCTGGGGCCACACAGAAAACACAGAAGTCAGCAGGGGCATGCGTCCTTTCCCCAGGCCTGCTCAAGATCTGGGATTGCCTGTTTCGTTCTGCTTCTCACAAACACATGACACGGAGAACAAATGAGTGTGCTACTCCATTGCTCGGATTATGAGGAAACCTAATAAACCCAAGGAGGAGAAAACAATTTGAAAAGATGACAAATGCCGCAGCCGGCAATTCCACAACAGCATCGGATGCTCAGAAATGTACTTCCTCTCCTGGCCACCCCAGGCCGACTGGACGGACACCTGACCATCAGGAAACCAAGCCCAAGTCTGCAATGGGCTGCATGTGCCATGTACAATGCCACACTGACCTGACATTACATGGATCAGTGGTAAGAAAAATGATAGCCTGAGGTATGCCAGCTCTCTGCTTTTGTAGTTTCACTGTTTCTTGGCTTTGCCTATTGAGCTACAGTCTCTCTCTCTCTCTCTCTCTCTCTCTCACACACACACACACACACACGGTCCACTTTGTAGACCAAGCTGGCCTCAGGCTTACAGAGATCCTCCTGTCTCTGCCTCCCAAGGGCTAGGATTAAAGGTGTGCTCCACCACTTTGCCTGATGCTGTTCTTGTGAGACAAGGCCGAGGCAGAATAGCTGTAACAAGTACTGCAAAGTTCAGAAAGCCTAAAATGTGGACACTCTGGCCTTTCCAGAAGGCTGCTCATGCCTTCTGGTCATCCCCCTACCCCTGCCTGCAATCACACCAAAAAGTAAGCTGAAGAAGGCAGAAATACTGTCTATGTGGCTCAGACCACTGCAACCAAAGAATACCTGTTGCTTTGTGGGTGTTTAATAAAGCTTGAAATAAAGAGTGGAGATGTAGCCAAAGAGATTCTCTGCTGGGAGAACCTGAAGTGCACAGTGAAGGCAGGGTCCCCACTGAGCTGGACTGCAGTCTCAAAACTTTCTCTGGGAGGCTAGACCACAAGGTGCTGTGTTGGGGGTGTCCTGTGGCTCACTACCTGGGAACTCATGGAACTCAGGCTGGATAAACGGTCACATATAATCATTATGAGATTTCAGAAACACGGAGCTGTCAGGACAGATTCAACATAGCACAGAGGAAGCATTCGAAATCTTCCCATGATACACATTTACATTAGAAATGTTACAGAAGGGTCCCCAACACAGCTCAACCCAAAACAGCTGTCCAAAGCCAAACATTGATAAATACTGATGCACAAGGTACCGAGCAGAAAAAAAAATTAAAAAGATTTCCAGACCTTAAAGAAAAAGGCTGACCCACTCTGCCATAATCAAGGAGAGTGGGGAAACCTAGGCGTTCCTGAGAAGCAGGCTTTGGTGTCTATACGGAAAGCATGTGCCAGTTCAGGCACCAATAAAGTTTACAGTTAGACTCAAAGGGGGACTGTCCCTTTAGCATGGAAATTGATCACAGAGAACTTTCTGCATAGAGGAAGACCCTGCTACTTCTTGTCTCCTATGCTTCTCTATTTTTCACCCTGACTATTGCTTCCATGTGGTGTCCTCAGAGGGGCTTGGTCACGTGGCTCTCCAGTCCCCCTTCCCTCCAGCCTGCCCCTGGCAGCACCCACTGCAATGTCTTCTTTTAGGAGGTTTTGTGAAGTGGGTCTTTGTTGTTGTCATTTAAACACAAAATCCTGGCATGATCGCTCTTACACTTTTTTGTTCGTTTGTTTTATGTTTTAGATAAAACAGAACTGCAGCTTTAACAGTAGTGTAAGTTTTAATTTTACACTTATAACAACCTATTTATAGTTAAATAAATAACAACGATTGTCTCCATTTCTTATCAAATAGGAAAGAGCCAAATGTCTAAGAAACTGATCAAATGTGACAATCAAGGATGATTTGTAGGTTAAATGCTGTATCAAAGAAACTAATATCAAAATATTAGAAAGAGATTTTGGCTTAACACTCTCTAAAATTAATCCTCTTGCAAGCCCTACCTAATTCATAAGCAATTCATATCCTTAACAAATTCCAGGCTCTATGGGAAAACACATATGTCTCCCTCGCTGTTCTCAGGGAGGGCAGTGTGTCCATCTCACACGGTGAGCACTGACTCAGCGCTCTGCACATCAGTCTGTTCAGAGACAGTTAGTCTGCTGTTCTGCCATTTGTAGCCAGACCCTTGGATCACTTTCCTGTGAATATTTAAATCACTGGGTCCTACAACAAGGCAGATGACCTTTGGCCCCAAGCCTCCAGAGGAGAAGGGCTTGACACAGAAGGTCCGTCAGAGACAAGATGGCTTGCCTTCCTTTATCTCCTCTTCCTTAACTTCCGATTTCAGAACAAGGGGCCTGTAATCCTATACTCACTACAGATGCATTTTTGTCAACAAGAAACAAGACAGAAAAAGGAAATTAATGGCTAATTACATCAGACTGACCATTTTCCATGAGAGCCAGCCTGGCCAGAGTGCTGTACACACTGACTTCACACACACACACACACACACACACACACACACACACACACACCCCTCTGAGGAGATCAAATGGCTAGTACTGAGACCTGCAAGTAGACACACACAGAAAACATTTTTTTTTTTAATTTTTGACAGTTCATCTTGAAAACTATCTAGTGTTTTCTCTGAGCCTTCTATGTGCGGGCAGTGTCAATGACGTCTCACATGTGGGATTCTCCTGTGCAGTTGGACAGACGCTTGTTAGATATTCTTGCTTATTCTGAATGATGTGATCTCAGCAAGTAGGTAATGAGGGTGGCAAAGAAATCACAAGTGATAAAAACCCCACACTCCTGAAGACTGACTGTTCAGACACGTGGTGTGATGGAATCATCTTGGCTGGAAGGAATCAGGCACCAACAGGTCGAATAGTTGCTGCTGGTGGAAAAGGACCAGGACAAGAATGGAAAAAAGGGGAAAACAGACAAATGGCTCAACTTGAAACTTAACCATTTTAGTTCAACCCGGGGAACCTAGATGGTGGCATTTCTCAGCTCAGAACTGATATGACACTTGAATAGAGTCAAGTGACCCAGCTCTTATCTCAAGGCCAGCAGTAGATAGTACTTAGCATCTGAGAAAGAAAACCTAGAGAGTGGAGAGCAAACTTCAATCTCAGAGCTTCTACCATGAACCTATGTGAACATGGCTCCCACAGAAGCACCTTGCAGGCCCCAGTGCAGACTGAATGCCTGACAAAAGGCCCCTCTGACTATTCATGAGAGCCAGTCCTAATCTCTATCCAATTACACGTCCCATATCCCATCCATGTCACCCCCAAATCTACCTAAGATTTGCTCCTTAGCCCCCATCTCTATGAGCACTGCTCCAATGTAAACCAACATCATCTCGTCTGGCCCAGGGTGATGCCCACCCAATGTGATGGCTACATCCTGATCTCGTCACTCCTGGCTCCAACAGCTTAATCTTGGCGCTGCAGGCGGAACAGCCTTGCCACATCAAATGACTCTTCTCTAGAAACACTCTAAAATGGCTTCCCACTGTTACTGAACTAAGTTTTCAACTCTGGTGTACTTTTTAGCCTTCTCATATTCTGAGCTTTAGTAAAACAACTGAGAGAATTACGTCTTTAAACACATTATGGTCTCTCATAACTAAAAATATATAGTATATCCCGTGTTCCTGGAAAATTCATCATGAAAACGCCTCATCATGAAAGCCCAGCGTTCATTTTTGTTGTTGTTCTTGCTTTTTAATCTTTCCTAAGACTACTGGATTCAGCTCCTTTCTGACTCCCATTCTGCTTGAACCTACCTCAACTAAGGCAATGCTCTTCTAAGCCTCTCACTGCACTATTCAAAGGTAAAACCGTGACTCCCTAGTGCTTAGACATACCTGCATCAAAACATGAACCCCAATACAATTACTTTCACGTAACATACATCAAAGACTCTAAACAACAGAGCACATGCCCCTAGCGGGGTGGGTGAGGTAGTGTAACACTTCAGAATCATTTTTTTTTTAATTTTTACTCTGTTTCTACTAGTTTTTAGACAACCAACAGCATATGTTTATTTCAGAATAGGCAGGAGACACTGAAATCGTATTTGGAGATGGTTAGGAATGTAATTTGCCCACGATAACAGTTTTCTTCATCAGCAGAATAAAAAAGGAAATTAAGGAACAGTGGCATTAGGGAGCTGTCCCTTTTAGGAAAGAACACACACTTGCTTTCTCACACGCGCATCAAAACAGCAACGCTGAGATGCATGTCTGCTACACGTAACTGTCAGCATTCCTGTGGCTGGGTCAAGTCTCACAGGTTGCTTCCACAGCCCCTCTTAAGCCAGGCTGCTTCATACACTATTGAAACATTGTAAACAAAATTATGCAAAATTTTAAGGCCAGTAGTAAAATTCTTCACTGGCTGTCTGAAACACGCAGCATTTGTGTATTTCCACTGTCCTCAGAGAAGGCTTTATCACCCCAAGAAGCCCTCCCTGCACACCACCTGGGACGGAGACTTCCGTCCTCCCACTCTTGGTTCTCTGGGTTGAGGTGACCTGGAAACACCCACTGCTCAGCAGGCAGTGATGTGTGAGCCCTGAAACAACACGTGGAGTGCCTCAAAACAGGCACTGGATAACTGTGGCCCTCATCAAGCTGACCCCAGGCCTAGGCTTGCCTTCCAGATATCTGACAGAGAACTGGCTCGGGAGAGTACAGCAAATGAACATACTGAGAGTCAAGAGACAAAAATGGGCACATTTGCATTTTACGTAAATGTCAGCACACATGTTGTGAGTGAGACGAGCTGGCTCTCTGTGGAAGAGCATGCCTCATTTCAAGTTAGTCATCACTTGTCACCAAACAGGAAAATGCTGACAGATCTACACCAGATAAGGTGAATCACGGCAGTGTGGGAAACAGCCGAGCTTTCGTGATGAAACCACCTGTGCTAATGCCTCCGAGCACGGCATAGGCCAGTGTCCCCGCACTGGAGGAATCCAGATGTTCTGTGATCTTCCACTGAAAACTCCTCAGGAGAAAATTAAAACAACACGGGCTTCCCAAGGTGCCGAATGTCTGTGTGCAGGGAAACTTCCCCCTCAGGGTCCACAGGGCCTTGTACTCCTGTGGAACCCTGAGCGGTCAGACATACAGGGGAAAGCAATAGAAACTGGAGGTGAGCAGCCGGAGAGCACGTGCTGCTCTGACAGAGGACCCGGCGCCTCCACGGTGGCTCACAACCATGTTAACTCCAGCTCCAGGGTATTCTTTACCCTTTTCTGCCCTCACCAGCACCAAGCATGCACGTGGTGCACACACATACACACAGGCAAAACACTCCTAAGCATCAAATCCATTTAAAAAATCATTTAAAAATAGAGATTAAAAAAAAATAGAGGTCTAGAAAACACATCGTTAACCAAAAAGCTGAAGGAACCAGAAGTGAATGATCGCTAACAAGCAGCATACATTGAACCTTCCTATCGGCCAGGCCTCACAATAGGAATTTTGGTGTTTCCCTCGTGCATCTCATGGCACAAGTGACATCATCACTATTGTACAAATAGGAGAGGACCCATTTGTGACAGAGGAATGTGCCTGGATCTGTAAAAAATAGCTTAGAACTGTTCCCCAGACCCTACCTCTAGATCCTGGCTTAGTTAGCCCAGCGTAGAGCCAAGAAGCTGGGCGTTCACCATGCCATGCTAGCTGTGAGAATCGGGGCTCCGCCCCTCTAAAGCAGAAGATGTGCGGGTGTCTGACAGGGGTCTGAGCTCACATTACTACGGGGAACAAGAGGCTAAGCCATTGCTGCACGCAGAAACACCAGCTGTGCTGGCCAGAGCCCTCTGCCACAGAATACAAAGAGCAGGAGACTCTGAGGCAGGACACTGGGTCTGCTCCTTTTGGGTGTGTGTAGCATTGGCAAAGTTATTGCTTCTTTCTGGGTTAGCAGTTATTAGAGAATGCGTACATTACGGAGCTGTTAAGACTTACAGATAATCAAGTTAAAAAAATTCTAAATATTGGCTGATACATGCTAGATGCTTAATAAATGGTAAAAGTTTCACATCAGGTGATATCTAATCTCTTGAAAGGGAACCATCTGCGTTCCTACAAGCAGATGCTCTTAGCTGTCTTTGGAGCACTCACCTCTTATCCCACCATTGTCCCTCCCACTGTAGTGTCCACGGTATATGAAGGAGCTGTATCGAAACCCACACGCCAATCAACCATCATCTGGTCCCCCTTTCCTCTGCAATACTAATAATTATCTAATAATACTAATAATAAAAGATCTCAACCTTCCTAATGCCTTGACCCTTTAATGCAGTTTGTCATATTGTGGTGACAATTTTATGGTTTGATAAAACTACTTCATTGCAACTTCATAACTGTAATCCTGCTACTGTCATGAATCAGAACATAAGTATCTGCTATGCAGGATATCTGATACCAGACACCCCCAAAGGGGTTGCTCCCCACAGGTTGACAACCCCTGGTCTAGAGCAATCAGCACATAGTGTCCCTCTAGCCACAGAGAGTAGCTTGGGAAGAAAGGCTGGATATCTAAACTGGGCCATTAAGAATAAACCCAAGACCTCTTTGTTGTGTGACTTTTCCTGGAGAGAATCAAAGAAAAGTCTGTTTTCCAGGGAGAGAGAATACCAAGAGACCATAGAAAGGCTTTCCATCCCATTCCAAGAGGGTGAACTAATACATTTGCTAGAAGTCCTTACAGGAGCGTTGGCAGCTACATGGGTAAAAAAAATCCCACCCACCACTGGCGATTCGTGGAAAGATACAGCACTGAGGAGTCCCACCTGGGTGACCTGACTGCTGTAGCTTGGATGGCAGAGGCGGGGAGCGTCATGAGCCTCCTGAGCCTGCCAACCCCCCTCATCCCTCCAAGAACTAACATTAATCAGGCTGGCTTAGAGCCATGCCCCTGTGACCAAGTATGACCGATACTGACCATTTGAGTTACTCGGAATCCCCTGGGTGGGAGTGGTGAGATGCATCCATTAGGTAAGTCCCAGCTTTGATCATTTTTTAGAATTCATCCCCATCTTAACATTTACAGTGCTTTCAATGATGATCATTTCCTCAGCAGAGGAATGCCCAGCCCTGTCCTTCCTCACCTCCGAGGCCCAGTTCAAATGCCTTCTCTGCTGCGCATGCTTCCTCTGCACCCCCCACAGACCTTCACCATTTCTCCGTTTCATCTCTAATTTCAATGTGCACTTTCCTCATGTCTGTCTCCTCCTACAGCAGGCTATGATTTCCCTGGACCCAATTCCCAGCCCTTGGCACAATGTTTACAGGCAAACTGTGTAGCAGAGTAGCTTGCAGTGTATGGCCAGCCTAACATAGAACGGGGGACATGAAGCAGGCTTGCAATAAATACCCTGGGGATAAACCATTCAGGGAAATGCTATGTGAGCGGTAAGTTAGACTCACGGTAAGGAAGCACAAAAGCCAGGGCTTTTGCCTTAGCTTCTCTCAATGTCTGCTCTTGTACATGGCAGGACAAAGAGAAAGGCTCTCCCTCTTCTACTGGTGATTTCTTTTTTTTTTTTTTTCCTTTCTTTTTGTGTTTTGTTTTGTTTTTCATGACACGGTTTCCCTGTATAGCCCTGGCTGTCCTGCACTCACTTTGTAGATCAGGCTGACCTTGAACTCATAGAGGTGCACCTGCCTCTGCCTCCATGAGCGGTGGGATTACAGGTGTGTGCCACCCCACCCGGCTTTCTGCTGCTGACTTTCAATCACAAGCAGAGTTTGTCTTCTTTTATCTCCAAGGGACTGACAGTTCAACTGAGGTGTGGAGGGGTCTCAAGGTGACTAACAGTCTTCTCTAGTCTCCCTAAATGTATTCAGAACTTACTGTAGAAACAATAAGGAGAAAAGATTCTGCTGGAAGGTATAACATCTCGATGAAAACATATGTGCGCCGACACATCTATTCCATGACTTCTCTGTCTTCCAACCCTGGCTTCCAATACCACCCTGGACACCCAGAGCAGGGCTTCACCTACATTTGTTGTATTTGTTTGTTTGGACGTTTTTAGTGAGAAAAATGGTGACAGGGTCATCTTCCCTAGGCCTACTTTCCTCTGTTCAGACAGTTTTATGGACCTTGAGTGCAGTTTTCCGAAGTGACTGGTTACTGACAGCAGCAGTTAGAGAGGGAGTTTGGAACCCAAGCCGCAGCTCAGAGATTTGTTGTTCACATTCCAGTGCTCAGCTTCTTCCTCAGCAGGCCAGGCACCCTGCTATGATGCCTCACTCTGGAGGAAGGGGCTCTGAGCTGCAGCACCGTAATGCCTTCTAGAAGCTGGTAAAGGCCACGGTACACATTCACCCTAGGACTTCCTGCTGACACCCTGAGTTTTAGTCCGGTGGAAGCAAAGGCTGGATTCCCGGCACATTAGACTGTAAAGATGATAAACTTACAGGTTTTAATAGACATGGAGTTTGTGGGAATCTATTGTGGCAAGAACCACAAACTGACCCTTTGGTATTTTTAACAGTCCTTATCCAGACTAGGTATTATTATATGAAAAGAAACCATTACATTTATCCAACATGAAGATAAATAGTGAGGCCTGGCCATATGTAACAGTTATATTAGGAACAATAAACACTACAAAATTTTACCAAAAATCCAACAAGGGAAACTCAGCTAACTGTTCCAATAGGACTACCAAACAGTCATTAAGAAAACAGACTAAGCAGATGCTTCAGCCACAATGGTTGCTTTTCTATATGTGGATAAAATGCACTGAACTGAGCTTTGTACCTCTGTGGTCAGCCACTAATAAAGGCTGCTGTACCCTACCAGGATGGGACTCATACAAGACTAGGTTTAAAAGAAGAAATTTCAAATTTTGGTTCAGAAACAACATGCTCCCACTTATTTATGGCAATATTTGAATTCACAGTGATGACTATCGGTCATCTTGGTAAAAGAAAGCTGGACGAGACACATGAGGTGGGGGAGGGGACCTGGCTGTAGCACTTCCTTGGGAATTGTGATGCAATAGTGGTGGTGGCTGCACAGTAGCGTGCCCACTCAATGACACAGACCTGCCCTCTTAGAGATTGTTAAATTCTCTGATTTTCTGTAGTGTACAAGAAAAAAGGGACATCGAATTACAGTTCTGCTACTCCACCAAAAGGTTCATTCAAAATGCAAAATTCCAGCTAACCATTTTAGACGCTTAGAAAAGAGCTTAGTTCTGAGGGGAAAGGACCTCTCAGTGGCCCTTCCCAATCTATCTGGGACTATCAATAATCAGAGAATGGAGTCTGGATCCGGCCATGCCCTGATCCCAGGGCAGTGCCAGCAGAAGAGCCAGCAGCCAGGGCAGCACAAGCCCCACCCACCCCCACCCTGCTGGGGGCCTGGCAAGATGTCTGTGGGAGATGCTACCACCTGTGGGCCATGCTGCCGCTGAAGGCTGTGCTGATGGGGGTGGCCTGCATTGCCTTCTGAGACCATGGTGTTATCCAGGTCCCTGTTGCTGCCACGGGCAACATCTGGGTCCAAGGCCCTTGCTGCAGCTGGTGTCTGCATTGATGTCAGTGGTGTAAGTTACCACCAAAGGCCATACAGATGTCCATGATCCAGGCAGCCTCCCAGGTCTTTGTCTGGGTCCATGGTCCTGCTGCTGCAGGAGGCCATGTCTGTGGTCTGTGCTGTCATCAGAAACTGAGTGGCGGTCCATGATCTGTGTTCCCACTGACTGTGAAGAGTAAGGAGGCTGCCTTCGCCATGATATTGATGACTGTCGATGCACTGTTGAGAGGGAGAGTCATGGAAGGCTATGGTGACAACCCCTACCCTGCCAAACCCTCCTCCCCAAAAAGTAACAGCCTAGACAGGAAGCTGCTGAAGAGAACTCTTAAAAGGTGTGTCGGAGAAGCCATAAGAATGCTCTCCACAACTGATGGAGAATGCAGGAGGGGAAGGGCTCAGCTCTATTTAAGGGGCAGGACACCAAGAATTTGATGATGCTCCAGCTAGTATGTAGGTAACACAAAATGTGCTTTTTTTCCTCTTATTTTTTACTTCTTTTGGGGAAAGGGGGTCACAGGGAGGGGCAAACATGGAAGAACTTGGAAGGGATTATGGTTGGTGTGCATGATGTGAAATTCTCTGAGAATCAATAAAAACGTTATATAGAGAAAATATATATAATCAGAGACTGGCTCATCACACTGCAAGCCAGGAGTCAGCAGGGTGGGACCTGGGACTTCAAGGCAGTGAGTGGGCATGGAGCAAGGCAGGATTTTGACTAGGTGACTGTTAAAGGCTCTGGGAAGTTTAGTCCTTCCTGGGGTGCACACTTTTCCCAGCCTCGTCTTCTGCAATGCGCATTTTTTCCCTGATATATTTCTGAGCTTCTTCCTTCTCATAAGGTCACCTCCCACATTTGGGTATGAGGGTTACAAACTTCCACGGGCAGTTCTGGGCCTGTTTCAAACACTGGGAAGCTCCTGGTCAACAAGTAAAGTGTGCACTGTTGGTTGAGAACATGAATTACTTAGTTTACCTGTCATCTCCCCTTATACCAGGGAGGTTAAAATAATAGGAGGACTATTATTTGAGAAGAAAAAAAAACCATGAGAAAGCTTTAAAGACTATCTAAATGCATGTACTTAGAAAGCTGAGGCAGGAGGATTGTCATGAGTTTAAGGCCCACAGTCAGCCTAGAAAACATAGTGAGTGTCAGGACAGCATGAGCTATAACATGAGACCCCATCTCAAACAAAACAAAATATTTTAAAAAAACTATAAAAGAAACACAGGTAAAAATGTGACCTTGAAAACTTAAATTATTAGAAAACACAAAGAGATGAAACAAAACAGAATATTTATCTAAATGTTCCTAATGCTCACTGATCAAACTCTCATGCTCACTGCCATCAGATCACAGAAGGCCTGCTCCCTCTTTGAGAAGCTTCTAATGGAGCTCTCCAACGAGACCTAACATTTTTCGGACTGGCAGTGCACTGTCACGTTATGTAATCACATTTCATCTTAACTGTGGATCAATAGCAGGAGGAGCCATTTTCCCTGAGGAAAACCAAGATGGGCACACGGGTAGGGTAAAGCAGGAGACCTGCCTGCCAAATGCTTCCTCCAGGGCACTCAGCCATGCACGTCTGAGCAACTCCCCTGCCCTCCCCAGAAGTTCAGCACCACCCTCACCAAGAAAGAAGCGAAGGCTCAAGGCAACTGAGTGCTGGGACACACGGGGAAGCCCAAGCTGAGGGCTGAGAACCTAAGCCTTGTCCATTGAAGAATGATCAGAATAGCTGGGGAATAGCCAACCACGCCCGCATATGCCTGCAAGCTCCACGCTGCCCTGCTGAGCTCCCAGCATTCTCTGGCAGGCTCTCCATCAAGGGGTCATGCACAGGCACTGGCTGGCAATGCCCGGCAGAATGAATGCTCCCCGAGCCTGTCTGTAAGGTCTAGAAACAACAGAGTCTGCAGACAAGAAAATCCATGGTGTGGCATTCCTCCAGGGAAAATGTCACGCTGGGCTGGGGCCAGGCCCTCGACACCTGTGAACAAGTAGATTCCAGAATGAGCAGTCATGGGCTGGCTCCTCTAAGGCTTCGCTCGCTGTGTTCCATCAAAACGAAGGAAGATAAGAAGACACCTTCCTGCTAACAGCCTGCACTTAAGTGACATCCATTCACCTGCCTTGGAAAAACGCAAGGAGATCGCTAACCTTCAGTCAAAAGTACAATGCGACAGACTTGGCTCCTACAAGGACACGATTCTCACGTTATCCAGAGACTATGAAACCCCACAAGGACACACGGCAACACCTTCACTAGGTGGCTACTATTAAAAAATGAAAAATTAATTTGGTGAGGATGTGGAGAAACTGAACACCTCATGGGATGCTGAGGAGCATGTAGAATGGTACGGCTGCTACCCAAAACAGCCTGGAAGTTATTAGAGAATCAAACACGGAGTTACCCCGGCACTTGGTGAGGCTGCTTCTAGGTACATGCGGAACACTGAAAACAGGACCCTGAACAAACACTTGCAAGCCAATGCTCACAGAAGTACAATGGCAGCCAAAAGAGGAAACAGCCAAGCGCCTACCAAAAGATGAATGATAAACAAGAAGCACTACATAGACACACACACACACAGGATATTCAAGCACAGGAGTAAGTTCTGACATACGATACAATGAGGATGGACCTTGAAGACACCACACTATATAAACGAAGATAAACACAAAACGTCAAATGCCATGTGAGTCCACTTACAGGAAGTCATCAGGTACATAACAGGCAATGAAGAAGTTTTACCAATATTGGCTGCACAATTATTGCAGATGCAGCTAATGGCAATGAACCACACTCTCGGGAATGATTAAGACGGAGGCTGTGGAGGGATCGGTGGTCAGGCACATACCTAGCACAAACCAGGCCCTGGGTTCAATCCCCATCACCAAGACAGTGCAAAACAAACATAAAAGGCCCAGGAGGTTGAAGCTATGCATTTTATGCTGCATGATTTACCACATACATGCATGCAAAACCCCACAAAATTAACCAGAAAAATCCAAATGACCAAACAAAAAATCAAATCATAAGGAAGAAAACCACATTTAAGTTATAAGGATAACAAGACTACGCAAAAACAAAAAACCCCACAAACAAACAAAAACAAAAACCGCACAACTGAAGAGTGGGTATAAGACATGGGCATACTTTGTGGGCATATGGGTGTTGCTCAGTGCTGCAGCAGTTGCTTAGTCACAGGAGGCTCTAGGTTCCAACCCCTGCACCTTTTTAAAGAAGGAAGAAAAGCAATCATTGAGGGTAGGGGCCTGGAGAGATGGCTTTGTGGTGAAGTGCACTGTCTGCTCTTCCACAGGTCCGGGGTTCAATTCTGAATACCCACATGGCAGCTTACAATTGTCTATAAACTCTAGTTGCAGAGATCTGATACCCCTTGTGGTCGCTGTGGGCACCAAGCATGCATGTGGCACACATACACGCACGCAGACAAGGCACACACACACATAAAAATTACGTGATGGAGTCCAGACCTGGCACTAGCAATTAAGCCAGGAACCCTGACAGATGATGGCCCCTAAGGGAAAACCCACTACTGTTGAGCAATAAAACATGGCCAGATGACATACCCAGGTGCCCACAGATGGGAGCTCATGCTCAACTCTCATGGAAGAAGCCTCTTTTTTGCAGTAGATAGCCTCACACTAGCCAACTGTGGGGAATAAGCTACTTTGAAGCACTCTAATCGAGTGAGTGTCTGGATCATGCTCCTCCTCTCAAGGACATATGTTCAAGAGGTGCCAGAAGGATTTTAGGAGACAGGAGTAGCGGGTGATTTCGAGGAAACAGCGGATTCTAAGTACAACAGGACAGATACACGTAGGAAATCAGAGACTGTGACAGCATGCACAAGTTCTGCACAAACTCAAACCAGACAGAATCCCAGCCTGGAGGAAGAAAGGAAAGCAGGCATGAAGCCCCAACCATAACCAGGCCGACATTTGCAACTGATTGCTGCGGGAAGGGGGAAAATGGGTCTTCTCCAGTGAAGAGAAACCAGGTATATTAACTATATCCCGAGGAAGGCCCTGCACTCAGGAGCAGTAGACCAACACAAATTGGAATCCATCAGTTTGTTGTTGTTATTTGTTTGTTTTTCTAAGAAAAAAAAATTTAAGTTGAGTAGGCAGGGAAGTGGGGGAGGATTTGAGAGGAGTTTTGGGAAAAGGAAAAATAATCAAAATATATTGTATGGGTATCTTTTGTCTCAAAGTCTCAAGGAATAAATAAATGAATGTTTTCATTATGGTTATTAATGCTGTGATGAAACACCATGACCAAAAGTAAATTGGGGAGGGAAGGGTTTATTTGGCTTATACTGCCTCATTATTGTTTCTCTCTGGAGGAAGTCAGGATGGGAACTCAAGCAGGGCAGAAACCTAGAGGCAGGAGTGATGCAGAGACCATGGAGGGGTGCTGCTTACTGGCTTGCTCAGCCTGCTTTCTTACAGAATCAGGACCACCAGCTCGGGCATTGCACCACCTACCAGGGGCTGGGCCCTCTCCCATCAATCACTAAATAAGAAATGCCTGCCTGCTGCCTGATCTTATGGAGGCACTGTTTCCATTGAGGCCCCCTCTTCTCTCATGACCACAACTTATATCAAGTTGACATAAAACTAGCCAGCATAATAATATTGTTTTAAAGACCTATTTTAGGCACATACCTACTGACATAAACTTCAAAAAAACTTCTTGTGTTAGGTCTTCTAGTGTCCTCATCTTAGGGTGAGTGATTCTGAGACGTACATTGGCTAAGTAATCCATCCAAGGTCAGACAGCTAGGAGGTACCAAATCCTGGCTTTATGCCCAGGAGGCTGGGACTCCAGAGGTAATATATTTTAAAACAAAGCTGAGGCTAGTGGGAAAATAGGAGGAGAGTTAAGGTGAGAGATGTGTAAGTAATTACAGGCTAAAGAAAGAAGTGTGCTAGGGGCTGATGAAGCCAGTATATTCTTATTTCAAAGTCAAACACAAACTGTTGAATAAACAGTACGAGAAACATCTGATCTTTTATGCTCACCCAAATCTCTTCTAGGGAGCAATAAGGTGGGAAGTGCTGGGTCTGAGGCTACGAGATCTGGTTTCAAATCCTGACTTGATCACTTATTTTGCTTGTTTCTTCATTCAGCAAGCATTTACTAACTCTGCAGGACACCAGGCAATGTGCCGGCGGTTGTCTTCGAGGTCTGAATCCTGGTTTAACGTGGGAATAACACTCCTACCTCATAAGGTTGGTATGAAAGTCACAGACAGAAGGTGTGACTGCTTCTGACTCCTAGTTGGCACTTAATAATCGCTGATTGAAGACACGCTCTTGCCTAATTCCCCAGAACAAGAATTCTTGATAATGATTAAGATACATAAATCTTGGAACTCGCCTTGTCAATGGAGGCATTGTGACGGCCAGGCTGCAGACGGGCGTACACAAACAGCCACCTGGTTCTGTGAGCTCCACCCTGTGCCTTACCCTCAAGCCAGGCAGATGGGTCACCAAAAAGTCAATTCTTCTCTGTTCTTCCCAGAAGAGGAGATAGAGAAGGGAAAGAAAGAGGACAGAGAGGATAAAAAAGGAAAAAAAAATGCAAACAGGATGTAAAGACAGATACTGGGTGTCATTCTTGTCTATCTCTCCTCCAGTGTCCGTGTCCGTGTGTGTGTGTGTGTGTGTGAGTCAGGGTTCCCATCTTCCTTTTTTCCTACTATGTCCCAGAGTGTCCCAATCAAAGATAACATGAATATTCCCAAACCCTAAGCACCTTCCTTGGGAAACAAAGAGGTATACCCCTCCCCACCTAAACAAACGGACCATTTATTTAGCAACGTGGCCAAATTAAGGAATTTCATTTCTAGGCTGTTCACTAACCTCTAAGATAACAGAGCTATCAAACACAATCCATGTCTCCTGTTGGTGAATCAGTAAGTTTGGTTTGACTAGGACACTGCAGGAAGCCACAGGGTGGATTTGGCCTTCCCCGGAATCAGTGAGTCCTGATTAGATCCTTTCATCGAGCTTGCAAACTACAGAAAGCTGCAAGAGGACATGATCACATCCCCCACAGCCTGAATGTGCACAGTATTGCCTCACTTCATCCGAACCAGGCAGAAATTGTTTTCAAAGTCCTATGATAGCAAGAAGGGGCCCACTACTCAGTAACATGTTCACAGCTGAGCCCCAGGAAAGAAAGGTCTAGCGTCCTGCTCATCTGACAGAAGGAACTGAGCCATGGAAGAGGCCCACTTTTAGGGCCAGATCAATTCCAGACATCACACTCCCAAGTTATTCTCCTAAACATCTCTGAACTCGACAGTGTGAATTAAGTGACTCCCCAGAAAGTGCTGCTGGTGAGGAAACTTTATGTCAATAGAAGATGAATTGCACCAAGAAGGAAAACATGCCCAGCAAGTCCCAACATGCCTGCCTACACACAACTTTGGTTCCCATAAGCACCTTCTCTTCTCACCAACCCATTTTCAGGTGTTTTTTTTTGCAAGCTTCTCCCAGCACTAGGTGCTGTAGAAGAGACAGTGTCCAACTGTCCAACTTCAATAATGGAACCAAGAGACACTGAGCTAGGGAGTTTGTATATTAGTCATCCTTCCCCAAATCAAAAGAGGCATGCCTCCTTTTTTTTTTTTTTCTGTATCTTGATCCTGGCTCTAAATGGTGTGGTTTGAAGACAGAAACACGGATAATTCTACACAGAGATGACTAACCATTACAAGGAAAACCGAAAATGCCTTTAACGTCTTCCAGGATCCGACTTTTGAACTACGAAAGAGAGTCAGGCAGAGGTCACGTCTGGGACTGCTGATGTTCAGATTACCAGAACTGTGGAGTCCTTAACAACTAATATTCCCAGATGGGTGCTGCCTTTGAACTCCCTCTCTGGGAGCTGCCAGTTCAGAGCACTGCGGTGCAGGGAAGAGACCCAGGAACCCTCTCTCCTCATTTTAACAAACGGAGACAGTCTCCGAATGCTCCCTTCCTGCTGTGGCTGCAGAAGGTCCCCGAAAGATACCATGGGCACTCTGTGTAACCCCATCACCAATACCTCCCACACCCCGTACCTACTTGCAGGGAGTCTCTATCCTTTTGATGACTGCATCAAACTTCTAGAACCAAACTTATCGTTGCTGAGACAGCACCCAAGTTCTCTGCAACATTAAGCAGGAAGGTGAGCTTGCCAGGCCAGGCCTGAGGACGGACTCAAGACTACTGAGATGGAAGACTACTTCCCTGGAGCCTCCTTCCACGTGTTCCCACTGAGGTGTGAAGAGAAAGCTCATTGGTAGAGAGGATTGGTGGGCAGGCCTCTGAAGAGGACAGTAAAGGGCAAAGAAATGTCAAGTGACTGCACATAAGCACACAGAGGTGCCGCAATAGAAGATCATGCCAGGGTGCCATAGGCTTCCAGTTCTCATTCCATACATCCCAACACAAAGTACTTAGCCATTCTCAAAGCCCTGGTGGGGCAGCAAGTTTATCTATGCGCCCACAGCGCCATCTAGTGGAGTGGTGGAAATTTTAAAAAATGACCTAGTCAGAATCATTTAGGATCAAATCCATATTGAAAAGATTCCAGGCAATAAATTCAGGTGACAGGGTGTGCTACCAATAAACACCTTCAGCATAAGTTCACGGATTTTTTTTTCTGTCTTATAGGTCACTTCTCAAAACAAGGGCAGCATTAGTACAGTCCGAGTTCAACACGATTTCCTTCTCACCCACTTTATATCAGCTCAGCTATCATGGAGACTTTCATTGAAAAAAGCCATGAAATACTAACACAGGCTTATCATACATGTGATGTGTAACTATCTCAGATATGAAGACCTAATATCCATCCAAGCTGTTTTTTTACAAACACCTACAATTTTCCCATGAAACTCCCCAATAAAATATACAAGAGTGTAAATTTCTCTGGTAATATTAGAACATGGGACCCAAACAGTCTCATCCATATTTCTGTGTCTTCTGTTACAAGCTCTGGGGAGCAAAACAGGGTAGGTGGAAAGGTGCATACTTTGTTTGGCTTAGGTCTGAGCTGGAATCCAGAACCACACACTTGTCTCACACCCACGTTTAAAATGGGAGTAGTGTGAGGATTATATCAGAACGAGTATGGACAGCTGGAGGATGACACAGGTTAATTTCTTTTCTTCTGCCCTCTGAATAAACTTAGGAGAGAAGTAACAATCCTTAACTTTAGTCAAGCTGTCATAGTAAGACTTCTTGCTTCTAAATGACATGGGGGGGGGGCTTCTGAAATTCTGATTTTCAATCCCACCCCCACCCCAACCCAGTTTCTACTTGAAAGTCAACCAATTAATGAGTGAAGGGTGAAGATGGAATTCTGCCAGCCACAGCACCGGGAGAGTTCGTAACACATTTGACTTTAATTCATGTGTACTGTAATCCTGTGGGTTAAAGGACCGTAAATGTTGTTCTGGTTTTTCTTATACTTCAAAGGAAGCAATTTAATGGCCATGAATTACAGTCCCTCCATTACAGTGTAACTAAGAAACACACTGTTTCTGGTATGATTTCCAACCTGGCTCCTTCACCAAAGGAACTTCAAGGCAAGAATTTAAACAAAATAATGTCTCTGGGCTCTCAGGCTTCCTTGTGCTGGGGAAGACTCTACCCTTAGAAGCCCTGAGAACTGGAGTTCATACAAAAGGTTATGTAAGGTTGAGGCCTGGTTGAGCTGGGGATGGACCAACTGGTAAAATGTGGGACTGGTTGAGCTGGGGATGGACCAACTGGTAAAATGTGGGACCAACCCATGAGATGTAGAGCAAGTAAACATTGTTCCCTGGGAGGCCCATGTGGGACAGATCCGACCAGAAACACAACAAGGGGACAAGAACATTTTTAATGAATAAAAACCACAGTGATGAAAAGGCCGGGCAAGTTGGGGTACAGCCACAACCCCAGCACCCAGGAAGCCGAGGAAAGAGGATTCAGAGTGTGAGGCTAGTTTGGGCTATTACAGCAAAACGCTGTCTCAAATAAAAAGAAAAGGAAAAGAAAGAGAGATGGGAAAGAAGGAAGGAAAGAAAGGAAGGAGAAAAGAAAGAAAATAAGAAGGAAGAAAAATGGAGAGTGTTATGGAAATATAGAGTCTGTCTTTTTGTTATTTGTTAGTCCAACAGGAAAACCCGAAAAGATTCTCATTGCCCCAAGAACCAAGATACAAAGCGCAGTTTTTCTTTGCAATAACAAAACAGCACTGGAGGCAGGGAAGCAATCGGCATACGGTGGAGCAATTTCCTCACTGCGACCTGGACTTGACTTGCGATCCTAATTTCTCAGCTCACTCTCTGTCAAGTCTTAGACAGCTTCCTTAAGCTCTGGTTTGCTCATCTGTGTGGGGAGAGCACTTCATCTCCATGCAGGGATGCCATGGAAGCAAAGACTAGACACAAGTGAGCACAAGGGAATGAATGACACCTCGGGAAGTTCCAGTCCTCACGCACGCTGAAAGCAAGCAGTCACCAGGCCAAGATGGAGGAGACAGGGGGTGGAGCCAAAAGGGTATTACAACAAAAGGGACAAACAAACAAAATCTAGTCACCTGTTTCGTGCTCATTCTTCTCAAATGGAATCTGAAAGCTGCACAGGAGAAAAGACCAATGGGTGACCCTAAGCTCTTCACCTCTCTCTCTCTCTCTCTCTCTGTGTGTGTGTGTGTGTGTGTGTTCTCTCTCTCTCTCTCTCTCTCTCTCTCTCTCTCTGTGTGTGTGTGTGTGTGTGTTCAGGCAGGGTACTGGAGAAGCAGGGATGTGGTGAGAGGTAGCTCAAGAATGGGCCCACTATGTACCTCTTCCCTTCACGGGAAGCTAGGGCCTCTTCTGTTTTCTCAGATGGAGATCTTGGCTGAAAGAGAAGAGCTCTGCCTTTCCCCATAAATTGAGAAAATGTGTGCAGAAACTGGGTCGTGATACACAAGCCATGTATAATTCTGATTACTCTCGAGGTGGTTTTTAAAAAGAAACTGTGGGTACAGTTGAGTGGCAGAGTGCTCCTGGAGCACACGAACGGCCCTGGGTTCCATCCCTGGGAGGGTAAAAACCTAACAAATCGAAAGGAAAACAGATTCAGTCACTTAAAGAGACGACAGGCGCCGAACTCTGACCTCTTGCACAGCAGAACCCCTGTCTTTGGGCCAGCTGAGCACTGAGGTTGCACAGACAACAGAGGCCTGCATGTCTCAGTAGCTCTCGGCGCACACCACAGAACTGCAGCAGCTTTGCCAGCATCGCTAACACAATGAACACGCAGGGCAGAGCTGCTTGTGATCTGACATGAGCAAGATGAAGGGCTGAGGAATCTCTGAGACACAAGAGCAATACACTGTGAAGTTCAAAAGCAGAGAGAACTGCGACTAGAGGAGGAGGTCAGGGGTCACAAACACGGCGCTTTCCTGGTCTTTCTCACATTGCTTCTTGCTTTCATAGTCACACTCTGCTGAGGGGGGCGTCCTCCAGCATCCAGCACTAGATGAGGAAAGACGCGATAGTCTTCAGTATATTAGAGACACGTGAGGGGAGCTTCCAGCAATGTAGGCCGAGCCTCCCCGACTCCCCCTACTCCTCTCTGCACTTCACAGGCTTGCTGAGCAGAGGGCAGCCACCATTTCCCAAGATAGCATTTGTCCTGCTCAGTCCAGACACAGCAAGAGCCTAGAGGGTCTGGGCTTGTTTCCGGCTTGTGGAGAGTCTCTAGAAGTCCAAGGAGAGATGAAAAGGTCAGGCCCTGGTTGTGGACCTCTGATCCCAGCTACTCAGAACACTAAAGAGTAGGGTCATAAGGCCTGGCTAGGCCATAGAATAACACATTAAGACCAGCCTGAGTAATATAGCGGGACCTTGTCTAAAAATTTAGAACATGGTCTGGGCTGTAGCTTAATGGTAGAGAGTTTGGGCAACATGGGTAAGGCCCTGAGTTTGGTTCCCAGAACCCACAATCACCAAATAACATGAAAATACACATAAGCCCTTAAAAATCCCAACAAAGTGTTTTCCATTCCCAGAAGTGTCCAGAGCATGTGGGCCAGTTCTATGGTCAGTCATCTTCTGGAGTGGAATGCCCTCTGACGTCACCTGTGTAAGGGGTGAGAACTGAGAGTTGGCCAGGGCAGCAGTGGTCAGGGCCAAAGGACACCCTGCTTTGTCAGATGTGTACATGCATATCAGAGAAGGTGGCTGAGCTTCAGCCATGTTGCTGTAGCCTAAACCCTAAACTCCAAGGGTGACCAGCAGAGTCAAGGCCAATATCCCATGTCCTGCCAATGTACGATGGTGGGGTAGTGGGACACAGAGAGGGCAATAAGTGTCCCCAAATGACACATATACGCATGAGCTGAGACAGTATGATGTTTGCCCCGGGAAGGTGTCTGAGCAGACAAGCAACCATCCCCCTCCACAGGGAGAAAAAATGTCCTGGCCAGTTCTGTTTTGGACCCACTCCAGCACAGACACCAGAACCTAGAATAAAGCAGCTCAGTGAGAAGGGGAAGCAGACCTCCTGGGAGTCAGCAGGACTTGAATGAGATACAAGACTGAAATTTTAAAGTAAAATAGGCTGAGTTAATAACCAGTCTATGGTGGGAAAATCAGGAATAGTTGACCAAAATCTCAACAGGGTGAAAAACAGGGGTACAGACCCGGGAGCAATAAAGATCCCCCCACCTCCAAAATACCCAAAGATGGCGGCATCTCAGTCAACCGGATTTATTCATCCAATGCTCTGGGCGTCACATAAAAGGGGAGAGTTAGGAGAAGGAACGGGGAGAAATACTGAAAAGTCAGGAGGGTGGTGACAAGGAAGATACCACCTTTCTAGTCCCAAAGGAATAGGATTAAAATATATTGACACTTCAGTAGTTGGCGAATAATCTATCCAGGGAATTGATTTTATTTAAAAATAAATGAAGCTGCCAGGCATGGTCACACCTTTAATCCCAGGACTTGGGAGGCAGAGGCAGGTGGATCTCTTTGAGTTCAAGGCCAGCCTGGTCTACAAAGGGAGTCTAGGTCAGCCAAGGCTATTACATAGAGAAACCCTGGAAAATGGAGGATGGATGGAAGGATGGACGGATAGATGGATGGATGATAAAGCTGAGCCAGCTCCTGCCCATCAGATGGTTAAAACAAAGTAATGTCACGGCAAGACTGCCTTTGAGGAGAACTATCAAGGCAGCTATCAAGAGGAGCTGACACGAGGAGTCCAGCTGTGAGGTGAGACCCTGTGCCTTTCACTTCTCTCTGGCTCTCCTTACCTGGTCTTAGGACAAAAGAAAAAGGGTTAATTAATCAGAAGCTACAAACCTCAATGGCAAAGAAGCAGGAGCCGTGCTTGGTAGTCCTTGAGCCCTTGAGAAAGCATCCTTCCTGTCCACATGAGCTTAGCATGGATGCAGGGAAAACATGAGCTGTTGCCACCCCAGCCATAGCTGAAGACTCTGGCTCCTTCCTGTTCCCCCACAGGAATAAGAAACAGGCCAGCAGGGAGAGCCAGGACCACCTGAGCAGGGAAGTGGCTTAGCCTGGGTTTCTGAGAGGAGCGAGCTGCCTGCTCAATGACTTCTCCAGCCCAGTGTAGGGGGCCTGCATGAAGAATGGCAACGCTATTTTATGCATGTTCAAGGTCAATGCCAGAGATCTGGCAACTCAGGGTTGCTGCTTCCCTTCCTTTCTCAAGCAGCACCATAGGGCCCCCGGCTGAAGCAGGGAAGCAGCCATGTGCATACAGGGCCTATGGTGGTGACCGGTTCTCTGAGCTTCATACTGAATGAATGCCAGTCATTTGCAAATCAAATGTCTCTTCTGTGACCCCTGCCCTGACCCAGCAAATTGTAAACCAGGGGTGGGTTAATTCTGTTCAGGCCTGCAGAGGGCAAATCCCACAGCACCTTCCCAGGTGATTAAGAATCACAGAGACCCAGGCTGTTAGCAGAGAGACTCTGGACAAGTCATTAAGTCTCCTGGTTTTCTACTTCTGGCTGAAAACCAAGGAAAACAAAGTTGCTAGGAAATGCCTGGCCCCATGCAGTCCACACACAGTGGATGTTGACTGTAACTAATATGGCAAAACTCACAGAAAATCCACAGGAGTGAATAACCTTGGGCTGTGAAAGGAGACCACATTCAAAGCGGTTTCACACAGTGTCCTTCGAGATGAGCACACTGCTCCGGGCGAAGTTATAAATACCCATGGGCTCTTATAATGGGGCAAACACTAGCATGCAAAGGCTTACTGGTTTGTCTATATTGCTTTTGATGCAGAACAGGCTGAAACTAGAGATGATAATTATTCTATAGTTAAAGTGCACTTTCCATTTCTGGGAAGAGGCTATGATCCCAATTTTAATGCATTTTAAAATAAACTATGATATTTTGCTTTTTTTGAAGTCATGGAAATATTTATGAGTGCGTGTTTTTAATTGGCACTCTAGTTAATGCTGAAATGTGTTTATATGTGTCTATAAATACATACAGAGATATATACACATACGAGGGAAATAAAGCAACAAATAATACTTGTTTATAAAGTGGAAAGAATTTTAGATTTTAAGCTTGACTGAAGGTGGCAAGAGACTTAGATCTCAGACTCTTGGACCAGGTTTTAGTAACTCTTTGTTCATTAAAAGCCTTCCAGATCACACACTGTGAGTTTGTTACAAGGACCTCTGGAGGGGAGTTGTAAGAATTTGGTGGACGAGATTAAAGAAAGAGCAGCGGAAATAATGTGTGTGTGTGCTCTGAGATGTTTCAGTCCTTCTTCTGGATTCCTGAGAATTAGAATTCAGAATCAACTTTCCTGTCCACTAAGGCAATGATGTGTCTGTGTAAGGATAATGATGGACTTCGAAGCACGCCCCCAACCCCACTCTGGCCTTGTTCCCAGCTCACCAGCAAGCCACCTAGCAGAAGAGTGTCTACTTGGAGAAGCACTTCTCAGCTCTAGCACAGTGTGCTGAAAGAGCAGAAGATGGCTTTTGTCCCTAGGCAAAAACATCTGCTAAAGCCAGCCCCCCAGATCAACATGTCCCCAAGAGCCTGGTGCTGCGAGGCAGAGACTAAAATAAAGTCCATAAACTGTCTTCCTTCCATTTACTATTACTCTGATTTGCTTAAAATAAGTACTTGCAGGAGGAATCTGAGTGCATTTTTGGCAAAGAGTTAACCGAATTATCTTTGCCTATTCATAGAGTAAACAGAGTGATGGAGAAAATCCAAATAGGGAACAGAAAAGAAGATGGGGGAGAGTAAAGTGCTCATCTTAAAACAGCTCTTGAACATAAAGAAATATATCCACACTCAAGGTTTAGGAGGTTTAAAATAATTATTCTGAGATGTAGCTGTTAGACAGGTTCAGACAGTAACTACCCCATGTCCTTTGTGGATATAACATCATTTACACAAACATTACATGCTGAAGGTTAAATGCTGTAGTTTCAGGAGGTTTAAGGAACAGTGGTGATTCCCCAAGAAGAATCTATGAGCCTAAAAGATTAAAGACTGTCCCTCACTGGGAGGACATGTAAGGCAGTACTGTGATTTGGAGATGGCTTGTCCACTAAAGGCTCATGCCCCAATGTCATAGCATCTGAGGTGAGTGAGACCATTTAAGAGGCAGGCATAGTAACAGGCGAATGGTTATGGCTGCCCTTCTGTGGGAATCCATGCTGGTCTTTCAGCCTGGATAGGTCTGGCAGGCGAGAAGCACATCTTTTCTAAACAAGTAATCCTAAATAAGTGGCCCTTGCCTGTCCTTTCTTGCTTCTTTCCTCACAGTCCCCTCCCCACATCTACACCAGGTGAGCTTAACCATCAAGGGCCACACTAGCAGCCAAACAAAGGGGACTTCCCTAACTTAGACTTTCAGCCTCCAAAACTGTGAGGAGCCAGACTTGCTGAAGGTACCTAGCCTTGAATGTCTTGTAACAGATGAGGCAGACAAGCACAGAAGCTTCTAGAGTCCAGAAAAGGATTAGGACATTATCGTTATCATTGCCTGCTAGCCACACGTAATCCAGAGACAGAAAAGTTAATTCCTGTCTGTGTGGTGGCAGTCTGCACTGTCAATACCATGGCAGGCTTACAGGAATCGAATCACAAGTTTATGTACACGAGTACAGCGTAAGAAGCTGCTATATCTTTGGTCTCACTTGACCTGGGCCCTTCTCCTTTTGTGATGCAGAACTGGAGCTGAAAAACTTACCAGAAGCTAAGGATTAGTTTCAAGTACCTTCTGCCTTCCCATGGTAACTTCACACTAATTCCCTGTTTTCTTTTACTATTGGGCCTGAGCCTTCACTTCTCGGAGCTTGAAAGTGCCACCATGGAAATCTGCAGGCTGCGTTAATCCTCCATGCAGAGGCTGGAGATTCGGCAGTGGGTTAGCAGGGTCTCAAGGGGAACTTGAAAGGCTGGGGTGACTAAAATGCCTGTGGCGAAAAAATGTGGCCCTCAGTTCAGAACTCCACTAGTCACGTGAAAAGCCAGGTGTGACGGTGTGCATCTTTAATGCCAGCACCAGGGGGCAGAGATCCCTGGGACTCCTTGGCCAGCCAGTCTAGCTGAATTGGTGAGCTCCAGGTCTAATGAGTCCATATCTCAAAATCTACAACAGCCAGTGAGTGAAGAGGACACCAGGTTTCCACATGCACATGCAAACACACGTGTACACACATCCATAATTGAGTGGGCACATACAGAGGAGGACAACAGTGTCAGAGCTCCAACTCCAACAGCACCGACGCTTTCCGTGGGCTTGTGTGGTCTCCCACTCAGCTACGTGGTTTTCAGCGGAATTATTACACCAGGGTCACTCACACAGAGGTTCCACAGCTAGCACGGGGCACAGAAACGAGAGCGGTTTCCTAACTCAGAAGACTCATGGAAATGCGTGCAGCTGCTCATTAGCTGCTCGCATTTCTTCCTGCTGTTAGTTCACCTTTGTCTTACTCTGCAAACTCAACAGCAAACCTGGCCCAGAGCTACCTTCCTCTCCTCTCAGAAGTGGCGAGTGCCTAGTAACACAGTAACACTTCTGGCGCACAGATTCCAACCTCAAGCATCAATTAAAATGACCAAGACTGGCTATCAGGTGTTTGCTGGATGACAGACCTAAGCCAGTAACACCAGTCCCGAACACTTCCCTAAGTTTTCATCTGTAATCATCAGCCAAAAGACGTTCCTGTTTTGTTTATGGAGCAAACAATGTGGAGAGCTGGCACCTACAGGCAATGTCAACAAGGACCCAGTTTATGTCTTCAATAGATTTTCCTTTTGGACACTGTGAAAACCCATACTTGGTAGCCCGTTTCTAGTAAATTCATAAAATGATAAACAGAGTTAGGATTTCTCAGGAGAGATGTTGACCTCTAGTATTTGCATAATAGAACGTGAACCAAGTATGCCATAGAAACAACAGGTGGTGGCAGAAATTCTGTATCTGCCCATCCATCCACCTCCCTTCCTCATCTCTTACCCCCAATAAGAAATCAATGAAGTCTGTGATCTCACCTCCTGGCGACATTAAGAGTTCATTCAATTACCTCTATCAACAGTGTGTGTATGTGTGTGTATCGTTTCGTGATAAATGCAAAAGCAAGCAGGGGCACGTTCAGTTTGTGTTGATGCAGTTTTGCCTCCTGGCCCACAGCCCTCTTCGCTCAATCATCTACATTCAGGCAAAATCTCCTAACGGAGCCAGGCAACACACAGAAGAAAAATAGATCCACTACACACTTTTATCTTCAACGATCATGTCTATGTCTGCCACCCACCCATCCCTGCACATGCAAGATGCAGTTCATGAACAGACACATTTTAGGTGAATGACACGCCAAGATCCAGAAAATAATATTGTGTTTTAATTCACATCAAGAAAGAAAAGAAAAGGTGGGGAGGGAGCTGGAGAGATGGCTCAGAGGTTAAGAGCACTGGCTGCTCTTCCAGAGGACCTGAGTTTGATTCTCAGCACCCACAAGGTGGCTCACAACCACCTATAACACCAGTGGCATGGAATCTGATACCCCCGTCTCCCCTCTACGGGCACCAGGCACAGACATTTATGTAGGCATAACATCCATATACATAAAATACAAACTAAAAAAATTAAACTGTCTGTTCTTTTGGTCCATAATATTTTCACTCTTCTATCCTGAAAGTGCATGTTTCATATCTGAAAGGAATGAATAGGTAGGTAAAAGAATTACATTTCCACAAGGAAAACACAAAATCCAAGACCATTTTGTGCAATTGCCAAGAAGACGGATTACATTTCATAGGCTTTTTCTTTAAATATCACAAACCTGCCACGTTACGTCTCTCCCATTCAAGACTTGCAGCTCATTTTTTTTATCCACATGCATAATTTTATTATGCAGCGGCAGGTACTGTTTGATTTCTAAGCTGTAATGTAACAGTTAATTGGTTTGATAGACTACATTTATTTAATTTTGAATTTGTGGGCCTTTATAAAAAAATTAGGGTAATTTAAAATACAAGCCTGGCCAACACAGCAAGGATGTGATCAAACTGGCTGATGGGCAAATCACAAGCCTAAAGGGATGAGCTGGGTACGCGGCTGCCTGGCGCACACATCTGGAGAGTACTCTAAACCGCATTGGTACAATAGCAGACGAGGAAAATGACACTGAAAGTCCCAGGCTGCATCCCAGAGGAACAATGTGCCTCTCCCCCACTGCCTGCATCCCTGCAGCGAATGCTCATATTCTTGCTTTCTGAGAGCTCAGATTGAAGGCTGGAAATTTTTACTCAAGAGACCTTTCTTGGTACACAGATCACTAAAGACCCTTATTAGCACACCTCTATTTATTTATTTATTTAAAAAAATAACAGAAGATAAAGAAAAATTGCGGAGAGGAAAATAAAAATTATCGCCTGGTGTTCCAAGGAGCGGGAGAAACTTTTCTTAGCAGGTTTGTGTCATGAGAAGGGATCTATCTAGTCTAAGCAAAGAACAGCAGGGTATGAATCGGGGGCATTCTGCTGAGCAGGTGGCTCACTAACGTGCTTTCTGGAGGAAATAAGACTGAATGAAGGAGCATGCACTATGAACCAAGGGTCGCCCTGACCCCAAACGTCTTAGCTCCGTCACCACAGCCCCTCTCTAGACCCTAGTTCTCTAATGTGGTGGAAGATCAAAGAGGCCCTCTGTAAAGCCATCATAAGCACATGTTAAAACAAAACAAAACAAAACTGTGCTGACAGTAGATGTGATGAATGTTGCCAGTGTATAGACATCAGTGAACAGCTTCTCCTCATGTCCTATTAAACTAATCATGAACACACAGACTCTGGCCCCAGTGCTGCCAGCTCAAGAGAATACTTAAGGTTCCAGCAACCTGAGGGAAACCCCTTGAAGTCCAGCACTGATGAGTGTGTGTGTGCCCCTGGAACAGCTGAGCAGCAGCCCTTATTTTCAGATTTAATCCTTGTCAAGTCTGTATCATAAGAATCGAATTCCACCCATGATGGTCAACTACACTCACGGTACCATCCGGCCACCACCCACCCAGCTCTAGAAATGCCTCCTCTTGTCAAAGTGAAATGTTGGCCCTCCCTTTAGACCCGGTAGCTGGCACTCCATCTTTCTGTGTGTACAAGCTTGACTGGCCTAGGCATCTCGAGTTGACCTGCCTTTGATGATTGGTTTACTTCACTCAATGTAGTATCTTCATCACCCATGCTGTCGTGTGCATCGGAATTTCCTTGCTGAAGGCTGTCTTCCATTTTGTGTACATATTTATTATCTGTTGATGACTGTACATGCTGCTTCCACAATTAGGCTAGTTGTGACTAATGCTGCTAGGGACACAGGTGAACAAATATGTCTGAACCTACTCTCAAGTCTTCTGGGTATCTACCCAGATCTAGAATTGCTAGCTCATGCAGGCCTATTTTTAATTTTCAGGAACTGGACTGCACTTTGAAGTTCAGATCTGGAGCTCCGAGGAACTCTCTCTCTTGACATGACAGCTGGAGTCATGAGCTGGGCATGCCGGGAAGATCGCATCTGTCTGTTACAGACACAGAAAGACATAACATGTTGCCTAGAAAACAAGCAGCGTGGTTCCAGTGAAGGAAACACTGCCACAATGCAGCACACATCCGAAAATATTCCACTGTGGGACTCAGAAGCAACTCCATCCTCAGAAAGACAAAAGAAACCAGAGCCTCTGTAGAAAAAGCACAGAGATGCTGAGATGAAGACAGACTGAGGAGAACGGTAAGGTGGATGACAAGAAGCAAAGAAGATGAGCAAAAGGAAGAAAAGAAAAGCAGAAGTATACTAGTAGAAGATACTGGAGAGAAATGGTAAGTAATAGTTTGGGGACTGTGTGGACTCACACTTGCTTTGTTGGTCTCATATTAGGAGCAGTGGGTGGGGCCAGTATGCATAATGTTTGTTTATGAATCTTTGTACACAGCATGAACCAACGGCATGTATAGTTGATAATGAGACCTCAACACGAGAGTGTTTCTGTGCTCAATTAAAGCAGAATAGCAGATACTGACTTATGCAGGGCCAAGGCTGATGGCATATGTTAATGTGTTACACGAAGAATATCACGAGCTACAATATGACTATCAGTGATGGCACAACCCAGTGTTTTTCTTTTTAATTTTGAAACTTAAAGACATTTCCAAACTACTTTGAAATTAGTTATGAATATCTTAGTTATGGTATTCATAACTAATTTTAAAGAAAGAGAAGGCTATCTCCAAAAGACACAGGAGCCAGCATAAAGGACTCACCAAATCTGAGGTGATTTGAGTACCAAAAACAATGATAGCACTGAGTAAAACAGGAACTGATGAATCCAAACTGATCTGAGTGAGTTCCCAAAGTCTGAGTTTGATGGGAAATGAGATATTTGCATCATCTCAGGGTAACTTCCTGGACCCCAAATGTGTATTACTTACAAAAGGAAAATGGGCAGTTTCACTTCACAGTTCAGAAGTCTTGAGTGGTACCCAAACCAAGAGGTCAAAGGTAACAGCGTCAGCGGTAAGCATGATTAGTATCCTGCACTGCCTGAGAGGGTAGTTGGCCTGCAAACTCTATCTCTGTGTGTGTCTCTGTCTCTCTGTCTCTCTGTCTCTGTCTCTCTCTCTCTCTGTGTGTGTGTGTGTGTGTGTGTGTGTGTGTGTGTACCCTGGGATTGCACCCAAGGCATGCTAGGCAGGTGTTATACTACTGGGCTACCTTCCTTTCCTCCAAACAGCATTTTCCTACACAACAGTAACAGCCTGCAATAGGACCATAAAACAGTAGTTAACCTTGAATAGTATCTAATGATTGGGTTCTTCATCAAGAGTTTCCCTGATCAACCTGTGTCTGCCATGTTGTCAAGATCTCAGATCCAGTTTGTCTAGATATGTGTGTACTTGCTAAATGCCAGTGACAAAGGAAGTCAATGAAGTATTCTGTCCAATTCAAGACTATACCAGATTAAATAAAATATTAAAATAAACATAAGCATACATAAATAAATATTTTAAAACAGTAAAAGGCGGTATTGAAAATAAAAGCTTTGCTTTCTTGTAACTGAGATCTTAGAAAGGAATATGGTGAAGCAATATGAAGAAATTTAGCAAACTCAATTGGATATATTGAAAGAAAGGGGATTTCAAAACATTTTTTCTCTTGACACTCTGTGCATATCTGGTGCTTATAGGACTGTTATTGGTCTGCCAGAACAGTTTACCATCATTTTCACAAATACCCAATCCTTAAAACCAAGGGACTTTCGGATGCCATCTAGCTAGTCGGAGCTGTATCTCATGACAGCTTTGTTTAGCTCCATCTAAACATAATCCTGCTCTTCTGAAAGGTTTGAGATCTACTCTGACCACGGCAGCACAGGTGTGCATCCTAGAGCAGAATCCATTCAGTAAGATGGCTGAGAGCAAACAGGCTCCGCCTTCTTTGGCACAAAGGCTTTCAAAAATGACCAGCGGCAAAACAGCATCCTTAGTTCCCATGGTTTTCAACGGGAAGCTGAGAAGGCCCCTCAGGGGACTGTGGTATCTCTGCCTCCTAATGTGCTATGGAGACTTAGACAAAGCTGTGAAAGCCTTTAATCCCAGCCCTCGGGAGGCAGAGGCAGGTGGATCTCTGTGAGTTTGAGGCCAGACTAGTCTACAGAGTGAGTTCCAGGACAGCCAAAATTGTACACAGAGAAATCCTGTCTCAAAAAAGAAGAGGAGGAGGAGGAGGAAAAGAAAGAGGAGGAGGAGGAGGAGGAGGAGGAGAAGCAGGAGGAGAAGCAGGAGGAGGACTGGAGCCCTCGGGTCCTTAGGTTCCAAGCTGACATATTCTGTGAACTCCAGCCCTTTCCCCACAAGCACTAAACCTGGCTTGGTGGTCACGATGTTAAACCCTTCACTTCCAATGCCTTAGTGTCCTTTCCTACTCATTACAAGAAAGGAGTCGGTTAGAAAGAAAAAGTGCTAATAATGAATTTCAGCCTTAATTACAGCAGTGGCTAATATTTATTGAGGGTTTCATATGCACAACATGTGCTTTACATGCTAACTCACGTGATCTGACGGCAACCTATGGCAAGGAAGCCCTTCTAATCAGCCCCATTATATAGACAAGAAAACAAATCAGACAACTGAATCATAAAACCCACAGTCCTAACCACGTGACCTGATGCCCACAACAGTTTTAATGTTTTAAAAACATTATGCTATTATATCTCATACTTAAAGAACTGTTGTTTTTGTTTGTTTTGGGTGTGTGTGTATTTTAAAGAGAGGTTCTCATGTAGCCTAGGTTAGCCTTAAACTTGCTATACAGCCAAGGCTGACTTTGAATTCTTAACTTCTTGTCCTCTGCTTCCCAAATGCTGGAATTCCCAAACACTGGGATTGTGGACATGAACTACTATGTCCAGCTGCTATTTGGGCTTTCCTTTGCTTTCGGATTTGTTTGGTTTGTTTGTTTTAGTTTTTTGTTCGTTTGTCTGTTGTACTGGGAATTCAGCCCAGGTCTTTACCTCACAGGAAAGTGTCTGCTACAGAGCTATACCACCAGCACTTAAGAACTCTTACCTTTCATGGGGAAGAAAACAAAAGTTAGGTCAAACTTTACAAGGCCTGCTGGAGTCTCAAACTCCCACAGCCCCTTCTCATGAAGGCAAAGCACGTGAGCATGACCCTGACAGCACGTGCCTGTGAGCATGGCCAGCACAGATCTTTGTCGGTTTGTGAAAGTGAATGCCAATTGAATGGCAACAATAAAAGCTGAAGAGAGCACCTTATTTTTATGAATATAACACATGGCAACTCTCAATGCCATAGCAGAAGCATGTGACTCTCACAAGGCAGCCACCCCTCAGGAAACTACACAATGCTCACCAACTTCGGGTGCCTCTGTCTGCCTCAGGCCAAGGTCAAGAGGTCACATCTTTAACCCTTGCTGCCACCTGTAGATTCAGGAATCAGAGAGGCACCCTGCAACCTGTGCATGGGTACAGAATTCCATATATTTTTGCTTGTTTGTTTGTTTGTGTGTGTGTGTGTGTGTGTGTGTTGGTATAAACTAGAAGTACTATGTTGTAAATCCTTAGGCTTGGGAGTATAGGCCAGCAGCAGGGCATGAGCTGAGCATGTGTGAGGCTCTGGGTTCAATCCCAACCAACCCCTGTAACTGAGTAAGCGTCCATTCAACCTTCTGATACTGCAGATAGCCAGTCTGAGTTCTCGTCCTCCACTGTCCCACAGACCATCAAGGCAGCCTCTGGGTAAGCAATGGAAGACGGAGCGGTACTCACACAAGGACTTCTATTCATGGGCTCCTATAGCCAGAAAAATACCTATCAGGTCAACAAAGCCATCCCTACACAGGCCTGCCATGCAGCTCTGAGGACAGCAGAAGCAAGGCCTACCTGAAGATGCTTTGGGGGTGGGGAGAGATGTCAGAAACTCGTTTACTCATCGCTATATTATTGATCACCATCCACACATTTTGATGTAGTAATTAATCATTCCATTGATGAAAAGCCACCCTGGTCTCACAATGATATTGCTTCCTCAGCAATATAGTCAAGTATTCCACAGATCGAGATTTTGTATATTATTTATTTATTTTTCAGCACATCAAAACCCGTTGAAACAAAAAAATGGAAAAATTAAATTGTCCTTTTTACTGTGATGCTGGGAATGAGCTATCAGCACCCCTTTGTAAGAGGTGTATTTTCTGGCCACTGTGCCCAGGATCTTTTCACAGGCTTGACTCCTGAGACGTACCCCAAATTGTTAAACAATCAAGGAGTTATCTTCTTGGTCTCAAAGGCCACAGGGAGATAAAACATGGATTCCAGCACCAAGAACAACTGAGAACAGATTCTGGTCCTTCTAAAGGGAAGAACTAGTCTAATTACATGACAGGAGAGCTGAAACCCAACACCACCATCAAGACCATAGCTACTTACTAAGTGCATTGCACCAGTTCCTACACAGGCAGACCTTGACCTCTTCACATAGGTCAATGTGGGCTAAAAACATCATTAAATCAGGTTGATTCTTGAGCATTAAAATGCAGGCATCACAGACATGCTTTCATAAGTATCTGTGGACAAAGGAGCTCATTCTAGGAATATTTGTTACTGTGAAGAATGAGAGGATAATGCCTCTCTGTGGGGAACTAGTGACAAGAACCTGTGCAAGGTGAAAGGGTCAGAATAAGGGTTTGGGGGAAATACATCTTGGAACAAACATTCCTAATCGTTCCACATACCAATGATGCCACCTTGAGCAGTGGCGTGTCCTTGAGCCTTAGTTTTGTTATCTGTATGTAAAAGGCGCAATATAAAAAAATAGCACAATGCCTGACAGATAAAAGTCCAGTAAATTAGCAATTCCTGTCAAACCACATGACTGCTATGCCGTGTGTGTGTGTGTGTGTGTGTGTGTGTGTGTGTGTGTATGAACATGTTTAAAAGCAGAGAGGACTGTATCTATTAGCATGCAGACATGACCTTGGATCATTTTTAAAGACAGATTCTCCCACAGCCTGGGCTGAAACTTGAATTTATATTGCAGAATATGCCCATGAACTTCTGATCCTTCCGCCTCCATCTTCTGAGCACTGTGACCGACCGTAGGTATGTACCATGCACAGTTTATATGCTGCTGGGGATCAAATCCAGGGCTATGCTAGGCACACATTTGAGCAACTGAGTCTTGAATTATTCTGGAATCAAAACTTGAAGTTGTAAATAGTGAGTGGGTAGAAACATTTTCCACGTGGATGTGGATGGTGAACAGGGGCATGACTTAAATAATTACAGTAGGAATGCTGGAGAGGCAGAAGGCTCTCACATTTAACCCTTCCATGATGGCCTCACACTAGGAAACTGCCATACGAGCAATCTAAACTCTAAATTTTCTCATCTAAATGTTAATTCTGAGGAAAACTGTCTACTTTCCTTTCTCCTGGGGACAGTAGGATGGAATCCAGGGAGAGTGAGGCACAGTACTCTGCTGACACAATTTCCTATTTTCCCAGTTAGGTCCCTCTCGATCGGGACATGGGAAGAAGGCCTTGCTCCTGACTGGCTTGGAGAAGGAGAATGGCTGAGACAGAACTGATGTGAGAGAAGCAGGAGGCCAAGCCTCTGGCAGAAAGCTCTGTGTGTCTCTGCTTGACGACAGTCATTTAAAACCACCAGCTGGAGGTGGCGGTGGCCTTTAATCCCAGCACCTGGGAGGCAGAAGCAGGTAGATCTCTGCGTTCTAGGACAGCCTGGTCTACAAAGCGAATTCTAGGACAGCCAGGGCTACAAAGAGAAACTCTGTCTCAAAAAAATAAAAAATAAAAAATAAACAAATAAAATTAGCAACCGAACAATGAGGAAGCAAGCTCTAGTCAGTGAATCAGAGCCTTGTTGCTACATTAAAAATTCAAAGCTCTGAGAGAGAGAGTACTCGATGTCCGGAAATGACCAGGGGCGCTACCCACGTCATCCTCACTTCCCTCCATAGCTTCACCACAACCATGTCATTCTTCTGTCATTTCCCAAAGCCATTGCTACTTTAGAGCTGCTGAGGATCAAAGCCACACATTTTGTTCTTTTCTGCCCATCTTTCTTAAAGATGATGCTGAGAATGAATTGTTCAACTTCAGGGGCTGGACTCCCTTCAAAAATGAAGCCATGGCTTTCCACTGTGATCCAAGAAGAAGAAGAAGAAGAAGAAGGAAATGAAGAGGAGGAGGACGAGGAGGAAGAGAGGGCAGAAACCACACTGCAGAGAAAAGGCGTGCCTCTCTACTTCCTAGCTCTTTGTGTTGAGTAAATTATTGAATTTCAGGGCCCTCCTAGTTTACCCCAGGGATAATCTGAACACGTGCTGCCAGTGCGTAGCAAGCGTCTCATACCTGCTAGCTGCTATTGCTTCAGAGACAGGTCTACAGACGGCAGATGTTGGCCGCCCAGCAAAAAATAAAGGGAAAAATGATACACTTATTACTTTGAAAATCCTATAACTATCAGGTGGAGGGGAGAAAAATAAGGAAATAGTCATTTCAAACTTATAACAACTGTCTTAGCCAGCTAGTCTAGGGGTTAACTCAAGGTTTCACGTTATCACTGGCCAATAATCTTGAGCCGTATTACACAAAATTTTGCTTTTGCCATATTGCATGAAAGACAGAATAGAGAACGTATTCTAGAATACTGGCTGAGTTCCACAGCATAATGTAAACTTCAACTTTCTCCAGAAAAAGAGGAAAATCAGTATAATCTCAACAGAAAGGAAGGAAGACTTTCGCAGACAGAGCTTGGAAAAGAACTGCTGACAAATCTGACCCAGGGGACAGCAGGAAAAAAAAAAATAGGTCACCCTAAATGTGTTTGTTCAAAAGGCTCCGCTCCCTCCCCTTAAAGGTGTGTTGAGTATAGAGATGCATTATGTCTCTCTGTAAATGGAAAAGAGGTACCAGGGATGGCAAGGGCCCTGGACTCCAAAACTGACTGACTGAGTCACAGAGAGAATCATGTTAGGTCAAAGCCTGTTGCCAGGAACTGCTGGCTGCCTGTCCTGAGCATCAGTGCTACCACAGAGGCCACCCTCAAAGACTCAGTGCATCCTGAGACTGGGGAGGGGCCTTATGCTCAGCAATGCACTGGGTCAACAATGGCGGAGAGCTAAATCTCTCCCTTTCTCATCTGACTGGATTTATGACAAAACTGGATGGAGACACAGTGTTGCCGCTGACAGGAAGCCATGGAATTTGAAATAGCTTCAGGAACTCTTTGCAAAAGTCTCAGGGGCGCTACAGGGCGCCATCCTTAGAGAAAATGATTTGTTTTACCAATAAAAAGAAAAAAAAAAGGCATAGTCTTTTCTCTTGCTCTTTCTCTCCGTCTCCACAGAAGAGGCAAAAGGAGCTCTTAGACTCACTTATATCATGTCTCATAACTGTACACGTTCTATCTATAAGAAATACACTTTGGCCATAGAGCCCCAAAACAGACAACTAAAAAGAATTATAAATTTCTCCTTTTGAATGACGTACTAGGTTTCTTTGTTTTGTTTAGGTACATCTTTTCCTCCCCTATGTGGACTTGAGCAGTTGCTCAGACCTCCACCTTCCTATTCACTTCTGAAACCTAAAGAGTCCTACAGAGAGGCGTCTCCAAAGCTCCACTGTCACCAAGCCTATTGTGCAGGCTACAGATTCGTACCCTCACATAAATTACTTATTTACCATGTATCCTTAATAACACTGTCCTTAAAACCCTTACCAAGCATCTTGATGACAGTTGAAATGCTTCCTCAAATAATGCTACTTAAACCTGACAATGTGAAACTCCCAAACAGAAGCAATATGCTGTGAAAGGAACCAGAAAGGCCTGTGTGTGGTCTTAAGAGGCCCGGTGCTGGTAGGAACACAGGCTGCTTCCTGAGACCATTACCTGGGAATCACTGATATGTTATAAGCCTCTTTCTCCTAGACAAAACCAAAAGTGGGATTGCCACATAATGAGGGGCTGAGGCTAGAATTTCTTCTCTGTGTTTCTAGCAATGCCTGATGGCTCTGTAATAGAGTGCCCACAGGAAATCACACAAACAGACATCACTGACATGATCATCCTTGTAATAGAACACACTAAACGATTACTGGCTAATTATCATCTATCAGCCAAAAAGAAGAGTACAAGCTTAGACACAACAACTTCCGGGATCTTCTCTATGTTTTTATTAAATATTGAGATCAGAAATGGAAGGAAATGATAATGGGGAAAAATCCATTATTACAATACAAACAACGCTGACCTTTGGAAGGGAACATTACTTCAGGTTAGTTACATTACAGAGGAAGCTGAATTCAAGACTTTGCAGCTGTAAACACGAAATCAGGCTATTTTTATTCTAGCTTCATGTCAGTGTGTAGAGACTAAACTGAAATCAACCATTTTAAGTCAGAAACAATATTTAGGCTACAGAAAGCACAGCGGTAACAACCTGCCTTTGTTTAAAATCTCTGGAACAGAAGTAGTAGCATAAATTACACTGCCTCTAACGTGACATTGAATCTTGGCCATCATAATGTGAAATTTGTTGGCTGTAATTTCCCCAAACTGCTAAATAAGAGTCTTTTCCTTTTATTGGGGGAAAAAAATGAGAGAAATAAATACAGAGCTAGTGGTTCCATATAAATGTCCAGGCGGATTCTACTGATCAGGCATGAAGTACTAATGATTAAATGCTGGTCAGACAGAGAGTGAGCCCTCTTTTCCCACAGGACAGCTTCCTGTCAAGATGTCACCCAGAAGCAGCCCTCCAGATTACAGGCAGAGGCTGTAATTCCAACGTGGTGCATGCTGCAAAAGCAAACTCCCACAGCACAGGGATTCTCCAGGATCAGATCATCCTCGGAGCATCCTGCTCTCCCCATCCCGCCCTACCCCACCTGTCCCGCATCCCCAGCAGTGATTGATAGCATCTGTCTTCCAGAGAGGTGGCCATCATTAGGCTGCCTGCACCAGCCCTGATGGCTGTCCGTGCAGAAAGAAGGGCAGCCGAGCATAAAAAAGATGGAGAGCTCAGCTACAGAGCCTTGATTCCTTGGGCAAACATTTCCTGCCACTCAGCCTCTCATAACGAGATCATAGGGCTCCTTCCCTTGCCTATGCATTAAAAACGTTTAGAATCTCACAACCAAGGCATCTGGCATGTCCTCACTGGCCTTTAGCTCTTGAGTTTGAAACTTCAAAACAAAACATGTATCCACAAACTCACCTCTCCATTTTTAATGATCTAAGGTCGGGAGAAAACAACCATCACTTTCTATTGCAAACACCATCATTGTGGAAAGTCACATCTTATACAGCACAGTCCACTAGGGTCTTCAGGGGGTCAGACAGATCTGAGATCAAGTCTTAAGTTCTACAATTTACTAGCTAGCTCACCTTGAACAGGTCCGGCTGAGGAGGAGGTTTTTCCTGTGGAGATGAGGGAGGGAGCATCCAGACAAATCTAGAAGAGTCCAGACCGAACCCGGCCATGAGAGGAGAGAGAGGAAGAAAAGAGAGAGCAAGCAGATGGAGAGAGGAGCTGAGGCCCAGGAGTGAGCTGACAGAGCGCGCCGCCCAAATGGCTGATTTTTATAGGAACCAGAAGCTGGGGGAAGGCCTGGAGAGGTTTAGGGTAAGGGCAGGGTGAGAAGTGCTGGGAGGAGCCACAGGTACTGAGAGCTAGACCAACATAAGCAACCCAGGTGCACTTCAGTGGCGGAAACTGTGGTCCGCCCAAACCACGGACTAGTTCTTAGTAACAAAAAGAGCACAGTGGATGTAGGCAGGAGCTGGGAAAGACCTCCACAGAATTTTGTGAAGGAAAAAGTTCACCACACTAGTACACACTATCTATTTTCTTTTATTCGTGTAACATTCTTGAGAAGACAAGAGTGGAAAGTGGAGCATGGGCCCATAGTTTTCAAAGCTAAAGAGACAGTGGCGTGGCAGGGCACTGGGCACACTCTACGTGGGCCACAAGAGGGACTCTCCGGGGGATGGGCACGTTCCATCAATGCCAAGCTTCTGACTATGACCCCCACCTTACCACAGTTTTACAAAATGTTGCCGCTGGAGAGCGAAGTGTGTACCTAGCACGTGTGAGACCCTGCTTACCACCTGTGGAGTGCTGGATTCCATCTCTGGCATGACATCAAAAAACAAAGACTAGGAAACTAGATAAAGGATACAGAGAATTCTCTCCATTGTATCTTATAACCATGTACGAGTCTGTAAGTACCTCAAAACAACAGCTCTAACTCAGAGAAATTAAAATATATACTTGAGATCACAGCAATAATTAAGTGATACACGGAACTGAACGATATTTAAGCACCTATGAAATATATGAAAAATTGCCTAGCATAGTCAGTTCATGGCAGGAACAGATTCACAAGTGCTCCTCCAGATACCCCCTTTCAGAAGTTGTAAACAGACTGGACGTGTTCTCACTGAGCTTTACTCATGGACCAAATGGAACTCTAACTTTACAAAAAGGGTCTGATCACAAAACAAGAACCCCTTGACACACGGGGCATCTCTGAAAAGCTGGACTTTGGAGGAGAATCAAACCATGCTCCTATGACAAAGCTGTGTGCTATGGTATTCCACCAATTTGCCTCATCAAATAAGTGCAGGTGGCGGAGGGGATGGCCTAGCAGGTAAGAGCACTTGGGCACAAGCTCTTAGTTTTGGGTTCTGGCACCTCAGGTCTGGCCATGGGGCATATCTTTAACCCTAGCATTGTTGGGAGAGGAGACAGGAGGTTTCTGGAGCTGGCTGGTTGCCAGCCTAGCTCCAGGTCCACTGAGAGACACTGTCTCAAAAGAATAAGGCAGGGAGAGACACAGCAGGACACTTGACACACTCCTCTGGCCTCTGCACACACATAGACATGCATACCAACCTACATGTGCATATCGCGTGCGCGCGCGCGTGCACACACACACACAAACACACTGTGAACAGTAGAACTGGATGCAGGGATAGTAAGCCAGTTTTCCAGTTACAGGAGAAGAACTGAAGCCAAAGCTTAACATGTATGCTCTTTTGCAGTCAGTGAAGAATGAACACAGAAGATGGGAACCAGGGTCCTCCGTGCCCAGACACTCATGCCTAGCTGAGGAAGGAGAGCGAAGAGGAAGCTAGATCTGTGGACCAAACCTGCAGAGAAGGGGGAGCAGTGGCTGGCCTGGAATCACAGTGAGGGGTGTAGCTAAAATTGGTGGGAGTGAAGGAGGAGACCAACGTTTCTAGATGGTGTGAGAACAACTCTGGATGGCGCCTCACCACAGCCTTTCAGGGACTGTGGCAATCAGGGCTCCACGGATGCCAGAGCACAACCTTACCATTACCAGAGACCTATGCTCTCCTGGTCCATGAAGCACCAGTGAGTCTGTGGAAAGTTCCTGGTTACTCCACAAGCATGGGAAGAGAAAGCACAGGCAAAGAAATACACACACACACACACACACACACACACACACACACACACACATTCCCATACCGTTTCCTGCAATGTATGCACAATGAAGTATGTAATGGCTAGCTTCAAAAATAAATCTTGAAAGTGAAGCAACCTCTCTGACTACCAGGTCGCTGGCCAGTATATTTAATTATCAAATGGTCCTGTTTAAACTCATTAATTCTAAATTAGAACTCGAACGCCTTCATTCTGATATTAACAGAGCAAATCAATCTTTCTTTCAGTGATCCAAATCTGGCAATATGCCATGCTGATCTCTTCTCTAGCCATGTGTCTGAGGAGCATATACTTTCAGAATGGCATTTACTGTACAAAGGCCTCCTCCTTGGGAGCGTGCCACCCACACTTCCCTGTCAGCTGCAACTCCTGACCTGAGGTAAAAGGAAAAAGAGTCCTGGCCAATCAGCACAGGGCGCAGGCTGCCTCCTGGCACACTGGCCAAATGAGCCCTTTGACCGACTCCTGCAGCGGGACAGGCTGTCGCTTCCTGAGGTGAGCTACTGACTGACGGACGCGTCTGAGGCACATTAATTGGAGCCTCTCATCACAGGACAGCAGTGTTTCCATTTCTCTGCGGGAGCCTGTGTGTTGCTCATGGGATCTGGCAGGTGTAGGGACCCCATCTCTGATGGCCTACATCCCCCATCTACTTTCTTAGCCTGTTTTCCTACCACAGGCAATTATAACTGAAAATCGGCGTGCAACACGAGCTCATCCATATTCAGTTACTTCCATTTCAGGCAAATCTTGCCCAGAAAGAGAAAGACAGAAGAGACAGATTTGAGAAATGCACATTTGTCCCTGTCCTTTGGTCCTCTGAGTATCCAAATGTTTGCTTGTTCATAACATACAACTTGTTCTCTATATAAAAAAAAATATGCAAAAGACAGCAAGAACAACTAAAGTATTTACTCTAAGTGAGAAAACATTATGAACATCAGGCCCATAGGTGACAAAAGCTGGGTTAGCCGGGCCTGCAAAGGAACTGTGTCTAAAAATACCCAGCGTTACTGATATCCAGAACACAGAGATTCGAGAGGCAGGACTGAGACAAACATGGATGGGAAAAGGGTAGGGCACGGGCTGGTGGGCAATCGTGGTGTGTGACTGGAGCCACCAGAGTCATACACCAGGATGGCTTTGCCAACAGCCTTGCAGATCCCATCTGAGAAGACATTCTCAAAAAAAAAAAAAAATTAAAAAAATCTCAATTAGAGCTTTCGATGAAAAGCTATGTAAGACTGGAAACAATGGGCTGTAAGATCTCCTTTACTTTCCATTTAAGAATGAAAAGGATGAGCCAAGCAAGGGGACACTCGCCTTTTGCTCCTCAAGACACAGAGGTAGGCAGAGCTCTGAGTTCAAGGTCAGCCTGGTCTACAGAGCGAGTTCCAGGACAGCCAAGGATACACAAAGAAACCCTGTCTCCGGGGTGGAGGGACAGATAGACAGAGAGACAGAGAGAAGGGGAAAGGGAAGGCAAGGCAAGGCAAGGCAGGAGAAGGAAAGAAAAAGTAGGGGAAAAAAAGGATCTTTTCTTAGTGGTTTCTATGTCCAGAGAGAAGAGTTTTACCTTTCTTTGGGTTTTTACTTTCTGCAGCTACAAGAAAGCACATTTGGGTACTCTTCTCCCTTCCCTTTTTACACAAGTAACCATGTACCATGTGGCCCATGTGGATTATCTCCGTGCTCTTATGAGAACAGCTTAGTGCTGACACTGTACAACTTCATACTACTCCAAGGAACGGCTACAATAGCATAAGAACTGATGGACCTTCAGATGATCTCAACTCTTCCTATTGCAAGTTAAGGTGTGGTTAATGCCGTGTGCATCAAATACACGAGTATTTGATAAATAACTGTGGGACAAATTCCTCGGCATGTAACTGCTGAGTAAAGGATTATTTACACCTGCAGTTGGAGAACTGCTCTCTCTCTCTCTCTCTCTCTCTCTCTCTCTCTCTCTCTCTCTCTCTCTCTCTCTCTCTCTCTCTCTCTCCATTTACCTTTTCTCAATAACCCTTGTCTCTGTGCCCTTGCTGGCATAGTTTGCTACCAAGCCTTTTATCCTTTACCAAGGCCACCAGCAAAAGTTAAGGTTTCAGTAAGGCTAATTCATACTCCCTTTGTTATACACTTCCAGATACTTCCATCCATGTCTTTGGAGGCCATGTCCTCAGGACAGAACAGCCATGGCTCTGGGAGCTCCTGAGGGACCCTGGCAAGGGACTAGTACGTGAGAGGAGGGAAAAGCCGCAGGTAGTTCTTGCCTACTCAGCTTGTTTCAATTTCTATTTCTCACGGGGCTCCATGACTCTGAGGTCACAGCTCCTGCCCTCCCCTACTCCAACCTTCACTAGTCCAGAACCAGTTTCTACTTGAAGTTTCAGACCCAGAAACTGTAATGGGTTCCTGCGCTGTCTGTCTCTGATTGTCACAGTATTCCCACTCTGTTCCCACTCTTCCCTTACAGTTAGGAATCTGAATCATTTGGGGGAAGTGTTTGCCAGTTTGTCTCCCTAGACAGTGTACCCTCCCTCCTGTCTACTTTTCTATTGAGTTACTGGCTGTTCCATTACCAGCCTGAAGAGCAAAAAGTTCATCATGCATTGGCTCGAAGGCTTGATGTCACAGTAGGCTTGTCATTAAATACTTTTTAGAATTATTATTTTAATAGAGTGGAATTTATATAGTATTTATGGCTTTTGGTTTTATATCACATTTAGAAAGAGAACAAAGAGTTTGCAAAAGCACAAAAAACTCAAGGAAGGAAACATAGACCATGAACTGAATTTACTGGCCTAAGGCCCCCAAAGAGACATGACTTCACCTTTGAGGGCCTACTTAGGTGGAACTTCTCCAATGAAACCTTTCATGGAAGGAGGATAACACATGGACTAGAGTGAGTGCCTTGCTGAAGCTCCTATTCTGCCAGAACCCCAAGCATCCCCTAGACCTCAAAAGACACTTCTCTATATGACTACAAAGGATCTCAGAAGTTGACAAAACATTTTCAAAATAATATCGCGGCAAAACTCCTAGAATGTTCGATAATTCTATCATCCCTTTTCTAGCAGCTTTCCATCATCAGCAACCAGGTCAGGTCTCCTACAGTTGTGATCAACAAATGCTCAGGGTTTCCATTTCAGACCCCAATATGGTGGCTGCAGTACTTTGCTCCAGAGTCTAACAGCTCTTAGCTTGAGTTTGTGATTGTCTTCTAGCAGTTAAAAACAAATGCCTTTGTGAATATTCTGTTACATAGAAACAGATAGGAAATAAAATATTATCACTTTAAATACCTATTATTTAAATAGGAGCTTTTTATTAGAAAACTGCTGGTAAACACAAGTCTCCTGCTGAGGTGCAGTATCTCACGTCTAAGGAGAGACAGGCACAAGTGAATGTCAAGACACAGAAGGGAGAGACCTGGAGGCTTGATTTAGCGTGACTTTACATCCTTCAAAATACAAACAGAAAGAAGAAAAAGCAAATCCTGGTTTCTTATGAGTTATTTATTTGTTGGTTGCTCTACATAGATATGCATATGTAGATAGATATTTGTTTATCTCTTCATCCCAACGTAAAATGTTTGCTAATATGAACCCACTAGGCCCCATAAACTACTTACAAAATTCAGATTGGAAAACAAACATTTACCAAAGCCAACACACAAAGTCAGAGTAGCCATCTTAGCTATTCTTGCATCACTGTGATCACAACATTCAACAGAAGCAATTTAAGGGACAGAAGGTTCATTTTGGCTCAGGGTGCCAGAGAGTCTGTCCCAGTGGGGAAGGAAGGAGAGGCAGCTCAGTTCATGGCAGTGGGGGTTTGTGGTGAGGGCTACTCACACCATAGCAGAGCAGGGTGCACAGGAGGCCAGAACCGGTGACCAAATAGAAGAGACCACCACAGTCCTGTGCCTCATGGCCTGCTATCGGTAGGTCCCTCAAGAAGGTTCCAAAGCCTCCCGAAATAGCAGCAGGGAGGGAACCAGCATTCAAAACACGATCTGTGGGAGGTGCTTCAGCTTCAAGTATAAGAGCAGCGAAGGCAAGCACAGGCTCTGAGGAGAAAGAAAGGCAATGCTTTTTGGTAAGTACTGTATCTATGATGAGCTGCGGCAGCTTCTGGCACGTGGCCATATCGGTGCTGTGCCTGTAGTCCTCACATTGATACTGACAAACTGGTCAGAGACCTGGTGTATCCATTAACTAATTGCTCTAATAAATTCTACCAAGCAAGTGATCTGCAAGAATACCCTGTGAGATGAAAAGAGGGGAAGTGACTGGTGACAGGGACACAAACTGACACTCATCAGGGCTATCCCTCGGTAAAGAGAGAACCCCCTAAAGCACAGGGAGTCCTCTCAGTTGACTGGGCCGTGTGTGGAGGGAAGAAAGGCCACAGGTTCGATTCTTTCTGTCAGTTACTTTTATTGTACGTCAGAGGCTGAGACCAGTCTTGAGAATCCTCAATATCCGAGGAGGTACAGGAAGAAAAGAGTCATTCAACCCAAGCTATCAAAGTAACATGGGTCCAGAGTGGATCAGTACCATGGTCTAAGTTACAGCCAAGGTCCAAGATGATCCGTGACAATGCAGCCTTAAGACAGTTCTACCGAGTAGTATTAAGCTGAAATTATTCCTCACTCTTAGAAGGTCCTACCAGGAAACAGAGACTATTCGCTTTTCAAACAGATGCATTCTAGGTTCCTATGACTGTCAAATATGCCATCTATCATCTACAGATTGATACTTTCTGACAATTTGGGGGGGGCTCTTTGGGATGTTTGCTGCATGTCATACACAACTAGAATATTATTAATATACAAATATTAAAATAGATTTAGTGAATGAATAGACTTAAGTTTCTCTGAGCAAATGAGTTAAGAAAGAGGTTTTCAGAACACAGCCTCCTGGCTCTGTCACCCCATTGTCACAGTCGCCTCCTTGGATCCCGTGACCACGGACACCAGGGTGACAGATAACTCGCCCAAGACTGGATGGGGCTGGCCCACTGTCTCACTTCTCTTGGATAAAACATCCCACCATTCCCTTCCGATACATTGTTTGTTTGTTTGTTTGTTTTCTGGCAGAAAGTTACAAGGTTAATCCCAAATCTAGGACCTGAAGAGAACAATAATCTGTGCTTGGCCACACTAGGTCCAGTGCTTGGGGTTGTAACAGTTCCCTGACTGGATTATAGCACTAGTTTCAAGATGTATTCCTCAGAACCTCCCTAGGCCAATAGATTGGGGTGGGGTGGGGGGCCACACAGCCAGGTTCCTAGGCACTCTCTTCTTTCAGAATACTAATAAGAATCCATACACTGCTCCCATTGACAGAACTGGCTCCTCTCTCCTCTTCCATTTTCTTAAAAAAAGGATATTTAAAAGGGGTATCCATTAAAATACTTTGAAAGCATACACACTTATGGGTTTCTAAGTTTCTATAGCTCTCTGAAGTTTTGTAGTCTACACCCCACTGATTCTATTGTATCCTAATATTCGCCGCACAGAATTTTGTTTGAAAATCACATAAAACAGTGAATAAATGGTAAATAAACACAAGGCAGATGGCTGCACGTTTTCTGCCTTTGATATGCAGGTGTTGAAGACGTCGTGGTAGACAAACAGAGAAGATAGGTGGGAACAAAAAGCTCAGGATCCGCACAAAGTGAAAAGCTCACATGTTCCCCTCTCTCCCCAAATGTGGTTTTGGGAATTGGGGGCGGGGAAGGAAAGATCAGAAGATAAAATGCCATAAATGCTGAAATGTACATAACATCTTCCCAGTCTCACAGAGCAAACTTCTGGTTGTCTTGTTTGCTCAGAGTTGAACTTTTCTGTGAAAGAGTACATGTGTGTGTGTGGGGGGGTGTGCTCTCATGCGAACACACCCCACACTGGCAGGGCTCAAGCATCCATAAGATAAGCCAGCAACGATTACACTCTCTAGGCAGGGAGTCCTGGAGGGACAGCATAGGAGCCGTCCTGCCAGAGTAAGCTGGGCCTGTCACAAAGGCCGGGACTTCTGATTCTGGAAGAGAACCAGAGGAGTTTCCGCCTGAGGGTGGATTCAGATGGAGTCAGAGCTCACGCGACCTAGACGATAAGGATTGTTTGTACCAGAAACAAAGAGGCCCAAGCAGTTGGACACACTTTCATCACCATTTATATGCCGAGAGGAAATGCGGAATACGAACCTGGCGTGGTGCTTCAGGGAGACACTATTTCTAACAGTCTCCATCACAAGATTGGTTTCTTTCATTTCACACTAGAGAAAGGGGAGGATCCAAAAGTTTAAAGAGTCTCTTGTAGGTCCATATGGATGTGCCTCTGTGTTTACCTGACCCCAGTGTTTCTGCTCTTCTAACCAGAAAAAAACGCAGCACGGTGCCTGTGTGCTGTGGAGTACGCAGGAAGAGAGAAAACAGGTGGCTGCCATTTCTACACACTCGGTCCTGTGTAAATTGGTCTTGGCAAGTTGCACCTTCTGAATCTGTAAGAGGCCCCTGTGAGTAAATGTGACTCAGAACGGGAGAAAGTAACGACTGGAAACAAGTTAATACGATAAGAAACAATCAAGGTGTGGAAAGCCCACAGATTTCAAAATAAAACCACACTTTAGGAACTGTGGTTTGTGCTGGTCACTTCAGCAGCACAAACACCGAAGCTGAAGACATACAGAGATCAACACGGTCCCTGCCCAAGAACTACATGAGAATCCATGAGATTCCCATACCTTTGCCACAGTTAAACAGAGAAAGACAGAAGGATTAGCACACCAACGCCACTGTAGAAAACAGTGTGCTAGAAGAAAGTGCATTAAAGTTTTAGCCAGAAAGACTTGTTAAGCATTTGCCATTTGTAGTAGTATACACCTTTAATCACAGCCCTGAGGAGGCAGAGATGGGCAAATCCCTGTGCGCGCAAGGCCAGCCTGCTCGACATAAGGAATTAAAAATAAAAAATGAAATAAAAGATAAATGTTTGAGGAAAGAGATATGACTAAGCAGATTGAAAAAATGCACAAGGAATATACTGAAACATGTCAACTCTGTGTGTTTATGTATCACTTAAACTATATTTAATTTAAAATGGCGGGCATCAGACACTCAGCCTATAAATTCCTAACTTGAAGTTCTTCAACTGATACACTTCAAATCAAAAGATATTCAACAGAAATTGAATGTTTGCTCATGTGGACAGTGTTCAGTTATCCACGCATTTGTAAGACCTAACCCCACTAACGAATGAACTCCAGAACAGCCATCTAGGGTGGCATCTTAAGTTAGCTTTGCACAGAGCCCCTTTCCTCCCTCTTTTGGCAAAGCATCTCCTTCTACAGCTTCAAGGCTGGGCAGTTTTTAAAGGCCTCCTGTATTCCACACCTGTCACCCTCCCTCCCACTTCTGGCAACTCTGCATCTCCCTTTTCACGCTCCCACTGGAACTCTGTCTACTGAACTCTGTCTACTTCGTTCAGTGGAGGCTAGTCCCAGGCCTTTGAACAGAGACTACTCTCTTGACAATTAATATACTTTCTGGAATAAAGAAAAATCCTAATAACATGAGTATTTCCAAATACTCACATGATTTCCAAAACATGCTGGGAATTTTCTCTTTTTTACACCTTTCTGTTTTGTTTTGTTGTTTGTTTTTGTTTGGTTTGTTTTGTTTTGAGACAAGGTCTCACTGTATAGCCCTGGCTGGCCTGGAATTCCTGAAGACCCACTCACCTCTGCTTCAGGAGCACTAGGATTAAAGGAGTGCACATCCTAGTATGTCTCTGCTTGATTATTCATACCCTTGAGTACACACAGTAACTACATGCCAACATATGGATGAAGTCACACACTCAAGTATTTAATCCATGCATTAACTCTGCTCTGTCCACCATCCTCAGTGTTAAGAATGGGCTATAGGAATAAAAATGTTTAACAGTTCTTTATATTCTTCACAAAACACCAGAACTTATCAAGGTCCAACTGTACACTGTTATCATTCAATTAAATAAACACTGCCAGATATATATGCAAAGTGAATTAAGATACTTTCACATTCTAAACAACAACTACACGCCTGAATGCCACAACACATATTCAGGAGGTCAAGAAAAGAAAACTAAAGTAGCACACGTATTTAAACTGTCTTGACCTAGGACCAACCCTAGCAAAGCAAGATGGTTATTTTAATGTGGGGGATGGGCAGAAATATGGGGACTAACTCAGGAAACGTGTGCATCTTTCAACCTTTGGACAGACAAAAAAATAAACACACATGTTCTCCCTCAGGGCACATGCCTGTGGTGAAGAACAGGGCTGACTCAGAGCAAGATGCTTGATGATAACTTGATAAATGCTGTTTACCTTTAAAATGTGATTAAACAGCATTTATAATGAACATACTTGGGAATGATGAATAATGTATCATCTGGGCAGTAAGGGATAATAGAAAGTGATTGTTGGAGGAACTAGTTTTTCCCTGGCAGCTGCCCAAAGCCATTACAGTATGTATTTTCCTTTCTTGTGCACACTGAAGTTAGAACTGTGCCAGAGGCAAAATCCATAGAATAGGGGATGAAAAGCAGAATGATTCCCACAAAGAATTTCCAGGACCTCCAGGTGAAAGCGAACCTGACCTCACACTCCATTAGGCATCGTCAGGACTACCTATAGCACAGTGGGCTCCCTGTGGGACCCAGAGACAAGGGCAGACCTTACCCATGGGCTCCAAAGTTTCTATTTAAAGACAGGAAACCATTTCCCCAAAAAATGTCCCACTTTCCCCAACTTGAAACTTGCATACATAACTAGACAGACTTAATTTGAATTGATTCAGTGTGTGTTTTTCTAAATCAAAAGAAGTTCCTTTTACAAAAGACTGTTACTTGGATTTACTTCCGAAAGTTGTAATGACTTACACACCAAACAATGGGAAATAACTTAAGTCCGTATCAATATACACCAACCAGACATTTTAGGAAGAGAGAAAGAATCTGGAGGAAAGAGTCAGGCTCTGCCTCTTGCTTAGAAGAGAGGCTAGGTAGGGGTCATGGGTCATTAAGGGAAAAAAAAAAAAAAACACATGCAAACTAATTTCCAGCCCTCCTTCGCCAGCACCAGTTTGATGAAGAGCTCCCTGTTCTGGCTAAAGCTGCAAAGGAGAGTTAATGAGGTCCCATATGTACACAAACACAACAAATTAGGCCAATAAATCAATCAGGTAAAAACTCTTAAACAGGGAAGATGAGAATAATTCAAGTATGGTGAGGACAATTTAGTAGAATTAAACAGCAAACATCATAGTAAGGGTAAAATGTAATAGCCAATTTCATTAAAATAAGAAAACTGACAGATGGCTGTCAAAATACTGTTTTGAAGGGTCTGCCTGATGTAAGAAGTTATATAAAATAAATATAAACATGTAGGTAGCATCTTTGCAGATAAGAGTATATACTTTGAATATGTAATTTTAATCAAAAATACTATAATAGTAAGAATTTGGTCAGTACAAAGGTTTAAGATAACTACGGAAAAAATTAACTTTTTTGAATACTAGAAATATATAGCTATAGGATTAAATGAAAATATTTTTAAAACCCAACATTTAATTGAACAAATTATAATAAATGATAATAATAATATTTTTTAAATTAAAAAAAAAACAACTAACATCTAAGCAGGGTGCAGTGGCACACATCTATAATCCCAGCACTCGGGGAGGCAGAGGTAGGCTGTTCATTGTGAGCTCAAGGCCAGCCTGGTCTACAGAGTGAATCCAGGACAGCCAAGGCTACACAGAGAAACCCTGTCTCAAACAAAACAACATCAAGAAACTAACATCTACCATAAGATACGTAGAGTAAATTTAGTAGAAACTATATAGCGAAATATGAAAAAAATAGAAAATGTCATTGAAAGATACAAAAATTATGTGAACAAATAAACAATCATGTTCCCAGAGAAGAGCTAATCCCCTAAAAATAACACTTTCTAAAGTTAATAGGTAAATTAACTCCACACAAGATAGTAAGAATCTTCTATGATTTATTGCAGTAATTTTAAAGTTCATCTGCAACGATATCCATTCAGATGAGCAGTGTCAGTGTTTTTTTTTTTTTTCTAGACACTAAACTTCCTGCCAGCCGTGTACACGAAATAAGACAGGGATGACAAGGGCTGAGATTTGAGCTCGGTGGTGAGGGTTCGCCACACATGCAGGCTATAGAGATGGTTCAGTGGTTAGGAGCACTGGCTGTTCTGCAGACAACACAGGTTCAATACCCGGCACCCACACAGCGGCATACTGGAGTCTGTAGCCTCAGTCTCGGGGTTCTAGCACCCTCTCTGACCTTGCTGGTCCTGCACGCATGTATGTATGAGCAAACATACATTCACAAAAACCAGCATGCATATAAAATTTAAAATATATACATATTTTTAAAAGCTGTTATAGTAATATTTTTTAATTACTAAATGTGATGAAGTCAATTCAGTAGTTTTGTTTGTTTGTTTGTTTATTTATTTATTTTTGGTTTTTCAAGACAGGGCTTTTCTGTGTAGAAAGCAAGCTGGCCTTGAACTCACAGCTTTCTGCCTGCCTCTGCCTCCCTGAGGGCTGGGATTATAGGTGTCTGCCATCATGCTCGGGTAATTTAGTAGATCTTGACAGCAAATATAATGTTAAGCATAATGGAGCCCCTTCTAGTAAGAAGAGTAAAACTGGAGAGGGAGGAGAAAGAGAATGACATTGGAAAGGAATAGGTAACAGGAACAATTAACCCAGTCAGATACAGAAACAGGGATTCTCTAAGCTGCTTTTATGAAGAGCATCATTCTCTTTCGAGTGATTAGGAAAAAGATAATCTACATATTACTGATAAAAAGTTAATGGCATAAGGGCATCTCTACCTGGGGAGAAAAGAACATATGGTAGCATTTTTTAATATAAAAAACATGTTATTTTATGTATGTTAGATATATGGATGCCCAAAATGGCATAATCCCCTGGACCTAGGACTACATGTGGTTGTGGTCTGCCCAGTAGCTGCTGAGAACTAAAGTCTGGCCCTTGGCAAGAACAGCAAGCACTCCTGACTGCTAAGTCATCTCTCCAGCCCCAAGATTGTGATTTAAAAAATTTTTAAATGTACTGGAAACTTTGAAAATATTTCTAAAATCTTGATATAGGCAAGTACTCCCAAGACAGAAAAGTCACGTTATTTGTTTTCTTAACTATATAGTCATATTTCAGAGTAAAAAAAATGAATTTTTTCAATTACCTAAATCAAAGATAAATTATATCATGGGGAAAAGTATCCATAATACTTAGTAAAGAGTGCTCACTTCACTGTGGTGACAATGAAGGAGGAAATGAGGGGGAAAGAGGAGGAAGGAAAAACAGATGAAAACAAAGAGAGACTCTTATCTCTACCATGCCTTACAAGGGCACAGCCCAGGTGCCTGCTTCCTCCAGCTCAGCCCTCCTCTTAACTATTTCCACCACCGCCCAACAGTGCCATCAAGACTGGGCAACAAGACTTTCTTTTGGCACTTTAAATACCCAAACTACAGCATCTTTTAAAATCTTTTAAATCTAATTCATGTCAGTAACCCAGCACAAAGGAGGCTAAAGTCAGAATATTATGAGTTCTACCCCAGCCTGGACCATAGAGCAAGATGCTGTTTCAAAATCAGAGACAAACAAAAATGAGACAGAACAAGAAATAAGTCAGTAAGTGAGTAAAATTCCCGCAGCCTTTTAACGAAAGCAAAACCTATTTTGAAGGGTCTTTTCAATCAAAATAAAGGTGGTAGAGTGCAAAGCTACAAGCATCAGAATGTCTGATCAAGCAATAAAAAGTGAAACATTGAGAATGTTCACTAATGAGATCCTGCTGGACTACACCAGGTACCAAGATTATATGTACAATACATATTTTCTAAAAAAATATTCCACTGGGATATGTAAAGCTGGAGTCCAGGACCCAGGCAATGCCTTCTAAATCCCAGATGTATGTGCTTTAACTCTCTGGACCTCTATTTTCTCCTTAACAAGATAGGGACAAGATGGACTTCCCAAGGCTGCTGCAGCATTTGCGTCAGATACTGCCTCCAAACCAAAAATTCATATTCTTGGATCAAGTTCTAGAAAACGACATGACCAAATATCTCCAGGGAAACTCTGATTTTCAGGCAGTACAGACTTATCCTGGGCACGCCTGCTTGAACACACCTCACCCTGTCCGGTTTTGATGGTGTGTGCCCTTACAGGCGGTGACAGTAATGACTTAAGAGAACCAGACTTGGTTGGGATTTGAGGGCACGGTGAGGGGATCTCCGCAGGCCTGTGGCGTGGCGTGGCACGGAAGCCCTGGGAGACTGAGACAAAGAGTAAGGGGTGCGGGGCGTTTGCCTGGGAAGAGCATAAGGATGCACTCAGGAGCAGGAGCGGGGTCAGAGGCCATCCAGGACCAGTGCGAGCGGCACGCCACACTGCCCAATTTCTGTCAGGGGCCATTTCAGTGCTTTCCTCATAGATGTAACCAAGGAAGTGCAGGTAAGTACTTCAAACAGTTCAACCAAGATCCTGCCCTAAGCAGGTATAACTGAAAAGGTAATCAGTGTGAAAGAAATATTAGCAGAAGATGCAAAATCACTCAGTGACTTTCCTTTCCTATTTCCTTCCTTCCTTCGTCCCTCTCTCTCCCTTCCTTCCTTCCTTTTCTTCATCTTGTTCTTTTGAGGGGCAGAGATGCCAAGACAGAGTCCCACGTAACCCAGCATGGCTTCCCATTGACTACATTGCCAACTGTCCTTGAACTTGCTTAGATGCTTCTGCCCCGGCCTCCCAAATGCTAGGATTACAGGCATGTATCACCACGCCCTGCTCAAATGAACATTTTCTAATGTGTGAATTAAGTCTACAAAACTGCTTTCACACATACTCAATGATTCATAAAATCTTGGCAGGAGTTAGACACTGCATAATCCATGTAAGAATTGCAATACTTAATTACCACTTAAATATCTCACTAGTGAATACTGGCCTTGATCAAAATAAAATACACACATCTTTCAGGTAAAAGTAGTGAGTACTGGACAAAGCCAAATATAAGTTGACAATTTAACAATAATAATATAAACAAGGAAAACAACTTAATATCAGAGAGATATGTTATCAAGGCCCCTAACACACGAAGCCTCTTACAAAACACAGACAAGGCCATAAACTACAAAATACAGCTCTTGCTTTGAAATAAAGGGTCAGACATTTGCCAAAAACCTTCCTTAGACCCATCATCACATCTCAAACTTTTCTTCATTTCTCTGATTAAATGGATAAGCCTTTTAATCTTCTTCAAGCCTGAAGAAGAAGCCTTACCATGCTGTCCAGTCAGGTAAATGCAATCTCTTTCTCCCTTGTCTCTTTCTCTTTCTCTTACACATACACACACTCAGACACACACACACACACACACACACACACACACACACACACACACACTTCATAGAGATGAGAGTGACTAACTAAGGTTTCAAACACGCTCAATGTACAATAAATTTGTTAAGAAATGACCATCAGGGGCTGGAAAAATGGCTCAGCGGTTAAGAGCACTGGTTGCTCTTCCACAGGTCCTAAGTTCAATTCCCAGCATCCACATGGTGGTTCATAACCATCTATACTGGAATGTGCTACCCTCTTTCTGGTGTGCATGAAAACAGAGCACTCGTATACATAAATAAATCTTAAAAAAGAGAGAGAGAAAGAGAGAGAATAAATGACCATCAGGTAAATTGAGGAAAACGCATTACATATGGAGGTTCCAGAAGAAGATGAACATTTTGTGAAGAACAATGGAGGAACAGAATTGAGGATTCTTATTTAAGTCTGTGCATCTAGAACCATCTGATTCTCAGGAAAGTGCCAAAGTCACATGATGAGAAAAAAGTCTCTTGAATAAATAGTGATGGGAAAGTTGGGCAGCCATATGAATGAAACTAAATAGCTTATGCCTCACTCCATATAAAAGTCAATTCAAACTGCAGCCAAGACTTTAATGTAACGACTTGAAACTAAGAAACTGCTAGGTGAAGACACAGGAAAAACATGTTGAGATGAAGTTATTGGCAATGACTTTCTGAATAGTGTTTTAATGGTCCAGAAAATAACAGCAGAAGAATTGACAAATGAAATTAAAAATCCCTGCACAGCAGAAGGCAAGAGACATCCGGATGGAAAGGCAGCCTACCCAATGGGAAAGACTTCAGCAGATATGCATCTAAAGAGGAAAGATTAAAAACCAGAATATACAAAAACCTCAAAACACTAAACACTGAGAGGTTGCGCTAATCAATGGAGAACTCAACAGACAATTCCCAATAGATACAGATGGCCAATAAACACATTAAAACAGCCTTAACTCCTGGAGAAATGCAAATCAAAACTATGCTGAAAGTGTACCTCACCCAAGCTGGAATGGCTTCTGTTAAGAATAGAATCAGGAAAAAATGCTAGTGAGGATATGTGGATAAGGCTATGTTACACAGTGCTGGCAGGAACGAAGACCACCCCTGTGGGAGTCAGAATCAGGGGTTAAATAAAGAAATAAAGTAGGGTCGCGCAGGATCCAGCTTACTAGGCTCAGTGTGTATACCTGCGTTCATTACTTGTTGCTCAAACCAAAGCCAGGAGAGAAAAGAGAGTGAAGCTGCCTACTGGGGAACAATGTTTGCCAGGACTGAGGAAGAAAGTGAAGGCAGAAGGAAGAAATGGGTCTGGTTTTGTCTCCAACTGACAGTCCTGAGGAGCAGAAGGATGTCTCAGGACGAAAAGCAAACACTGAGAGCCACCGTGGGATTCAGGGCGTGTGTGCTGGCCTCAAGGCATGTGCAGATAATTTTGCAGGTGCATACATGAACATAAACTGTGAGGTGGCCAGAAAGGGGTAGCTTTCAAGGGCTAAAGGAACTCATGTTTGTTCAGTGCCCTAACTGAATCTAAACTGTCAGATTATACCTTTTCTGTCCCTTGCTAGTAACAAAGAGCTGTTTGGGATCAACTGATAGAAAAGAATGATTCAGGCAGGGGGATAAATATCGTCAGAGCCCCATGGTCGGAGTTTAAAGGACAGGCAGATTCAAGGCCACAGTTCAGCTGCATTCAGAAAATACAAAACTGTAGAGGCATCTCAAGAGTGATTCTCTGGAATAAGGGTTTTTGTTAAATACAACCAAATATTAATTTCTTTCTGTAAGCTGGCAGGAGAGGGAATCACATGGAAGATGGCTTTCATCCAGCACAGTAGAAAATTGCTAACAAATCTTTACAGTTGACTTATATAACTAAGACCATCAGAAGCCACTTTCTCTTTTCAAATACTGCTTCAGATGCCTTCCCCCAACACCAGAAGTAATTAGCAGTTAATGTAAAGGCCATAAACGGATTTCTAACAGCACAAAAAGAAAAAAAAAAAAGCACACCAAGGAAATGTCATTTCATCTCTCCTTGACATTGATTATGACCGATGACTTGAGGTGTTTTATTCCCCACAAGTGTCAGAATGCCCAAGAGACAGGAGCTTTCAAGCAGTCCATCATGCAACCACTCTCTCTAAGCAACAAGCTTCTCTATGAAGCATTCCGCCTGCTCACAGGGAAAAAAAAAAAAAAAAAAACATAAGGAGCAAAATGGGAAGCAAGAACTTTTCAAAAATAAATGACCAACAAAATCACAAAGGCAGATTTGGGTTATTTCCTCCATCAGGCACTTCTGATATGATCACAAAATTTAACTGATCCAGATGGTTCTGCACCCATCTAACTCATCATCTTTCTTATAAAAAGTCCAGCTTTAATAAAGTCCATAATGATCTGGATAAAATACACTTAATTAGATTATAAACTGCAACATAAAACAGCCGCGCCACGCCTCTTAACATTTTCTTCTCTGAAGACCAGAGGACTGAAAGGGTATAAAACAGCCCATTCGTTTTTCTTGTCTCTTAAAAAGAGAAGGAAAGAACCATTTGGCAAAACTAAAACCCCAGACAACGTTTATCCGGTGAAATACCCATCTGCCATATTGACGGCTCCCTCGAAGGGCAAGATACAGGACAGGAGAGAGTGGGGTAGCTGATGAGCAGCCCAGGAGGTGGAGGGTGGCTGCTCCCTGCTCTGGAGAAACCTTAGCCATTTCCTGTGTGCTTCTGAGATCATAAGACACATTTAATGCTTCATGGTATCTAAATGAAACAAGCAAGGGAGAGAAATATCATCTAATTAACATGTATTGCAGAGAGCATCCTAACAGGATTTTCTAATAACAAGCAGGTCCACTGTGAGTTTGAGATGGGAAACTAAAGACCAGTCTATTCACCCATGGATACAGCTAGCAAGTCAGATAGTTCATAGATTTAATTCTGGTTGTGGGAGGGAAGAAATGAGCATTCAATAATTGCTAATTATCTCTTCAAGAACATAGCCAGAGAATTCCCAAATGCATGGACTACTGCAGACTAACAGCATGGCTTCTGGGATGAGCATAGCCTTTGGAACTCCAGTAACATTATGTGTGAGCTCTGTGACTCTCAGCTGCCACAGCTGAGCACGGAAAAAAAAAAACAAAAAACTAATACATGTCCATAGGGTAATTGTGAGACTAAGTGCAGAGCACTTTGAGCTTTACTAGCCTAGACTAGGTGCCCAGTAAAAACAGCAATAAAGAGACAAGCATACTTGAGAAATTAAACAGGATCTCCAAATAAATGAAGAGGTGACCAGGCTAGAAGAATCGATATTAAGATGTCAATCCCCCACAAAGTGTTCTATATTCAATAGCATCCTAACCAAAATGACAGCAGGCTGGTTCTAAAATTTATAGGAGTTGGGAAAAAGAAAAAGCAAAAATTACGCAAATTGACTTGACCAGAGAAGAAAAGGGAGAGAGAGTAACCGTGACAGAGGACACTTAGTACTTGACTCAAGGCTCACGAAAAAGCCAGACCAGGGGAGAAGAGACTGGAAAAGGAGTGAAGTCAGAAATCATATGTAGCCCACACAAACATGGTGGGCTGGTTTCCATAGATTCAAAGGAAAGTCAGTAGGAGAAAGGACGGTCTCCTTGCCCGCTTATCCAAGGACATTGAGGGAGCCGAGGGGTACCTGGGTAGTAGCCTGTATCTCAGATCACTTTCAGAAAGTTAATTCAAAGTGGGCAATACATCTGAATGTAAAAGATAAACTATTAATGCCTTGAGGAAAACCCTTGCAGTTTTCCATAAGAAACTATTTCTTAAATACAAGTTGCAGGGGAAGAGAGACAGATGGACCAACAGGAGGGGCCTGGGAAGAGCAAGATGCTCATAGACTCACAGCATCTGAAGAGAAGTCTGTTGCTGCTGTGCTGGTGTCGTTGGGGAATGAATTTTATGGATAAGACCTCCCAAAGGGGCCTCTCTGAATCTGCAAGAGCCCAGGTCACCACTCAACTCTGTTCTCCTCTGAAAAAGGAGATGCATGAAAGCGATGCCGAGGGCATAGGAGGTACTGCGGCCCGACCTTGACCTCTGTGCTCCATCTACCCAGACAGCACGTACAAAACACAGCAAGTGGGCGCAGAGGTTCGATGTCTGTGAGGCCTGTCTGGGAACCGACAGACCATCTGAGACGTGGCTGCTGTGAACGGATGGCTCTGCAGCAGATGCTGACGAGCTGCACAGGGACATCACTGAGACATGGACTAGCCTGGTTATATCATCACGGATACACAGAAACTGCTGGGGTGCCAGCAGAAGTTGTGGCACTGATCTACACCACAAACAGGCCATAATGAACTGAGCCAAAATACACAGCCGGCCCTTGCCCAATTCCACATCTGCAATCTGGAAGTCTCCGTTTACTTCTTAGGTTAGTGTCTTCTTTCATTTTATGATAAACAAATATGTCTTTAAAAAAAAAAACACGGAGACACATAAACACAGAAAGTACAAAACAAAAAGAAATCCGAAAGTTAACATTGTTTCTCTTCAGTAAACACCACGGAGGAAACAAAGGGGCCGGGAAAGGTACACACACCCCATTATTATTAACGCATAAAGAATTTTTATAATTCAGTGACATAAAGGCAAACCATACAAAATGGCAAAGTATCTGGAAAAAAAAAAAAGAAAGAACTTTCAAAAGAAAATGTCCAAATGGTAGAGAGCTCATAAAAAAGTTGAATTATAGCATTATCCAGTCAGAGAAATGCAATTCAAAAATCACAGTGACATATCGCTACCCACCCATCTGGGGGCTGCCGGTCAAGAGGCCAACAAGGTGAGGCAACAGGCAGGTTGCAGTGACACTGGTACGGGACCAATGAGGCCACAAAATTGAACAGATACCTCACAGGAGAGCTTGGCAGTCTCACAGGAGAGAGTGCCAGTGACGTCACTTATACAACCCTCAAATCACCATACAGTGAAGAAAGGAAATACCCCACGAGCAACCCCAGGAATAAATAGTCAAGGGAGCAATGAGGTGGCTCAGTGGGTGAGGCACCTGCCTCGATGCCTGACCATCCCAGTTCAGGCCCCAGGACATGCATGAGGCAATGGGGAACCAACCCCCACAGGCTGCTGCCTCACCTCACCTGTACCCGTCATAGCAGCACACACATGCATGCATGTGCATGCAACGTACACATGCTGGGGCAACAGATAGCTAAAATGTAAGAAAAATTTAATTTTAGCGATCCACTTACGCTTTCAACTGCGTGCTCTTAGGAGTGGTGTGACACCATCTCACACTGTCCCCTCTGCCTTGGATTGTCCCTTCTTTTAGTGTATCCAAGTGGTAGATATTGCCTAGTCACGTAACAGGGGATCCTGTCGCAAACCAACCATTATGATATGATGGTTATGTACAAATACCTTTATTTTCTCTAATAATGGCTTCTGTTCATGTGAGAAAGAGAGAAAGAAGAGAGAAGAGTGATGGATGTATGCTGCATGTTGACTGTGACTGTGGTTTCAAGGGAATATAAAACTGTCAAAACTCACCCAATTAAATAGATTCATTTAATTGTATAAAATTATTGCTCAATAAAGTTGATGAGGGGAAAAAAAGACACCAGCAAATTAGCAGGAATATAATTGATGCCTCTTGTCCCTGTCTCCCAAATTCATTCCATCAAGGGAACTAGCTCTTCTTCACACACCCCACCCCAACAAAGAGAAGCAGGAGGAAAAGGGAGACGAGAAAGAGAATCATCCATTCAGTAAATAGCTGTGGAGTATCAGTTTCATTTGTCATCCCAGTAACCGCAAATGTTCAGATTTATGGATGAGAAAATGAAAAGTCTGCCATGGTGAGGTTATTTACCTAGGTTTCACAGAGTAAACAACGAAGCTCAATTCTGACTTCATGGAGATCTTCACAGACGTGCCTGGCAAACCTTGCTCAGGTATGATTTCACCAGGCCACAAACACAAGGGGAAACAAAGGCGGGCAAACCCAGGACACTAGGCATGATCAATCAAACCAACTGTGGAAAATATGCGCTTCCATTCATGCTAGACAGCTTCTTCCAAAGCAGTCCCCAAACTTTTGTCTTTGTACATTTCACATTATTTAATTCAATAGTCGAGTGTAAAGACTATGGGCCCAAACTCCAGAATCAGTGAGTTGGGTCTTTATGCTGGTGCTGAGACTGGCAGGCTCCTCTTACCTCAGTTTCCTCAACTGCTAAATAGAGATGGCAACGTCCATCATCTACTCCAGAGGGATTTTTGAGATTAAAATAAGAAATAATGGGATGAAGCATTTTATACAACGCTACAGCATACCAAGCTCTCAATAAACACCGGCCTCTTCCTCCCCTAAACTCTGCCTGCAATCGCTAGGTGTGGAAGGGCACAGCTATGTGCACAAAAACAGCAAGGAGGAGGCAGCTTCTTAGGAGGTGCTTCAGTTAGCTCAGGTTCCCGCCTTCCCTCCCTCCCACTGTCTCCCCCTTACAACCTATTACGGTTTTAATGGTTTTGAATTAAAAATGTATAACGGATACAGATGGCAAAGAAGCACATGAGAAGACGTTCTTCATCATATGTCATCAGCAAAATGAAAATTAAAACAACCATGAGATTCTGCTCCATACAGATTAGAACAGTCAAAATCCAGAACACTGACAACATCCCTCATGGTAAGATGCGGGGGGAGGGCTGTGACAGGGGCCACTTCAGTGAGATATAATGGAATGAATGAGACCTGAACCTGCAGGAGGCAGCTTGGTGGTTTTCATTTTCTTCTTAAAATTGCATATGTTTATTTATTGATTGTGTGTGTGTGTGTGTGTGTGTGTGTGTGTGTGTGTGTGTTCGTGTCTACAGCGCATGTATGGAAGTCAAAGGACAACTCTCCCCTTCCAGGGGTTCCACAGAAAGTAATGAGGTCATCAGCCTTGTTCTGTAGGCTGAGCCATCTCGCTGACCCTTAACAATCTCTGAAATAGCAACTACTTTTACCGCATGTCGGAGCAACGTTATTTGGCGAGGCTTACCTAAATTTCTACAAAGAATCTTGCAGGTAAGTGTTTGTAAAAACATCATTATCCCTGACTGTCCAAACTTGAACACAGTCGAGACGTACTTTGGCAAGTAAACGGATAAACAGCTATGAGACACCCAGACAAGATCACTGTAATAAGCACCGAGAAGGAACGCGCTAAGACACAAGGAAACATTAGATGTATGATGTTAGGTGGAAGAAGCCAGCCGGCAAGGATGTCCTGTGAAAAGACAAGTGCAGGGATGGTAACAAGACTGGTGGTTCAGGGACAGCCAAGGGGAGGAAAACCGCACTGTGCGTCTCGGAGGACGGTTAGGGTGGCGAGGCGACCAATGCTTGCCGATCGATATCTGTCTAGCCCAACCCACAGAATGTTCAGGGCCAAGAATCCTAAGGTATGAAAGACTGAGTGACAGGAATGCAGTATCGTGGGTTTGCTGATTGTAACAAATGCAGGGCTCTGACGGAGAGGACCGTAATGGGAGAGGCTATGTATGGACGGGGCAAAAGCATTGCTCTATACTGTACATCAAACTGTGACTCAAACTGTCTTTGGAAAAACACATGTGAGAGAGATTATGATGTATGGAAGCCAGACCCAATCAGGAACCTCAGGTAGTACATTACCTTATGAAATAATAAACAATTCATCCATCTTCGGTGAATTAGAATTTTTTTCTACCTTTCTGTTTTCAAGGAAATAAAATGTTTATGCTTTCTCAACCATTTGGAAGATTCCCTTCAAAAAGTCAGAATGAAGAACTTTGACGATGGCACATGATAACCAAATATAATAGCTGGTGTTGTAAGAGGTATTATGAAAACTTACATTCTACAGACTTATCTCACAAACCATAGAAGAGTAAAATCCTTATTATGAAGGGAATAATAAAAATGATAGGAATTTTTTAAATTGCATGAATACCTTTTACATGTAATAAAAATAGTGTATAGATAATATTTCCCACAATGAACAAAGTTGTCTATTTGCCCAATCAGATTCAAATTACTAATGAGCTCCAAATTTACTAGTGGGAAAGTGAGAAAGGCTTTGGCTCTTTTGCGTGTGACGTTTTTGCTAATCTAGTGGCATGCATTTGCCAGGCTTTCCATGCCAGAAGAATCAGAGAACATAAAACACATTCAGTTAGATAAAAATAAAGAACTAATAACATTTAAGTGACTATAAATACTTTATACGAGTAGATACACCTTAGCAGTTGCAAGAAATAAGTCTTAGACTTGGGGCTAAAGATCAAGAGCTGAGGGGGAAAAAAAAGCTTCTTTCTGTCATTTTAAAAAGTCATAAACTCTTTTGAAGAGCTTCAAGAAAAAGGCAAATAAGATACAATTATTTGTGGTGCAATAATATTTCATTTTCTGTAACTCAATTAGGAGAACTAATGAAGAAGAAATGCGTTGCACGCTTGCAGGATCCAGTTTAAGCTGGTAAGAGCCTAATTACAAGCCGTATTTGTTAAGCAAAATCCATTTATGTTGGAATAGAAGGCATTTAAACATTAATATGAAAATTAAAATAGAAGACAGTATAAGCTACTTACATTACCATCTTAGAACTCGGCAGCTTTAACAAATACAGCTACTCCAGAGGTTGCCAAACGCATTGCTTTCAATAGTAAGAATTGTATTAAATGAAGTATTGTTCAAGATCGGCCGAATATGTGTCCTATTTTGAACCACTGATCTGAGAGTTCTATAGTTTCATGAGCAAACCCTTCACCAAGTTTTGCTTCTTCCTAACCATATCTTAACTGTCATTTCTGCTAAATGATAAAAAAAAAATGGAATGGCATTGCACAAATAGTAGACTATCTCTCTTGATCATTTAAAGGTGAACAAAATCAGAGGAGGAAAAAGTAAAAAAATAGATTGGCTCTTGTTTCACTTTTAATGATTCTTTGGACCCTCGCTGATTACTCAAGGGGACATGGTAATTCCTTTTTCAGGCGCCACACTTTGGACAATGTTTTCGCTGTAGTTTTTCCCCTACTGTGGAATGAGGGTTAGACCTACACTTGGACATAACCACTCAGCTCCCACAACCCCAGACCCCTGAGACCCACTGCACTGTCTTGTGACTTTGCTAAACTAAAGAAGCAACATCCAGGAAGGTAGCTCTAAGTGTTGCTGAAAGGCCAACCAGTTCAGTACCCGCTCCTTCTCCTTAATTCCTACCTGAATCTTGACTCCATGGAGGCACTCACGGTCGCTATACACATGCAGTTAAAAAGCCCTCAGACCCTTAGTGGTGACATAAGAGACAAAATGGCTGTAACAAGGTTTAGAGGTGGGATGCTGGGACCCAGGAGCCTCTCAGGACGCACATGCCAACTGAAGATGTGTGCTGTTATACACTTTTGAGATCAAACCTGTGTGAGTTTAGGTGATGTACATTATCTTCAATAAGCGGGTAGAACTGTTTATTAAAGCACACACAATCAAATGAAAACCCAGACACTGTGATTTCCTGTGGACACCTCTATTCATTTGCCACAGAAGGAGCGTGGACTTGGCCGAAAGGCCTAACACAGCAGTGCTCTGCCTGAGCAGGAGATGTTTACAGAGTACTTACACTGAAGATTCCATGTCTCTTTTTCCCCATGAAGGCAAAAATAGGGCGTACCACAAGATTCTAAACTTCTGAATGAGGAAATGAGTTGACTTCTTAATAAATTGACATCACTGGCTGATGTTCCTTAGGACCTTGGCAGTCTCAAACCAAAATTCCCAGGACAACACCAATGTGCCCTGTTAGTCACCAGGATGCTATTCACCAGAAATGAGCAACAGGGACTATGCTCACATTGCTTACGTGGGACACAGCATGCTGACTGGGTAACCTGACGATCAACCCCTCCCACTGCGCCTAAGTAGAGCCAACCCTGACAGAGTCCGTCCCTGACAGAGGTGGACCTCTGCCCTCTACTCTGGTCCAGCCTCCCCACTGAAAGACACACTCAGCGGGAGAGGATGCAAGGCATACATTTAGGGAACCTTGCCAAGAGGTGAGCAGGTTCTGAATATTAATTTTAAACATGCTTTAACATTAGAAGAGGAAATAGATGGCTCACGTGACAGTGAGTCTGAAATGCAATCAATTCACTTTGAAGTAAGCATAATTCTTATAGCTGTAAATACTAGTTACTATACCCATCAACTAATATGGAAACATGCTGGGTAATTTCTCTATGACAAAACTATCTGCATGTGGAAATATCTCGCATCTGAAATAAATGCTAGTTTGCTTTTCAGAGGCAAATCTTCCCAGTGAAATGATGACCTCTTTGAACACTCGGCTAACATACCTAAGCATTGCTATGGCCTTTAAAATGCTTAACCAATTTCAAAAGTTCCAGTGACATTTCCTTAAGTACTGAACAAATGAAAAGATGTTGCAAACACCCAAAGCTTTCCAAGTAAGTTAACTCTACAGGCAGCAAAGAGTCAATAGCTAAATGCCAAAATCAAAATAACTCAGGTGGAAGGGTGCAGGCAACTAAGCTGGAAAACTGAAAGTAGAACATGCGGTTGCTTCCATCCCATAATTACTCCTCCTTCTGTGTTCTTAACCCCTGAGAGGTACTACTGTGGGAGACTGTGCCAGAGAAATACAATCCACAGCCACTTTCAGTGATTGGCCCAGATGGCATCTGAGACTCGGCATATGGCCGAAGTAGTGGGTATAATGCATCACAGTGAAGAAATAGCAAGCAAAGTCAGCAGTGGAAGGGCATCAGGAGGGAGATCTGGAGAAAATCAAGTGTCCCCTTGCAGTGGTGTCACCATGGGAACCGTAACTCCTTCAGAAAGTTGCTGCCAGTGAGGCCTAACTGAAGGTGGATCCTCCGCAGCCCCCATCTTATTCTAGGTTCTCAGAAGGACTGCGGCTGTTCAGTATAAACATGCTGTTTATACCATCAATGTAGCCACAGAGGGCCACTCCGGTCACACACTGGGGGAAAGCCTCCTGAATATGAAGTCGTCAGATGTTACCTAGAGACCAGCCTTGCTGACAGCTCTTCTCAACGATAACAATTTACCTTTGCTGCGTTAACTCGCTGAACAACAGGGTGATGCTGGAAGTGACTATGACTCGTCTCTTCCAGCTAAATGTCATTACTTTGGTTCTCACTGTCCTTCACGACACTTGTCGTTGTCTTGAGACAGGGTCCTACTACGTGGCGCTGCTGTCCTGAGACACTGTGTAGATCAGGTTGGCGCGGACCTCACAGAGACCCGGCCGCTTCTGCATCCTGGTTAAGCTGCTGTCATCTTATTCTCCTCTCCAGACTCAATCCTCTACAGGCCCCACCCTTCCTGGACTGCAAAAACAACTGGTCCACCAGAAGAGGCCTACCTTCTCAACTAATTTCTCACAGTCTCTCCAGTGTGCTTTCTGCTCCAATCAAACTGGACCGCCACAAGCTGTTTTCAGAAGCCCTGCATGCATGCCCTCCTGACTCAGAATGCTGCTCTGCTGTTGCTCAGATGAAGATGTGTGTATTCTTTAGAGCTTGGGTCATCCATGCTGAGAACACCTCCGGAAAAAGCCCTCCCTCAGTCTGCATCAGGTTTCCCAATTCCTCTCCAGAGAGTTTATCAGATTGCCATTTCCCAGTCTACCTTATTGAATTAGTCCAATACTAACTGTATTCCATCACTCACAGTTAATAATGATTATCATATTATTATTAAGTTATTGCATTTTAGCCAGTATACATCACAGGGAACTTCATTGTGACATTTTCATGTATGTACTTCATTGTATTTTACTCATATTTGCCCTCCCATCACCCTCCCTACTCCTCCCTCCATCTTCCTGATAGCTGCCTCCCCTCATTTTCTCCCTTGGTTTTTCATGTGGTAAGTATGTACATGTGTGTGTGCTTCAAATATGAGAGAAGTCATGTGGGATTTGTCTCTCTTTTTCCCTGTTACTTCTGTCTCAGTTAGGGTTTCTGCTATGATAAAAACACCATGAACAAACTAACTTATAGAAGAAGTTTATTTTAGGCTTAAAGTTGCAGAGGGGTAAGAGCCCTTGCCCACGACAGTGAGGAACCATGAAAACAAGCAGGAATGATGGCTGGAACTGCTGAGTTCACATCGAGAACTACAAACAGCAAGCAGAGAGCACGCAAAACACTGTGAGTCTTCAGAAACCTCAAAGCCATCCAGTCCCCAGTGACAATTCCCCATCCACCAACTGGGGACCAAGTATCCAAAGACCTCAGACTTATGGGGGACATTTCATTCGAACAACCGCACCCTTTCTAATTCCCTCTTCCCTTTGGACGCCTTCCTTCCCCTTCACAGGCTCCCTTCTACTTCCATGTCCTACATGGGCACATAAAATCTAGATTCTGCATATGAGAGGAAATATGGAATTTATCTAGCTTATTTTATGGTAGTTTCTGGTCCCGGGTATTCTTCTGCCCATGATAAAATTCATTCTTCTTTAAAGCTGAATGAAACTATGTGAACCAGTTTCTCCACCTGCTGATCTGCTGATAGACATTTTGCTTACTTCATAGCTTGGCTACTTCGAATAGTGTAGAAATAAACACAAATGTGCAAGTAACTCTGTAATATGCCGACTTAGATTCCTTGGGATACCTACTCAGGAGTGGTATAGCTTTGTCCCATGGTAATTCTAGTTTTAGTTTTTAAAGGAAATGCCATACTGGCTACGCTACTCTAACTGTATTTTTCAGGACCTACATTGAACATTCACAATGTCTAGTATAGTAACTAACAAACTACTAGATTCACTGAATATTGTTGATTTGAAGAATATCACATTTTTATCACGCTTCTCTTGTCAGCTCTATCTTGCAGCCTAGGAGGGAAGATGGCAAAGGTAGGCAATTCTGGCCCAGACTGACACAATGTTCCTATTGGATTGTCTTTGAGAACTAACTTGCCCAACTGCGGTGTGCTTTCTCCTGACTTCGTAGTCATGGCCTGTACTGTGTCTACTAGTCCAACTCTTAATCCTGAGCCTCTCATGCTGATCACACCACCACTTCTTTCCAAAGCTTAGACTCTATCTAGTCCAAGGCAGGATACATACTAAAGAAAATGTGTACACAATCTCATAGACATGAAAATATTACACCTTCTAAAAAATATTTCCTGTAATCTGGTCCGAGCTGAATATGAAGTATCACAGCTTAAGAAAAGGAAGCCCCCTGCCTTCCTGCTCTTCAGCTCAGCTCCATGCTTTTAAGTCAAGCAGAATAAAGGAGCACACACCTGTGCCCACATTCGCTCCACAGGAGTGGAGAACAAGACTCAAAGAAGCGAGTCTGCACAGTACCTTGCTTTACTGAAATTGCTGGCATAAAGCAAATGACTTGGCGTTTAAACAGATCATGGATGCTTCCTATCTAAAGAACCAGCACAGCAAATCAATAAAGCATCCAGGAGCTTTACCAGTAATGCCAGCTTTGGATGCCCAGGCAGTTGTAATCAGGCCATTATCCAACCTTCCTTGGTTCTGCTGTGCGTAAACACAATCTCCTCTATGTGTTCCAGTGCCTCTGCATAAAGCCAACTACCCAGGAAGACGAAACTGACATTAAATACTGAAACACTGTTATCACCAAATTCACAGGTGAAATCATTAGCGCTTTGGGTGTTCTGGTGTTCAGGAAGGCCCGAGCATGCCTCCTACACCCTCCCTGACAACCATTCCCTGAGAGCCCCTGGGAAACCCACTACTTCTTCAGGTTAATGGATTCTCTGTGACTGAAACAAAGTTCTTGCTCTCAAGAACTTACAGACTTCTGAGAGAGAAAATTCTGTTATGCCAACCCCCAAAATAAACAGCATGCCTAGCACATCCCAGGCTCAGGTCTTGTCAGCAGCACCGTATACATACACGTACATGCAACATGTACATGCAAACACCAAAATATCTATTACTGACATCAGACTTCTTGTTTCTTCTTTAATCCAGTTGGGATCAGAAAGATCTGTGAGCTCACAGACAACACTTGGAAAATGAGGAATGTTAAACACTCAACGTTGTCTTTTAAAAGGAAAAGATGTCTAACCTGTTTTCTGCCCAGAAGGCTAGGAACTAAGATAGCCAACAGCCAAGGTAGCCCCCAGGCTATCTGTAGAGCTAGGCCATACTTTGTTTCCCCAGCTCTTAGCACCTGAGGTGGCTAAGAGCTAAGATGATCTCTATGCCATCTGCATGACTGAGACCACACCAGACCCTCCCCTGTGCCCCTAAGATAACAACATCTACACAACCCATCTTCATGGAAGTCGTGACCTGTTATTGTGCCTCTTTGTGCACACAAGACCAGGAAACTTTCCCCCAAATAGTGCTGTTCTTAAAAATGTCTAAAAATAAACCACCCAGCTTCAGACTCCACAAGTTTGAACCCACATTGGCTACCAAGTCACGTAGAATAGGACTTCCCTCTTGCCACATTGGCTACCAAGTCACATTGAATGGGACTTCCCCTCTTGCCTCATGTAGATCGTTACTCTGCCAAACCTGCTGGCCACAGACACCATCATACAACTCGAATTTGTATGTAAAGTTTTCTCTTTTACTTTTGTTTTGTTCTGTAAACTCCACAGCTGGAATCAACAGCCATTAATTTGCTTTCTTGAGCTTAGTTTAAAAGCCCTTCGCATAAAAACCTCTATACTCAATATGAGAAGCGGTGATCAATCTTCACCGTCCTTTGACAGGATTAAGGATCAGCTGGGATGTGGTGGAGCACACCTCCGGGGATGAGTCTATGAAGGTTAGCTCATGGGGAAATTGGCAACCCAAATGTCGGTGGCTCCATTTCATGGGCTGGGGGCCCACATGGAATAAAAGAGGAGAAGAAGAAAACCAGCCACGTGCCAGCATGCCCGCCTCTCTGCTTCCTGGTCTGTGAGGAGATGAACTGCACTGACCTACTGCCCACCTCATCATGAAGCACTGAATCCCTAAACTGTGAGCCAAATGACTTTGCCTCTGTCAGTGGTTTGGTTATAACAGCAAAAAAGGAATTTGGATTGCTGAATTCATGAATTCACAATTCATGAAAGCACAATTCTTATGAATGCACGATAGATTTGAACTTCTAAAGACAATTCAGTTCAATTTATCCCAAGTACAAACAGTCATTCAAACTGGACTATCAAAAGGCAAGGCTTGTATTTTCCAGCATCACGATTATAAATTTTTAATTTTAAAAAGTTGATTGGAGATGTCCTAAAATGTTGAATTTTAATAAATGAGCAAATTTTAAATATCTATCACCTATCTATCAATCATTTATCTTCCTATCATTTATCTCTATCTATCATCTATCCATCAGCTATCATCTCTTTTATCATTATCACCTATCATCTATTTTTCTATCTATCTATCTATCTATCTATCTATCTATCTATCTATCTATCTATCTATCTATCTAAATCACCTATCTACCCATCAGCTATCATCTCTTTTATCATTATCACATATCATCTATCTATTTTTTGTTGATTTATTTTAGTTATGTATGAGTTTGTCTAAGTATTCACGGGTTTGTGCACATGAATGCAGTTTCTGCAGAGGCCAGAAAAGGGCATCAGATCTCCTGGAGTTAGAGTTAGAGGCAGTTGTGAGCCACTCAACGGTGGTAAGAACTGAATTCAGGTCCTCAACAAGCACGGCTTTCGGTGCTCTTAATCATTGGGTCATCTCTCTAGCCCTGAAAAAGTGGTTTATAATTAACTTCTCAACAATTTGGACATAAACAAGACACTTTGAAAAACATCTGAATACTGTTTCACAAAGCTTAAGAACTAGCTGTTATATTTTACACCATTTTTTAAGTCATAGTTTAAGATTTACATTTACTTATTTGTTCATTTAGTGTGGGTGTGCCTTTGTGGAGATCAGAGGACAGTTTTGGGGACCTGTTCCTCTCTTTCCTCTATGTGGGTCCAAGGATCAGATTCAGGTCATCAGACTTGGTAGCAAGCACTTTTACCTAAGGAGCCATAAGGATACCCCCTGTTTGAATCAGTTTTGTTTTTTTAAAACCAATTGGTGCAATGGCAAACTCACAGGAGTTCATGCCCTAAGATTCTATTGCTTCTGAATAGATACAAACTAAATTAAGTGAAATTTCACAATGAAGCAGTACCTAGGGGAAGAGCAGACTGCACTATATAAAATGCTCAACAAAGCCAAAGCTGAACTCCAAATTACAAACACTTTCCAGAGCACCCAATAGATCAAATCTGATGCTCTCTCTTGTCCAGTCCCATCAAGTGTACTTAACTCACTATAGGCATTTGCGCAAACTCATTAGCGCCCTAAGGGAGGGCGGAGCAGACAGTTTCTTCCTGAAGCTCTGAGGCAGGGCTTCCAGGGTCATCGAGAAATAAATCTCTCAGTATAATTGCATGCTGGTTTATGTGCTGTTGTCTCATGCTGAGAAAATGCTAAAATATTTAAGGTTTACTATCTGGTGAGAGAGTAGCTTTATAATTAAAGTCTGGGATGGGAAGAGAGCAAGCATGGGAGAATTCAGTACTTTATTTCAGCACGAATAGACTTTCAACTAGTAAACTCTGAGACTCTAAAAGTTCTGCTGAACTAGGAGCTGGTAGAGTCACTTACAGAGTCACTTTAGCAGCTATGTGAAGACAGTACAGTTTAGCTAGGAGTCAGAAAAGCAAGATGGCCTTGTAGATGTCACAGAGATCCTAATTATCCCTGGTGATGAAAGAAAAGAAACCCTGTTACTAGGCTAAAATGCAACAGATTCTAATGCAGTGGAGTACCTGCCTCTGCACAGACCCCCACGAGACCCTCGCCCACTTGATTTTGTTCCTAATTAAGAGACTACTTTGAGCCAGAAGTATCTGATTGGCAAGTAAGCAGGGCTTGCACACTCCCTCTTCCATCCTCCTCTCAGACCCGAGACTTCTGGACTAGGAGATAAAAAGCTGAGTTGCTGAGTGTTGAGTCTGGGTAAGGTGCCTGTTAGGGAAGGCATCTGGGTTTTATCAGCTTGTGAGTCAAAGTTTGGAGCTTCCACCTTGGTCTCAGCTTGGCTCTGCAGACTTGCTCCTCCTGGTACAAATGATGGAAGCTCCTCCACAACCCAAAGCCTCCCGCAGCCCACAGCCTAGGGCTCTGGCAAGCAAGGAGAGCTCAGCACTAAAACCAAGGCTAAGTGACCCAGGGCAGGAATCTGACAGTGCAGAGGGCGCTCACGGGGGGGGGGGGGGGAGGTAACTGCATAAACAGCTTATTTATATATTGACTGTAAAGTTTTGTTTGAATGCAAAACAGGCACATGGCAACAAAATGGAGGGGAAGCCGGGTATCAGAGGCTTACACTCCAGTCTGTGGGACATCCCCAGGAGAGGTCCAGCTCAGCCTGTGTCACCAGACAGGAAAACCACAGGCAATTAGAAAGGCCACACACACCCAGAACCAACTGGCCTGTGAGGCTGAGAAAGAAGCTGGAGTGACACAACATTTGGGTGGAAGGAGAGACCTTGTAGCAGTTCTGTAAGCATGAAACCTAAACCAATCCGTATGTGTGATTGTTTAGGGGAGCAATTCAGTTCAGCTAAATCCTCAGTTAATTAAATGATTTTCATCTGGAGGTGTGGCTGGAGGAAGGAGCGTCCTGGAAAGGAGTATCAGAAAGAAGTGTTTAGTGTGGGAAAAATCAGTTCCAGATGATTCTGTTTATGCTTTGTGTTTAAAGTCAGACTATCAAGTCTAGACATTGGAAATTAAACTGCGGGTCAGCAAAAAGAGAGCACCCAGGCAGTACAAAGCTGCCATTTACAGCTGCCTTTATTGAAAGGGTACAAGGCAGTCCCCTCAATTCTACGGGTTATGCGTTCCTTCAAAGCAAAAGCTCAGTTACAGAATCAGAAAAGAACAATCAGAAGAAACAATGCAGAACTAAGTGCCTTGGCTGGGCACATCTGATGAGCCAAGTCAGGAGGAGGAGATGATGGGAAAGGAGCCAGCAAGGATGCAGGAAGCACATGGACACCAAGCTAAAGGTCAGTGTGCTCCTCAGCCTGCTCTCAGTCAGCCTCTAAGCAGAGCATGGTGGGCAGTGTGTGTCTGATCAGGTTACCGCTGTACCAGTAAAAAACCACAGTTAGGAAGTGGGGTGAAGTCATGTGCAAGGCCCTGATTTCCGTCCCCAGTACCAGAAAAGATGATGGTGATGCCTATGACAATGGGGGTCAAACAAACAAACAAACAAACAAGCAGAGCTGGCCAACTGTGAAAATTTTCAGCTTGTCCTTAGAGTTCAACTCAAATCACATAAGGCAAAACACCCTGTGCTTCCTGTGTTAGATCAACAACCCCCACAGCAGGACTGTCTGCAGATGTCAGTCTGTGAACCCCAAATATGCTGCGTTTGTTTTTGCCAATGAACCACGCTAAGTAGAGAAGACCAAAAATGCATCAGGAGTTAAATACAGATAAGCACCTGAAGGAATATTATTTTTGTATTTATCTAATATTTATGAACCAACTAAGAAACACAATGCCAACTCAGGGGGTAAGGGGAAGCTAATTTAAAAGGAAAAGGGTTATTTTAGGGTTGGTTTTTTTTTTTTTTTTTTAAGTTCTGGGTACTAAACCTAGGGTCTCAGTATGCTAGGCATACTCTCTACCACTGGGCTATCCACCCAGCCCATCACTGGGCTATCCCATCCCCATGCTACTCTCCAAGGCATCTCTATCCAAGCCCTGTATCTCCTCTGATCAAAAATTCAACACCATGTGTGGGCTCCCCACCTGAAGGAGAAGAAAACCTGCCTCATCTCCATCTACAGGGTGACACTGAAGTGCCCTGAAGTTCAAAGGGGCAGCTTCCTTCCAGGAAGGCTTAGGTGGGCAGGTCCAGCACTGCCTCAGATACCGCCTAGTCCCTAAATCCCCCCTCTGTGTTGCCTCCACTGGGGGGAAAAAGCGAATTTCCATAGTCCTTTCCATTTTCTTCACACCCGTGGGTGAGAAAACTAATTTAGAGTGTGGAGAAGCAATCCCCTTCTTGACTGTCTTCAAGTCTGAGAGGCATGAGGTTTTGTAGAGTCACAAAGCCTCCCAAAGAGGGCAACAAGCACTAGCTATTGGGAGCTGGTGATTTCTAAGACATGACACCATTGAGTCTTCCTCCGGTGCCTACCCTATCCATCCTGAAAGTGAGCTCAGAACATCTCCAACTTCTCAGAGGGTGAGAAAAGATGATGCAAGTGACTTTAATTCTCAAAGAAAGAAAACAACAAGTGCTATCTAATGTTGATCAGGTCCGATTATACCTCTGTAGGTGGTTAGTCAGAAACACACCCGGGCATTTCTGGAGTGATCTGTAAGAGGCTTTCTAAATGCATCCATTTCCAACTAATAGGCTTTTAGTTATTAGGGCTTAGGCACGCCCTTTATTCGTTCCCATTGTGATGTTTGAAAAATGACATTCAAAGTGATGAAAGGCTGTAAGCTAATGTAATACCAAAAGACAACGTGCCCCCAGATGGCTTCCCTTCCCAGAAGCACCCGGGGATCCTCACTCAGGGAGTACTCCTCCCCAGGAAGTAAGCTGCAGGGACCCAGCAGTAAAACAACAGGAAAAAGGAAGGGGTGGGGGCAATGAGGGAAAAGAGAACAGTCAGGTTTAAATTCACATGAGCGGAGTCCTCATTAGTGACAAATCTGGCATAGAATTATTTTAATGGCATGGGCCTTTTATTGCTTTTGAGTTCACAGAATAAGTAGAGCAAACTACTACTTTGTTAGGTAATGAAAAGCAGATAAAAATTTATGTGTAACTGGTACGTTTTAAACTAATGTTTAAAAGCTATTTATCTCCTAGGGAAAAAAATTCTTCAAAGTCATTAATTGGCAGCCATAAATTTTAATTCTGTTCTTGGCCTAATTATCACAAATTTCAAATATGCAGGCTCAAAAACAATGAGGCTTTACTGGTTCAATTAGGAATGCTGGTTGAAGGATTTCCTAAGGAGATTACAACAGGATAAATTAAGTCTTATCAGCGGAAAGTCTGGAGTAGAGAATATCCAATGTAATCAGCCAAAATGTAATCATGGAAAGATATCTGGGATATATCAATATGTAAAAGTAAAGGTGTTGTGTAGGTATGTGTGTGTGAGAGAGAGAGACAAGAGAAGAAGGAGTAAGTAGACACAGGGATCAAGCAAGGTGGTGCATATTCGTAATCCCAACACTCAAGGAGTAGAGGAAAAAGGATCAAGAGTTAAGACCAGTTTGCTGCAGTGAGTTCAAGGCCAGTCTGGGCTACATGGGACCCTCATACAGAGAGAGACCGAGGGGGTGCGGGAGGAGGAAGGGAGTGTAGAGAGGTGGGAGGAAGAGACCAAATGACGTATTAGTTTTGTATGAGATGTTTCCTATTTTCCATAGAGGAATATATGCATGTGCATGCGTGCATGCACAGGCCATTACTGGGCATTGAACATGTTTGCAATTAAAGACGGTTTTAAAATTTCAGATGGTTGTGGCTGGACAAAGGACTCAGCAGTTAAGAGCATTTTCTGCTCTTTATTTATTTATTTTTATTAATTACAGTTTATTCACTTTGTATTCCCTCTGTACCTCCTTCCATCCTCCCCTCCCAATCCCACCCTCCCTCTTCCCCACCCTTGTCCCTCTCCCAGTCTACTGAAAAGGGAGGTCCTCCTCCCCTTCCCTCTGACCCTAGTCTATCAGGTCTCATCAGGAGTGGCTGCATTGTCTTCTTCTGTGGCCTTGTAAGGCTGCTTCTCCCTCAAGGGGAGGTGATCAAGGAGCAGCCCAGTCAGTTCATGCCAGAGACAGTCCCTGTCCCCGTTACTATGGAGGCCATTTGGATACTGAACTGCCATAGGCTTCCTCTGTGCAGGGGTTCCAGGCCATCTCCCCGAGTGGTCCTTGGCTGGAGTATCAGTTTCAGAAGTGCCCAGACTTTTAAGGAACCTACCACAGAGGGCCTCTGAAAGGCTCTACCCTGCATGGTATCGAGGCAGATGTTGACACTCATAGCCAAACTTTGGGTAGAGTGCAGGGAATCTTATGAAAGACGTGGGAGATAGTAAGACCCAGAGAGGACAGGAGCACCACAAGGACAGCGACAGACCATTTTCTGCTCTTATAGTGGATCCAGGTTCACTTCTCAGAACCCAGATGGCCATTCGCAACCATCTGTAACTGAAGTTCCTGAGGAGTCGGTGCCCTCCCCTGGCTTCCATGGGTACTGCATGCATGCGGCATTCAGGCATACATGCAGCCAAAATACTGATACACATAAAAAAATAAAATAACAATTTCAGATTACTTGTATCACACTGTAATCGCAAGTGTTGATTTCTAACTAGCAAAGAAGCCTAGTCCTTCAGGTACTATGCCAGGTGTTGTGTAAGAAGAAGCCCATTTTAGCGGCTAAACTGACCCTAAATCTCTAGGTGACCCCCGAAAAGTACATGCACTTGGTGGATAGCGGGCATCCCAGGCTACAACAATGGAAAAGCAGCCGTGCTGCTTGCTGTCCTTCACTGGCTGTACTTGGAGCACACATGCTCATAACGCAAACAGAAATCCACGCTTTTAGAAAAAACCAATAGAACCCAGAAGCCCACAACACCCTTAAAATATTCTGAATAAAAGCCGAAATTAGTAGATCTATTTAAAAAAAAAATGAATAGGGAACTGGTTCTCTCAAAAAAAAAAAAAAAAAAAAAAGCCAACCAATGGAGACCAACCCCAAATGACCAGGGTGTGAAAAATCAGACAGAGATGACTTCAGTCAGCATTCATTACTATACAAGACAAGGAGAAGAGGCATGCATATAATTGAAAATTGAAAAATACCAAAAGGGGCTGGAGAAATGGTTCAGAGGCTGTTCTTCCAGAGTTCCTGAGTTTGGTTCCCAGCAACCACATGGTGGCTCACAATCATCTATAATAAGATCTGGTGCCCTCTTCTGGCAGGCAGGAGTACAAGCAGATGAACATTATAAACATAAGAAATAAATCTTTAAAAAAATATCAAAAGGATTAAACCCAGATATCATATAAATAACGGAGACTATATTTGTTTATAATTAGCTTCACAACACAAGAACTGAGCAGTTATTACTGTATTCTTTTTTAATTAAAATTTTATTGTTTATATTAAAAAAATATCAAAAGGAATCCCATAAAAGCTCTAAAAACTATAAGCCGCCCTATGCACAACTTAAAAAAAACTTGATTGGACAGTTTATTTTCGGGTTAGAAATAGCATAAAACAAAACAAGTCTGAATAAAGAATAAACAATTTTAACATAAGCATCCTCAAAAAATATTGAAAATCATAACGTGCATAAATGGGAGTCCCAACAAAAAAACAAAGACAGAAGGGGCAGAAAAACATTATTTCAAAATAGCATCAGACTCCTCCTACACTGAGAGAAAAGTATAAGCTACTTAAGGTAGTCTAATGGCTTCAAACACTGCCAAAGGACCATTCTGCTTTTGCTCATGTCCATCCCCATGACGACCACCGCCCAGGTCTGCTATAAAGCCGTTCTAAACTTTCCTAATTCCTTGAGAATCTCATACAACCATACAATGTATTTTGATGACCTTTACTCTCATTCCTCCCTCTAATTTCTCTAAGATCTAGCCCCCCCGTTCCCACGACTTCACACTTCACATCCTTTTTTTAGAAAAGGTTAATTCATGCTGACCATATATTTAAGTGTTTATACTGGGGCATAGGCAGCCTACGGGGGGCCACACCCCTAAGGAAAAAAAAAAAGTCTTCCTCGCCCAGATGTCATCATCTGTCAGTACCTCCTCAGTTGCCAGATGCGGGATACCATTTCCAAGCTCTTGGTCAAGGGTATCGTGGAGATTCTCAAAACAATGCAGGCTACTGTTGGTTGCCCACAAGAAATTAATGGTATGACTTTATTGCCGATGATACTACATACTTTGGTCATAGGACATGCAGAAATCGGGTCCATGCTGACTGCAAAGTGTCTTCCCTGCTGACTAGCTTCATAGGACCAGACAGTGCTATGTAAGCTGCTGGGGAAAAGAAAGCCACCAGTAATCTTACCCAGCTGTGAACTACAGCAATGACTGGCACGGCAAGAGAGGCCCATTAGGCAATAGCAGCACAAATGCTATAGGGAAACCAACATCCAAGTGCTTTCTGATTGGATTTACAACACACTCCATGGTTCGTAGCTATAAAGCTCACAGGCCCCAGGGGTTAATCCACAACTACTATTCTGATAAATGAACATCTCTTAAACCTTAAATCTATACACTCCTTAAATCTATATATTCTTTAAATCTGTATACCGCTTAAATCTACATACCCATATACTAATATCAGACCTCATCAGAGATGTTTCTTTGTGCAGTGGACAGTGGTTAATGCAGAAACTCAGAACTGGTCAAAGTGGAGAGATTGGGTGTCAGCAGAGTGCTGAGCCTCACATGGGATATCCAGATCACGCCCTCCTACAGCTTCAAGACTACTATTGTGAAGGAGGAGACAGAAAGACCATAGAATTCAGAAGTTTAGAGAAAGCAGAATGAGACAATGTCTTCTGGAAATGACAAGACTGAAGCTTTCACGACAGTTCTAAACGTCCAGGTAAGACACTACCCAAACCACGAGACTACTAACAAGCCAACTAGGGCAAACTTCATTTCTAAGGGTGCCCAGACATCTCCAGTTTACTATAAATGCTGCTATTAATTTCAAATGTTCTTTATTAGTCGCAGAATGTGATCTCTAAACTCACTAAGAGCTGTTTTATGCCCAAATTATGACAGGACAATGAGAGAGGCAAAAAGGAAAAGATGAAGTAGTAAAAAGAAATAGCAGCATGGGAGAAAGAGCCCTTTAACATTTGAACCTTCGGGGGCATCTCAGCATCAATGGTGTTTATAAAAGCTCCTCTTTCTTTATTCTAAATGAATCTTTTATTTGAGATCCCCAAATTTGTCTTTTGCTTTCTTCATTAACTCGAGTTTACGTTTTAGGTCAATCTGTCTTTATAGAAAAAGTCCATTAAGAAAGCTTCAGAACGTAGAAGGAAAACAAAACACAAAACAAATTAAAAAAAAAAAAACCTACTACTGGTGAGAAGCAAAAGATTTCTAATGATTTCCCCCTCTTACTAAACAAAAGGTGAGCTGTTCAAGATACCTTAAATTTGGTGTTCAAGTTCAATGCATTCTTGGAAAAGAAGCCTGATGTTTTATTTACCTTAGTTTATAATCTCCATGACTAGACCATGAACACAGTAAGGACAAGGATGCTTTTTACTGTGCTCCTCCTTCCTGCTTCCTTGCTGTCTACAGCAATGTCCAATAAATAATAGGTGGTCAACAGTAACTGCAGAATGCATGAAGCCTTAGTAACACAACCTATTTTGGGACCGCTTATCTATCTTCGAACGGATAATTAATGCATGCCAATCTGAAGCAAAACTTCAAGTTAGTCCATCACTAATGCAAATGAGTTACCAATTTGTTTGATTAGCACATGCTATCAATGCAACCCACCGAAAGGAAATGTGAACAGCTTAATTCCTATGACCTTGGCTGTGATGAAGGAGAAATGTCATCTGTATAGTCAGTTGGCTTCTCTCTGTGAACAATGTTGTTATTTTTGAAAGATGGGAGTCAAAAACCTAAATTTTAAGACCCAAAAGACTACTAAAAAAGCACCTCTCTTTTGAGTTTCAGATAAGATAGTGGGGGTTGAGAGAAGGCTCAGGGGTCACAGCACAAGCTGTTCTTGCAGAAGACAAGGTTCAGTAACCAGCACCCACATGACAGTCCACCATCATCTGTGCCACCAGTTCTTGGGGACCCAATGTCCTTGTACCTCCTCCACAGTCACTGTGCATATGAGACATATACATATATGCAAACAAATGCTTGTACACTAAAGACAAATGAACACTTGCAATATAAGAATCTGCAAGTAATAAGTGTATGTAAATATAGGCTGCTTTCTTTTTGTCCTAACTTTCACTTTTTACTTACTAGTGTGCTTACTAGTGTGTATTTCTCCTTGATGTGTTATACTTTTTTTTCAAGGTGGCCTAGGGGCCAAACCGAGCTTCAGGACATTAAGACAGCTTCCCTCACACACAGGATAAAAGCGCCAATCAAAAGACATCTGGTCTTGCTTACTCCTCTGACAGCCGTAACTGCAGATTCCTCCCTTACTGGACCCCAAGACCCTCTGTAAGCCAAACAAATTAGCACAGAAACAAAGCACACAGTATATATACAGAGGTCACAATTGCATAACTGCTTAAGAATCACAAGAGTCAATGTAAAACAAACTAAACCTTTGTTATGAAAATTTGGGGAGAAGTTAAATAAAAGGAATCCACAAAGCTCCATGATGTCTCTGTGCTACACCTGCCATCAAAGAATCATTTTCAGGGCTTGCTGTTTGTCCTCACGGTCTGGTCCAGTAAGTTACAGCTTAACTTCTAGATTTCATTCACAAGGATATAAATGAAGCATGGATGGTGGAAAGAAAAGCCCAGTTCAGTTTTGTGGCCATGAGAAACCAAGCAGTTTGCTAACCTTCCAGCCTCTTCCCAGCATTCTGTCGGCAGCCATGACTACAGCAACTCCGGAATTTCCTGGGAGTCAGTATTATGGTACTATGGATTCTCCTACTCATTACATTAAATTCATGACACAAAGTTACATGAGAATTATTGTTTTACCCTATTAAACTATACTTTTCTGAATGTTTTCCTTTTAGATGCAGAGTATGGGAGAGTTAAATACTGCAGCTCCAGCAGCGGCAACAGACGGAGAGCAAATTGATTACACTATTCAATTTTCAGGAGGCTGATTATTGATCCTTTAGTGCCACCCTGAATTATTTAGTTTAGAAAATCTAGTAAATAATTACAAGTCATCAGCCATTATCCATACTCTTTAGAGCACACCATTTTAACCATAAAGATGAACATTAATATTTTATGGTTAGGATATTCACAAGCATACCTAAAAAGAGGAGAAACGGCCGCTGAACATTGCATCTACCTGTGCTTTATCCTTAATGGTGTTAAACACAGAGAGCCTAAGACATCTTGCATCCCCCAACCTTAAGGGGGGCATTTTTTAATCTCCAACAAAGGCACGATTACCTGTCCTGTCATGGATTTTAAAAACCTCACCACTGAGGTATTCAGAGTGTGCTTCCTATGCATTTTGGCTGGTTTCAGGTCGCATCCTCTGAGCACCAGTCCCCTAAAGAAGGACTTCTCTGGGTTATTCATCATCTGATAAGCTCTAATTACATTCTGTTGAGCCAGGGGTACCTACCAACAGGGGTCAGGACCCGCTGCTCCAGCATATGGCATACTGGATATCTTAAAATATCTTAAAATGAAGAGACTCTGAGGAAAACAGTACAGGCTGGAAGGTCACTTTGACTTCCCTGCCACGCCCTTCTCCCTAAAACAGGTCATAAAACGCAGGAAGGATTTTACGGCATTTCCTTGAAGCAGGTCAAAGGACCCTGGGGTGAGATGTGCCCTCCCCACACTTAGCAGTGGCATCCTTTTCTCCAAACACACAAGGCACCAGGGAGAATCAACAAGCAGCCCGTGCTCATTACATTTACCTCGGCAGCCTCCGCCCTACCATAATTCTCCGTGACTGTCCACTCTCCATCAACGCTACTACAAAACCACTCATGTCTAATGACTGCGCTTCACGACTCCATTTCCTTACAGAGGCTCCCGAGTCACATAAAACAAATAAAATCTATATGCTTCCCTCTTGATAACGTGCCTGGCAGAGCAGTCGCGGCTCTGAACACAACATGAGCAGAAAGAAAGCTATTTCCCCTCCACACACACTACAAAAAGGCTTTCAGTATCTTGTTTCTGGCCAGCCCTAAAGATTTGTTCATTTACACTGCAGATGACAGAAACGTCTTTTCCCTGGTGAAATGACAAGATTTATGGGCGACAGAAAATCACTTCTGCCTTTTCATGAACAAGGTATGAGAACCTAGCTCACCCAAGGCTCCAGTAACCACAGATCGAATTTGCCTACTTCGTCCACCATCTGTACTACTTATCCAAGCAGTTATTCCCAGCTCCCCCTTTTGTTCTCAATGTCTTCTGGCTTGGGAAATTCACTGTACGGACACCCTGCAATAGCATGCTTTCTTTAAAGCATCCCTGGCTTAACACTCTATGGGTGTTAAGTGGTCAACTGTCACTGAGCTACACTTGGCAGCCAAATGCTGTTGTATCTTCAAGTCCATCTTTCCTACAAGGTGCTTGTTAGTGAAGCTAAAAGGACAAGAGGATAGAAGTGTCCATCGGTTTGCAGAACCATCCCTGTGGTGGCTTTGCGGCTTGATAATCAGGGTCTCTTTTTATATGTGGGACAACCTAGGACTGGCTTTCCTCCCGTACTGCCCAGAAATGTGCTTGCAGAAGAGACTATTTACTGGAGGGCACAGGGATGTTCTCAAAGCAACAAGTTTGCAGAGGCCAAGTTGTGACAAAGACACACCTAAGGACACCATGAGGCTTGCTACTGCTGTTGGGCAAAGGCATGGAAACCAAGCTCTGCAGCAAAGTAATGACGTGACAGGACTGCGCATTTAAAACAGAACAAGGAGGAAGACAGTGCAGTGGTTTAGCTCCTGAGACAAAACTCTAACAAAAACATGCAAAAGGTATAAAATGCCTAATCCCCACCTCAGGGATTAATTCGTCCTGTAAATTGGGAGTCCTGTGATGGGTGGGAGGATGGAGGACTCAAACACAGCATAGCTAAAACACAGCAGACTGGCTATCAACACAGGGCTTCTGGGATGAATGTGGTTTCACCCCATGGAGACCCGGAGGAGGCTTCTCTCTCCCCTTCGCCTGTGGCTGGGGAAAACGCTACCAGCACTGTTCGCTTGCATCTCTGTGTTCTTGTATTTACTCTTAGATCCTACACACAGAGAGGAGTTGCATATGTTTTTTTTTTTAAACAAAAGTAATTCAATATATTTGTCTTTACAGCTACACACAGGGTACTCAAATGTATCCAAAGTCTTCAGTTTCATCAACTTTGAATCATGTGTACTACGGCAATAAGCTACAAGATCTAATTTTTTTAGACATAAAAAAGAAAATATGGTCATAAGGATCCCACTGAACATAGAGAAACCAATCTCCATGCACTACACAGTACAATGTACAGTCTCCTGTAATAGGAGTGTGCCAAACACCCAGCCTACAAGCCAGACCATTGATTTTTCCATCTGTGAGAACAACTGAACACAACCTAATGCTCTTCCCACTATCATGATCTTCAGATCACACTTCCTACATTGTTTTTATTGGCTCAGGCAGCAGCGACAAGGTCTGTTAAGTTGTTAAACATTCTGGTTAAGGTCTGGAGGAAAGTACACTAGAATAGTTTCCTGGCTCCCACTCCCGAGATCATCACTCGTAGCTACTAGGTGCACTAGGATGAGGCAATTCCCTGAGGGAACCCAAACCCTCCCCAGTTCCCGAGGAAAGGCTCAGAAGCCAGCAGCAGCCTCTCCCTCCCTCCCCAGCACTGAGGCTTGAAATGCGGTCAGGCCTCCTGCATGCTGGTCAGGAGTCCTACCACTGAGCTCTACCACACCGCCCTCTCTTCTGTAACAGTGAGTGCTTTCTGTGCTGTGCACAGTATCAGTTTTAGCTATTTCTGCCAACATAGTTAATCAGAGATGCTATTGAAAATCTCGTCTGTAAAATGCTTTGCAAAGGGATAAAACTTCTGTGTATTTTCCAGACAAGGCAAAGCGGCTGGATGAGAAGAGCGAGGCTCAACGTGCACACGTAAACACGACCCAAATTCCTCATTCCTCATGCTATAGCCAGCAGAAAAATATTCTTCCCCAAATCCAGAGAAAAGAGAATACATGGCCAGAAATCCCCTCTGTGGAGAGTGTCCAGATAAGCCTTGGAGAGGGCCAGAGGGAATGACATGGGAACCACTGGAAGCTCTTAAGATCCTAGAATGATCCTGATCCACTGCACACAACATTGATCCACTAGGGACTCCTGGTTCACTAGTGAAGTCTCACAATGGATCTCCAGCCAGGGCGGTGACTGCTTCCCCCTTCTTTACTGAAGTCTCCTGAGGTGACCTTGCCCCCCACCCCCACATGACCTTATAGTTGCACCAACCTGACTGATATTGGTGCTTGAGGCTAGCATGGGGTGGTCTGATTGGCCCTTCAGTCACATAAAGGCTTACACACTGCACAATAAAGTCAGATCTGCACCTTGAGTCTGGTCTCCAGAGTCTGATTCCTGGGAGTTTGCACGGGCTGCATCGACACTCATCCCCCTTGCCCCTCGGTTCCTGGTCTCCACACCCCTCAAATTCTAGCAAATCAACAAACCATTGGACTATTCCAACATCCACCCTGCCGCTCTTGCTGTGAGAGGATAGGCATCTGTTGCTACTTTAAAAAAGCATCTATCCGACATCTTTCTTTTCCAACTAGATAATAAGCTCTGTGAACTATGCGTTGACTCCCATCGGTCAATAAGCACTTGTTGAATGATGAGAGAGTAACATCCCTGGGCTTCAGCATGTGATTTTCTCCCTTTCAAGTACAGTGAAAGCAACGGTAAGAAAAGAAACTGCAAACGCTGAAGTGGTGGTTTTCTGGAGCGCTGGGATGTGTCTCTTGCCTGGCAAGCCAGGGACCCTACCTCCAACCCCCAGAATCCAAACAGGTAAGAATGCTGTCAGCAAGGGCTCGTGTGCAGGAAGTATGGTTTCTGACTGAGGTGGTGGGCAACTAACGGAATTTTCAGAAATGAGATCTGCTGAGGATGACTACACCCTGGGGGCTCTACCTTATGAATACATTAACATATCTCACAGAAGATTAGATCCTGGAGGACTGTTACACAAAGGATGGACTTGTACCTCCCTGGTGTCATAATTTCCACCTCATCACTCTTTGTCCCCCTAGCACATGCCGCTCACCTCCTTGTGCAGGACCCAACTATTGTGCAGCAGTCATCCGCCACGTGGCCAAGCCAGGCAACTATCTCCTGAGCCCCTAAAACTGTGAGTTAAAGGACACAGCCTCCCACGTTTTATTACAGCCACAGAAAACAACGGGAGACAAATGTATTCTCTCTGAGAAATGTTTATCTGCCAAGACAGCAACTTTATCCAAAAACACAACTCGGCAGAATCTGCCCAGGCCTTTTCATTTTTAATTTTTAACAGAAGATGAACAACATTTGCAAAGCAGGATTCCCACAGTGCAGTGATTATAAGTTTAAATCCAGCAGCACTGATAAGGTGCTGTCCGTACTCAGCGTGGCAATGTGAACTGGCTGATGTCCGCTCCTCAGCACTGCTGTACTGTCAGTCAAAGGCCTAGCGCCTGGGACTAACATCCTCCAAGCAAGGGTCTACATTTCAGCTTCTGAGTTACCAGCTGTACGTGTTTACACAATGACATCATCACTAACACAGATTCGCTGATGAGAAAAAAATTTTAAAAGATCTGCTGCTGCTTCAGATGAAAGCTTGTGCTCTTGTCCTCCACAGACCCCTACACACACAGTTGGCTTAGCTTCCTAATGCTGCCTGTCTCTAGCTAAGGCAGGAGAGTGGCGGTTTTGGAAGGAAATGTACATCAAGGCAAACACCAGCATTGCCACAGGATGTAACCCAGAAAAGGGCACTGAACAGGGACCCACATACTTGTGCTCTTTTTCTAACAGTTCCCGATTTCTTAGGACTTCGAACATGAAAGTGAAAAGGAAAAAGGGAAGTTCCATAAAATAATTAAATTGTGTCTTAAAACATAGGTCTCAAGGGTTTGATTGTTGCTTATTTTTGTTTCCAGTATGATCACATAAAGTATTTGGAAATTTTAACCTTGTATCGATCATAATATGCCTCCTTTGTTATCTAGTGTTTTAATAAATGCAGATACTTATAGTTATCAGTAGAAGCATCATGCTTCTGTCCATGAATACATAGGTGTGCGTGTCTACATACATTAGACACAGTGCATCCACAAGGGCTTTCACTGAGTTTTAGTTAAACAGCCTTCAGACCCTTCAACTATTGTATGAATGACTGTTTTACTTTGTTATCTACAGTGTCCACGTAGAGGGATCACACTTTTCTTGTATATCCTTTCTCCTACAAACTCTCACTCAAAACTCTGCACCTAGCCATTATATTCTCCATGGATACGACCCTTTGTGTTACTGTGTTTCTTTTAACTATAACTTTTAGATCGGATAATTGTTTTGGAAAGGGTATCTAGCCAATTTATCTATTTCTAGTCAAACATCATTTAAGGTGCTTAGGAATGTTTAAACTGCTTCTTTAAGACTTCCAAAAAGAAAAATGAACATATAAATATTCCTGAAATGCTCTCAGTTTGAAGCTTTCAGTTTGACCTGATCATGACTTCAGTTTGCATTTCTTTGTGTGCCCATGGAACTGGGCATCTAGTCCACTTCGGTCTGTGGTAGAGGCAGGACCTTTGTCTGGCAGTGGGCTCAACACAAGATCCACAGCCACTCGCCTTGTGAACTGCTCATAGCTGCCATGAAGCCGTGTTGAGACCTGTGTCTGGAAGACTGGCATTTACACAGCAGAGAGGAGAGAGAGATGGGTGGGGAGAACACATCCTTCTCAGTGTTTCCCAGCAACAGGACTCTGAAAGACCAGCCTGTTTCCCCTGTTCCTTTTCTTCAGATGTCTTTGAAACTTCCTGAGCCCCAGTACTATTGAAGGACTACCTAACTGTGTTAAGGTAAGGTAACAAACTTGGTTTAAAAAGCATGTGGGCAAGAATCTGAAGTGTTGAAGTAAGCTGGCAAGGGGTGGATGAAGAGTGGCTGCCAACAAAGCCCTCGCGGTCCCAGAAAAGAGCATAGATGGAAGAAGATTCCACAGCTGTGGCCCAATAGCTCAGCCACAGCAAGGGCCACTTGCAGGTGTGGATGGAGCCAGAGGAGACGGCATTTCCTCTCTTAATGAAGCCTTGTTGGCAGCCAGGAACTGAAGGCAGCCCTAGGTCCACTTGGGAAACTGCTTGAGTCTCTCAGATGGTCAGGGGGAACAGACCAGTGATTCACACCATGAAGCTTCTACCACTCGCTGCCCATTTTAAATACAATCAAGAGATTTAGTCAGCATTCTGTGTCCTAAAAACACTTGAAAATGTATGAACTCATAGCATTAAAGACAGTGTCAAGAGGCATGAATGACCAGCTTGTTGTGAGCTCCCCGAGGAATATGAATGTGGGCTGTACATGCCGCTTTCCCATCCGATCTGAAAGGATTTTATACAAGCATTAATCTCTACGGTATTGGCTGTTATCTCAGAATTCACATTAACCTTCCTCCCTTAGGTAAACATTTCTCTTCTTAGGCTTTGAGATCTGCAGAGGCTGAACTGCTGTTCCTCTTGGGTTCTTCACCCCTCTCACCAGTGGCTTTGCCACACACAGCTAGCTCTTCGTTCACCTGACATGGTATTCTCCAACAGTGTCCTTGGGCTCCCAAGGCTTGACTGCACCCCCTCCAATGCCTTCCAAGGGCCCTGCACACATCATGGAGCCACTCATATACAATACTGCAGTTTGAGTCCTAGACTGACTGCCTCTTCCCATACAATGGACCCGACAGCAGCCAGCACAAACACAGCTTTGTCTTTCCTTAATAGAAAGAATTTACCAAAATAGAAGTGATAATGACTAGGAGAAGTACCTCAGAGTCATTTTTACCTCTTAATCTTCTGTAGGCTTCAGCTATGCAAGCACTCATTTAACAAATTCTTATTGAACTTTACATTAGATGCCACATGCTCAGCAAGACACAAGTACAAGCGAGGGTGAGACATGGTGGCACGCAGTGTGGTAGAGGACTCAGCCTGGGAACGTGATTAAGTACAAGAGACTCTGGGAGCACACACTGGGAGAGCAAGCCTAAGGGGTTTAAAGAAGGCTATGCCAATGCTTAGACACCAGAACTTGAACCTGAAGTGTCGGATAGGAAGAAATCAGGAGGAAACATGCAGATGGTAGCATCAAAATCACCAGGCAAATCGGTCAAACCCAAACCAAGCTGCACGACCCAACAGCTACCCTTTAAAGGAGAAATGGCCAAAGCATTATCTTCAATCCCACTGTTATTTTTACACACTGGGGCTCATTATTAAAACTCGCCTTTAAAAAGGTAGCCATGCTGCACATGGTATATACTCACTTATAAGTGGATATTAGACATATAATATAGAATAATCATACTAAAACCTGTACACCTAAGGAAGCTAATCAGGAAGGAGGACCCTGGTAAGATGCTCAATCTTCATTCAGAAAGGCAAATGAGATGGACATCAGAAGAGGGAGAAAACAGGGAACAGGACAGGAGCCTATCATAGGGGGCCTCTGAAAGACTCTACCCAGCAGGATATCAAAACATATGCTAAGGTTCATAGCCAAACTCTTTGCAGAGTGCAGGGAATCTTATGAAAGAAGGGGGGTGGGGTGGGACAGAAAGACCTGGAGGGAACAGGAGCTCCACAAGGAGAGCAACAGAACCAAAACATCTGGGCACAGGGGTCTTTTCTGAGACTGATATTCCAACCAAGGACCATGCATAGCGATAGCTTAGAACCCCTGCACAGAAGTAGCCCATGGCAGCTCAGTGTCCAAGACAGTACCCCAATAAGAGGAACAGGGACTGTCTCTGATAACTAATGGGCTGGCTCCTTGATCACCTCCTCCTGAGGGGGGAGCAGCCTTACCAGGCCACAGAGGAAGACAAAGAAGCTAGTCCTGATGAGACCTGATAGAAGGGGAGGAGGACCTCCCCTATCATTGGACTGGTGGAGGGAATGGGGGAGGGGCTACAGCTGGGACACAAAGTGAATAAACTGTAATTAATAAAATAATTTTTAAAAGGTAGTCATGCAATGAAAGCATCTATCAACAGCTGCAGTGCTATGATCTTCAAAACCTATGGGACTCTATAAAATACTACCCTATAAGTACTACTAAGGCAGTTCTGTGGGGCTGCTCAATAGTACTAGGATATACATCAAATAGTACTTTCTCTGCAATTGAAAGGACAACACTAGGATTTTCTGTTATTAAGAAAAACATTAAGAAAGAATTGCCAGTGAGATGACTCAGCAGGCTCAATTCTTGGAGGTTAAATGGTAGAAGGCAAGAACTGACTCCTACCAGAGTGTGCTCTAACCTTTATATGCTTGCCATGGCTGCACAAACACACACTCTAAATATACAGATGCACGGAAAAAATTGTATTCTGTAGATTAGCTGCCTGTTGGTATGTACCCTCTGCCATGTGGACTCCTATTAGTTAAAGTCTAGTTCTTGCTTTGTGTCAAGGGTTTGCTTTGTTCACCAACCTTGGAGCAGACAAATGGTGTGAACTACTGAACCCTGAACTACTCTTGCCCATGGGCAGTGGTGGGAAAAATTACCCTTGTCCAGACGTCTTTCTTGGCAAAAAGTACCACTGAGTATACAGGGAAACAAGATGCCCAATGCCCTCAGTAACTCATAACAGCAGGAAGAATGAAGGCCTGAGACCAAAACCCTCTAACTGCCATAATCCTTCCTCTGTGGGACTCAGAGGAAAGCATTCACAGAGCCTGATGAATGGAAGTACTCGGGAGTCTGTCCACAAATACCTACAAGAGGTTACAAGCCTGACCCTTAGTGATGTACTAGCTCTACTGAGTGGTATGTATGAAACAGATAACATCTGGTTTTTAAACAGAGATCCTTAGTTCTTAGGGATGTTCATCATCTTAACTCCATGTCCAATTATCTCATAAGCACAGCTTACACAGAGACACTATAACAACTGCCAGATGATGTGTCCATCTTGTCAACACCAGGAAGGCTGGGCCCATCCAATGATTCCAAGGCTTGGCCACTTCTCCTCTGAGTCTTCAGGCTTTGATTCACTTTCTTATACTTAATCCAGGAATATAAGCAGACCCATGAGTATGACACTGATATCCAATTCACAGTTCCCTCCCTTTTATTTTGAAGTATTCACTTCTATAGGACTTAATTACTTGAAAAACACATTGAAAACCACTGTATTTCAAACCAAAAAAAGTTTATTCTGATCTCGTTATAATTTCTCTCCAGGGACAGGAATCTCTTCAATCCACACCCTTTAAATTTGTGTTTGATTAATTTGTACCGAGAAATGGGACAAACTCTGGAATGCCCAAACCCTACCTTTGTCCTTCTCCCACCGGGAGGCAGCAGCACCCCCTGAGTAGTCAGGCCACTGGATACACAACCTACTCCCTCCCCCATCACACCAGACACCCACGGCAGCAAGATACAACAAAATGGGTGCCCTCCCCTAGCTCAGCTTGGGGAGCAGTAGCTCTGACTTTTCTTGGTGATGACCTGAAGTCAAGCTAATTTTCTGCAGGCATCTATTTTCTTCCCAAGTCTGGTTCTGTAACTGAAATTACAGGCTGTCACAAGTTCAGTTTCAACTAGTCTTGAGATGGCTCAAGTTCTTCGAATCAAGCTTCCCTGCTTGCAGTTCTACCCTCCGGAACAGTCTGTTGTAGTATTTGTAGTTTCTTGTTGTCAAAATACTCTTCTTCCCAATCATGTCTCATTTATAAATTACCATTAGACTTGCACTTAAAAATTTTACTTGCATAAAGAAGTGAGTAAGCGCTAAAGACATGGCCCCAGACAATGAAAAAAGCAGAGAAACTATCTCTACATGCGCATTCAGTCACACTGCAGTTCTGTGCTCTGGTACAAATGGCCAACAGGAAAATCCATTAGTTCTGAAGCTACCGACTCTCACATCTGTCTGACTCTTGTACATCAACAGGCAGCCTTCAACTACCCAGTCACTACCAACCCAAGGAAGTCCTGTGTTCTAAGTGAAAAGCTCTTGAGTTCCTGGATATTCTGCACATTCAAGAATCTAGTGGACTAAGAGAGTTTATTATAAAGGTCACAAAGTGCCAGGTGTAAACTTTGAGAGAAACTACTACATTCTGTACATTCAGAAAAGGCCCGCTATTTGAACACTTAAATATTTTTAAACAAATAAATTAGGAACTTTGCTTTCCTTAATAAAAAAAAAATCTCATTTTAACTTTTCCTATGATATTTTAGTTGACCTGAAAAACTGAATTAGATAACAAAATATTGGTAGGCTGCCACAGTGCAGGCCTGTAATCCCAGCCACCTGAGAGGCTAAAGCAGGAGGGTCAGAAGTTGAAGGCCAGCCTGGGCAATTTACCTTTTCCTCTAAATAAGAATTTTCAGAAAAGAATTTATCTCAGTGGTAGATGGAAGTCCAGAGCTTTAATTCTCAGCCCTGCACAAAGGGAGGATAAGGAGCTGGGCATTATTTAGTCTACGTAAATATTCTTCTAAACTTTAAATGCTAAAATTATGCCAGGAAATGGCACTGGATTTTTTTTTTAATTTTTACCAAATGCCCCTTTTCCTACAAATGACACGTTTCAGGAATACGATTTTTAATATACACAACTCTTTAAAAACATAGTGGAGACAATATATGTAGTTATATACACATAATTCTAAATTCCTACATCTAAGCCCATGGTAAAATGCTTCAGTTTCAGCTGCAGCTTAAGTGCTGTTTGTCAAACCATTTTTGCGCTGTCTCTGAGAAAAGAAAAGTAGAACTTCTGCTCCCTAATTGTCTCTGCCATCAACTGCCTCTACCCAGGCTCTATCTGTGAGTAATCTCGGAAAAGTCCTACGGTTTCCAGGAAGAGTTTATGTGGGTCTGGTGAGCTGAGAACAAAAGGCCACAGAAAACAGTCCGCCTGGGGACTGGCAGGCAAACCACTCCCTAAGAATAACAGTCCACACAATATTTATTTTTGAAACAATTCTTGTGCCCCACAGATGGCTTTGAAATAAACAGATCTCTGGGTCATTAGAGGAAGGACAATGGAATCCAACCATCACCATCTGTCCCTCCGTGGTGAGATCCTATTTCCAAGTGACTGACACACGAACACAGCACATCCCACCACTGTTCAGAAGAGTGGACCACACCCTCAACACCAGTGGAACAACTGAGTAAGCTGAGACCCGCGATCACTCACCACTGTCTCAAATAATTATGTTTGAAACTAAAGAAAATGAAAAGAAATTTTTAAAAATTGATCCTGGCTTGGCCTCAGTGGGCTAAGAAAACACACAGTATTCAACACTGGTTCAGTAACAATCGAAGAGAAAAAAAAATAAAAATTCTAACATTGTGAAGTTAATAATACTTCCATCTGCAAGAACTTCGAGGAAGCTGATTAGATGAGCCCTAATGGGTGATTTACAGTGAAGGGAAAATACACCCTTAGCATAATTTAATAAGATCTTCAGACTGAAGCAAATTCAAGCGTTTCATAAAAGACCTTCTCATGGCCTTTTAATAGCTCTCTCCAATTCCAATTAACTTGTTAAATGCCAGTTCTCATTGTCTCGCCACAGCCAGCCCATTCTGATTAAATCATTAAATAACCGTCAACGGTACAATGCCTACTGAGGAGTTATGGACGGTCCGGAGGAGGGAAGCACCTCTCAATTCTCCATGCCAAGAGAGAAGAAAAATTGCACCATGTAATTAAAAATAATAATAACTTCGGTTCATCCCTGGGATATACAAGATTACGTTTACTGAACACACTGGCCTGTCCTAATTGTTTTACCGGGGTTAACATTTAGATTAGCTTAACCTTTTCATAGACTCTCAACAGGTAGAGCAGAAATGTTGATTAGGAGAGTTAATTTATGGGAAAGGGAGCCATTGAAGACTCAGACAGCGCTGACAGCCTGCCAGTGTGATGGGCCTTCTGATCCTGTGTCAAGGAGCCATGGACACCCCCCACGGGGCATCTCCCCACGCAGACAGCACACCTGCTTACCCACGAGAGGGCTGCCCACAGTCCTTCCCCTCCATTTCCCAGGCTGCCTGCTGCTCCTCAGAAGAGGCGCTCGCACCTGCTTCCAGAGACAAAGGGTTGCTTGCAAAGTTCAAGGTTGACCCCTCCCTGCAAAATCAGGGAAGACCCCCCCCACACACACACACACTGAGCTCCAGACAGTTTCCCTCTGCCACATGCCACTTCCTTGCACTTTCATTTCTTGGATCTGTGAATACCCAGGGACGCTGTCCCTCCCTCAAAGTGAATGTGAATTCCCTGAAGACCCACAGCAAACCCTCCCCTACGTCACAGAAAGGTTAGACAAAAGCTCATAGGAACGACCTATTGTCTAAGCAGCTTTGTATCTTGCATTTGTATGACAATAACAACAGGGTGAAGGCTTTGAGAAGAAATAAAATGAAATAAACCAAGGTGGCTGACAAATGTCATGGAAACTATGCTTTGGGTCACTAGGATGGGGAAAAGGAATTGCCTGGGCAATTCCTGCTTCAAAACTCAGCAGTCTGGAAACCCTTCAGGGATGCCTTCCCTGGCAGATCTTAATGGCTTTTCTGGAGCCAGAAGTTTGGAGGATTTGAACTTTTGGCCACAGCTTCCCAGTCCACTAGGGATGAGTTCTGCTTTCACTCATTAAGAGACAGGCCAACATGATATTTATGAAACAAAAATAACTGTAACACACATTTCTTCTGTTTTACAGTGATAGTCTAATGAAGACTGGGCATTTGTTTTTTTTTGGCCCTTCTTGAAATGCTCCCAGCCCAACGGCTGGCATGAAGCAGATGTCCTCTGAGGCCCCGCCAGTGTCCAGCCACGACATCCACCTGGTAGGGAACTTGTTCTACTGTCATCACAACACTTAGAGGTTTACCTTATAACTGCATTTTTTTTCATGCTTTGAAAATAAATGCCTTATGTCAATTTTGTAGAAGAAAAATTTATTTAAAAAAGAAAAAAAAAAAAACCTCAACAACACCCAAAACGTAATGAAGAAGAGTGGCAGCATCTGCCTGTAGTCCCAGCTCTGGAGGCTGCTCCAAAGGCATCACTGCTACCAGGAGTTCCTGGACAGCCTGCAGCACAGGCAAACTCTGTCCACACACACACTTGATTGTACATTTTACATGGTATGTTAATTATATTAAATTGGTATTTTGCTTTGTTCTTACTCTCAGATTACGTTACATTTGCTTTGGGAGGCATTTTCTTCAGCTCAACAGTTTAAGGGGGAAAAGGCTGCTTCTTCCATCAGTATTTCTGTACCAGCCAGCTGGACATAAGCTGCTTTCTTTTTTAACTCTGCCCGCGAAGCAGCCATGTTTGCCCTCCTCCTCACTAATTCCCACTGGAGACTGAGTAGGAACGCAGATGCCCACGCCAACCCCTGCCTTCTCCATTTTCAGCATCATTGCTCCATGCTAATGGCTTCCAAAGGCCTATGCATCTTATCTTCTCCACAGAACCTGGTACATAGTTCTTTGACCTGCCCGCTGCACACCTCTAGTCACCTCACACACACACTGAGCTAGTCATCCTCAGCATGGCACGTCCGGCATTTACATCAGCACTTGCTTCTGTGTTCCTTACTCAAGCACAGAGTCTCATGGGTAGCACTAGGACTTCAGAGTCTAGCCCCAGCGACCCCTCCCTCCATTTTCTACACTCTTCCATCTTGGGCAGCCCCACTAGCCTCTTCAGCAGCAGGGACTCATCCCTTAAGACTGTTCTCTTTGTCATTAGTCAGAGTTTACCAGTTTAGGCAAATGGCAAGTTAGCCAAGCTCAAGTTAATGCAGCAACTCTAATTAAACTCAAGAGGAAGAGAGAGAGATGGAACCAGAGAGAGGGACAGAGGGAGAGGAGATGAGGAGGGGAGCAGGAGTAGAGAAAAAAGGGGGATCCTTAGACTGGAGGAAATCAATGTATAAGGCCTATTGTTATCATCACTTAAAATATTTTCACCACTAGGTCCCCTCCTCTAGTCTCTGCCCTAAAAAATAAAGTCTTAATAGTCACTGAGTCCTAACCAAAATGGCCTAAATAGACTTTCCCACGTAAGCCTGGCAGGGTGGTACACCTCTGCTACCTCAGCACTAGGAGACTAAGGTGACCTAGAGCACAGTGTGGTCCAGGCAGCCTGAACTTTAACGCCCTATGTCAAAAAGAAAAGAAAAGAAAAAGAAAGGAAGAAAGAAAGAAAGAAAGAAAGAAAGGAAGGAAGAAAGAAAGAAGGAAGAAATCCAGGTATGTTGGTACAGTCCTGAATCCCAGCACTGAGGAGGCAGAGGCAGGCAGATCTCTGTGAGTTTGAGGCCAGCCTATAGAGCAGGCTCCACACCAGCCAGAGCCACATACTGAGATGTAGTGAGACTTCTGTAATTTTTGTTTCTTTGAAAAAACACAGAAATGCTATGGGAACGTGCTTTCGTTTTAATCCCAGGTGTGGGGATGTGGGGCTGCTTTGCAGCAGCTGAGATTTGCCTCG
>CM053759.1:14249088-14260331 GCA_028658305.1 Pachyuromys duprasi | reverse complement strand
GGGGTTCTTCATAAAGTGATGGAGAAATATTCTAATGAAAATCAGATTTTAAAAAGGCAAGTGTGGGTGGCACAGGCCTATAATCAAATCACTAGAAGGCTAACCAAGGAGAATCATGAATGTTGAGACCAGCTGGGCTACAGTAAAACCCCACCTCAAAACAAAGACCAAAACTTAGAACCACATGCATTCCAAAAGGAAGTGAACAAATGGGGCTTGCTAAAGAGAATGTTCAAAAGCGTGAACAAAGGCTTAGTCAAGGAAAGAATTTCACCACCACATCTCAATTAAAGCATGAACTTTTCCTGCTAAAGTCTGGGACAGCTTGCTTGCATACACACAGAGAGAGGGAGAGGTAGGGAGAGAGAGAATGAATATGAATCAGCAAACCATAATGAGTATCATTTTGAAGCCCTGGTCTATTTGTATTACTTGGAAGCCAGTCCTACTCTCTTTTGTCACCCTTCAGCCTGGCGGAGCTTACCAGGAAAAGAGACATCTGCTACTCCGGGGAGAAGCAACTTATTGAAGTGGTCATAACATAACGACTAAAGAGCGCGCAATAACCTCACTGGCGGCCACAGGGGAAACAAGCTGCATCGCTGAGCTGAACTCAACGCTCACTTCAGGGCTGGAGGTTCGCTGGGAGAAGACGCGGGACAGGCAAACCTGACAGCCGGTGGAAGGTGCACACCTCCCACCACCGAGTAAATGGGCTCTGCACAGCCGAGGGCTCCTGAAATCCAAACCCTTTGTTTCTACACTTCTGCCAACACATTTCCAAAGAAGCCGCTGCTGATCAGCCATGTCTGGCTGTCTGCTTATCAAAATTTCACAAAAATTTAATTTCAACCTTGTGAGCCCTAAAGCTGTAAATTAATTGAATTAAATTTACAAAGATTATGCAATGAACTAAAGCAATTGTAGACTTTTCACTATTCACTGGACTTAAGGCACCTAGCATGGCAGCTTTGCCTGACATGAGCTCAGAGCCCCTGGAAACTGACTTAATCCTGCTCTCTGGGCTTTGTGCCTATTCACGGAACCATGTTAACCCGTATCTGGAAATTTAACAAACCCCTGATGGGTTTAAGCACTAAGAAATAGTTCTGACACATCCTGCTATTTGCTGTATGGTAGATGTCCTTTGCAGTGAGAGAACCCTCCTCAGAAGATCTTGACAGCAGCAGATAAAAGCCCCGTGGCTATTAGCATGCAACAGGATATCTCATATAAGTACAATGTGGTCTCAAGCTAGGAAGTTAGGAATTAAATATAGGCAAGGTGAAAGCCAGTGTACATTGGTTTAATACAGACACTCCCCAAACAAAGTTTGAAGCTCATCCATTTTTCACCAAAAGGCAAAAACGAACAAACAAACAAAACCCATGGTTTTTAAAAAGCTAGGCAAGTAGAAGTAATGACTTCTCTGTACTGAGAATTTTGGTTTCTTTAAGAACACAGAAATGTTACTTTTTTGTTTTAAACCCAGGTGTGTGCTATGGGACTACTTCAGACTGTCCACAGCAGCTGACTAGCAGAGGTGTGATTTTGCCAGCTGAGAATAGTTTACATTTGGAATTCTGGGGACTCTGAGGGTATATAGTACCAGAGCCCCAAGAGAGAGACAGAGACTGCTGCTTCCCCTGAGGCTGCTGCTCCTGCTGCTGTTGAATTGCTGGTTGCTGGTTGGAGATATCTGGACTATGAAGATCAAATTTGTCCCGAAGGAACTCAACGCCCCTAATCAGCATGAAGTGGTCTAATGATATCAACACCCACTTTCCCCCTCTAACCTTCTTTCTCTCCTACCTAGTGGTAGGGGTTTGGAATCGACAGGGGTGGTGCAGGGAGGTAGGAAAAAGAACCCAATAAAGTAGTCCAAAGTCTGGCTACACTTCTCCACATGCCAACTTCACCAAGCCAGCCAGCTAATCCACACTTACGCACACCCTGCTGATGGAGAAGAGGGACACAAATGGTGAGCTCTCTGGGATGAGCTGTGATGTAACCAGAGGCCTCACTCCCCCATTACCGCCATACGTCCCAGGGGAGAACTGAGATGCATCATCCTGTCACCACTGGTTCCCTCAGCACAGCCTCCAGTCACCCTTCCAACTGGGATCAAGTCCTTGACCTTTGCTTTCCTCCATTTTACTTTGTCTAAATTTAATTTGTGTGTGCCTGCACCGGTGCATGGAGTCCAGAGGTTATAGTCGGTGTCCTCCTTGAGACAGGGTCTCTCATTGACATCAACCACGCTGGCCAGCCAATGAACTCCAAGAACCCCACTGTCTTCCTTCCTTTCGCTCCCTCTGGTGCTAACGTTAAGAATGCAGTTGGCATGCCCAAGTGGGCGCCGGGAATCTTCACACTTTTGCTGCAGTGTGCCTCAGGTTCCTTACCAACTGAGCCATGTTCCCAGCCTATCTTTCCTCGGTCCTCTCAACAGCCGAAAGGCATGGGCCCCTAAGGAGAGGTGGGTAATAGAGGTGATTGGAAAGCTTCTGTCTTATGGGTCTGCAACAGCTTTGGATATTAACTGCTAAGGGAACTTCCTAGATTACTTAACACATGGGGCCAAGGCTTTGTTCTGCTGCGGATCCAGAACTTCTATTTGGCAGGCAAGCCATGTAGCACTGAACTCTTCTCCCAGCCTTAGAAGGACTGTTGCTAACAGTACAACTTCCTTGTACTGTTAGCTACCAAGCAAGTCGGAATTAATGAGAGAAAAAAAAAAGTAACAGTTGGACACTAAACAGGCTATTGGAAAAAGCCTTTTGAGGTGTTAATATTTCTATTTTTTTTTTCCATTTAGAAAACAACCCTCCAAAAATGGAGGCAAAATGCTTCTCTTCACATTGCTCTTTAAAAAGAGGACCCATGAATTAACACTGGGTGAGTTTATAAAGACGGGTCTTTTCCTAACAGAACAGCTTGTAATATCTGGGTTAGTGCCTCCAAGAGTGACTGACAAGCCCATTGGCTCCTCATCAGGAAATTCGCAGAGTGAACCCTGCCTTCCCTGACTAATTATGAACTTAGCTGAGTTAACTCAAAAGAGAGCCCATTAAATAAATAAAATCCCAACACTTGTCTCTGCAGATAGAAAGCAGATGGAAACAATACAAAGGATTGTTAAGGCTCTAGCAAACAAACCATCCTTCCAAATACCATTCACAAAAGCTCACCAGACCTCCAGCTGTGTTGATGCCATGAGAACCCCATGGCAGTCTTAAGTGCAGACAACTCAACACCAAAAGTGTTTTTTGTTTTGTGTTTTTAAAAAATCTTCGAAGTAAATTCATCTTCAAAGGAATTACTATTATAAGGAAAAATGTCCATATGTACACACAGGCACACACATACACAATACCATCACCGTCACTGTGGTCATCATCATTATGTAATCTCTAAACAAGAACTACAGTGAACTGTCTCCAGGGGAACAGTTAAATCTAGGTCTGGGTAGTTTCAAGAAAATGAAAGTCCAAAGAAATGCAATCATTTGCTGACATTATAACTGACTTCAGAGCAAGACTTGTTTCTGACAAGACATAAAACTCTTTCTGATTAAAAAACAAACATACAAAAACCTCAACAGGCAATCCCTGACTGCAGTGGCTGAAGCACCCATACGGAAATTGAAAGGTTTGCTGAGCATCTGCTCTACACACAGCATGTACCTGATGCTGCCCATGGTCTCAAGGGGCTGATACTCCATGGAAGTAACTGAAAATGACAATAAAAAGATCTAAGTGTGATGACAAAGGGGCACAAGTCATACCAAGAGTTCAGGTAACACAGAAAATTACCCTGCTTAAAATCTCAACAGATCTTGCCTTCTCACAGTTATCATCAGTGTTTGCCCGGCCTCTCAACGTCTCCTGCCCTAAAAACCCTTGCTGAACTGAGTGCAGGTGTACCTTTCAAACATGGCTGGACAGATGGCTCAGCAGTCAAGATGAGTAGCAACTGTTGCAGTGGACCTGATCAGTTCCAAGTACCTGCCTATACCTCCAGCTCCAGGGAGAGCTGACGCACTAACATGCACACACCACCCCCCCAACTCACACCCAGGTTTGAAAACAAAAATAAATGCCATCTAAATCAGCTCTGACATCACAGTCAACCTGCTTCCTAATCCTCAGCACCCCCGTCAGCATGGCCCCCATTCCAGTGCCCACACCCTCTATTCCGATTCACAGTTAGCAAAACATCTGTTTTTAGACTGAAGCGATGTCTGAAAAGCCTCCAGGAGGTTCGGCCTAGAACAGAATGTAGATCTCACCAGCTAGCCCAGCCATTCCAGACAGCAAAGCAAACACCAGCTGTACTCCAACCAAGGAGAGACCACGACCCTGACTTCAAGTCAGCAGACCGCTGACCTGCCTCAGGCTCTACTGCTCAGGATGGGCTGCCCTCTCCTATGCTCACCTTTACCCAGACAGTTCCGTCTGTCTTCTGTGCTGTCTTCTCTGTGTGTCTTGTCACTAGACTAGGTGCCTCGCCGCTGCTGCCCCATGCCTAACTCCATGCCAGTGGCTCTCAACCTCTCTAATGCTGAGACTCTTTAACACAGCCCCTCATGTTGTGGTGACCCCAGCCATAAAATCATTCCATTGCTACTTCACAACTGTAACTTTACTATTGTTATTAATAATGATATAAATAATAGGCAGGATAGCTGATATGCAACCCCCAAAGGGGTCATGACCCACAGGTTGAGAACCATTGGTCTATACCGTAAAATTGCCTTGGCATATTTGTGTAATTTCATTTTTTTTCTCCATAGACTACAGGCTCCTTGAGTTCAAGAACTATTTCTTAATTATCTTCCAGAATATAGCAAAGAATATATCTGATGAATGAACTAAGAAAATTACTAAATCCATTCTAGCTGGGAGTCTAATAAAAGAAATTATTGCCCATTAGGCTGGCAAAATACTACGTTATAAAGATAAACTTGAGTTGGGCAAGATAAAGAAATAATGTTTCGATCTGGGTATAACTCCCACACATTCTTTTATAATAAATAGATCCCCTCACGTTGAATTATGCCAGCCATGAAAGGATGGCGCTAGACCAGCCACTTGGCAGTCTGCAATCCATTTGACGCATGAAGTGAGTTCAAGGGAGAACAAGATTGATATCTGACAAACTGATTCTAAGCTTAAGGTCAGATTTTTATTAGAAGAAAAAATAACACAATATGTTATCAGATTTTGAAGGCTTAAAAAAAAATTCCCTCTGCCTCTGAAATCTTTCTATGGACAAGAAAATCTCACTGCCTGCTGCTTCTAGAAAAGCTATGAACTTGCACTTAGAAATGCAGGTTCCATTAACAACCTCCCACGACGGTGCTCATCAAAGGACCCCGTTCTCACTTCCACCAGCCAGCCCACTGATTACAGATGGTCTGGTCTCCAAGTTGGTTTCACTAAAATTAATTCTTCCTAGAGGTGAGTGTGCATGTGGGGCAGCCGTGGCAGTGGAGAACAACCTTAACTGTTCTCCAGGGATGCAGAGAAGGAAGGGGGGCCTGGGCAAGGGCTCAACAGTGAGTGCCACCCCAGCAGCCTGCAGCACCCCCATCAAAGGCAATGGTGAGGCAGAGTATGACTCAAACAGTCAGAGGAGATGCTGCTCCAAAAGGTGCAGCCTCAGTAGCTAATGTCTCCTCACCCAGGCTGCTTTCCACCCAGCAATATGCACCTGCTCCAACACAGACCAACTCAGATACAGCAGACCCTGGGGACGCGTGAACGGAAACCTAGAATCACAGACCACCGACTGATGGAGGGTCACAGGTCTACAAGGAAACCAAGCTGTGTCTTTGCCCAGTCTCTAAGGAGACACGTGGTCTGGGATAAGTCAGCTAGCCTTTAGGAGCTCAGACTTTTCACCTCCAAAGTCAACATCAACCATATGATCTCCTAAGTGCCTTCGAATTCTAAAGTATAATTCCTTGGAAGGCCTCTCAGGTATGAAAAGTAGGAGAAGGTGGGATCTTAGATATTTCTTAAATACAAACTAAAGCGTTAGCCCTTCATTGTGGTATTTCGATTTCAAGATCCATTAGGTTAGTGATGAAGAGAAACAACTTGTAAAGCATAAGAAATGACACCCTAGATCCATCAAAGATCCCAATCTAAGTATAATGTCAGAGTATAGTGTGCTGTCTATATGATGGAAGCATGACTTGGGTTTTTGAGCCTCCTTATTAGTTCAGTAAAAAGTTTCATAACAAAGAAGGAAGCACACGCACTTGTGTATTTCTTAGCCAAGGGAAAAGAGTTCCCTCATAGCAGATGATTCTGAGAGCGCTCAGCTGCAGCAACCAGCCTGAGCAATTCTGACTTAACCTGAGCTCTCATAGATCTAAAGCCCTTTACACTGACTCAAAAACAAATGTCTCTCGGGTCATGCTGAACAACTAGTGGTCCTTTCTACACTGTGAAAGCAAGAAACATCTGTAGGGACAGGCACAAATGCACCCTGAGCAGCCCCTGCTGTTCTTTACCACTCATTACTCAGCCAGGTAACTTTCTTCAGAAAGTCTCCTCTAGATGTGTTAACTGTGGGTCCTCAGTATCTGCTCTTCTGTACTGGAAGGACTGTGTTTACTGGTGCCGTAGAATCTCCACGTGGCTGTGACTGAACTGCATGGTACCAACTACCTGGTACCTACCTATATCTGGTACCAGAATGACAGACAACTTCTGCATCCTAAGGCTGCATGCCAAGGCTGCATACCAAGGCATTTTTCCACAGTAATCCCACAGTCACAGGCAACTGGGTGGAAGTGACTTCCTAGACTATTGTATCACAAGGCATGATCAATAGGCGTGACAACAAGTCTGTCTACACTAATACAATACTGCATCTATGATCCTCAGGAACAATTCATTAGCCAGCTGCAAAGTCACAGCTGCACAGGACTCACTCTGGGAGGAATAGTCTTTGCTTTATATCATTCTTAACCTTGGGCTGGATTTCAGTTTTTCCCATGATGGATATTTACCTTGGAGAGAATACAGGGCATATACCTTGCCTACATAAACTTGTTCGGGTCACTGTAAAGGTTTTGCCAAGTTGCCATCAAACCAGAAAGAGTACTATGAAAATAGGTGGTGTGCACTGACCCTCAACTCACTGTTGGAATGTCTAACTCCCAGAATGATCAATTTAATTTTCATCAATTAAAACAGTTTTCTGTATCATGAGTATTTGAAATCCATACTAGTGAAAGGACCCTTCCAAAGGTTAACATAACATGTTGGAAGAGGTAACTCCCCTGAGGACAGTCTACTTCTAGCCAAGGAGTTCCACTGGCTGAGGGGAAAGACAGACTCAAAACACAGGATTTGGCAATTTTGGTAGAGATTTTTAAATAGTTGTTTTGATAAGCCTCCATTAAAGTACTACATTTCCATTTTATTTCATTAAAGTGTTTGCTTTCTTTTTATCTCACTAAAATAGTGTGTTTCTATTTCATTTGCTTTCATTCAAGTCAATTCTTCATGATTTTCTTAATAACCACCATGTAAGAAAAGCCTCCTGGTACCCACAGGTAGATAAACACATAGGACTGCGACCAGCAAAGGAGTCATCTCTAGGCAGATCCATTTTGTTTTTCTTCCTTCATGATACTACTAAGATGCTTACATGGTGAATCATATACATTTTGAAATCCCAAGCTTAGGTAATATTTTATTTGGTTTTGGTAGATCAAGACTAAACAAAGAAAGTATAGATATGTGAGTATTAATATACTTCTAAAAATACACTTGAGAGGCAAAGAAACTTCCAGTGAATGAGACCTTCGAAAGAACACTTCGGTGATATGTTTTTATTGGGGACAAATCAGTTACTTGAAGTACATATAGAAAAATAATTGAAATCCAAACTTTGGAGACATGTTTTCTTTAAAATGAACAAACATAGAATTAATATAATAGTAAGAATCCTATTTTTTCCACTAGAATTGCCACCAAGAAGATACATAGTGTAGGGATCTAGGCTTGTGATTCTTTTTGGCTTGTCATACAAAATAAACCCTGTCAGAAAACTGAAAACAACATACAAGTGACCTCACTTCCTGTGAGGTGATGAAAACTGAACTACTAGAGTTAGGTAGAGAGAAAGTCAGTCTTAAACAAACACTCTTTTGTAAAGCTTTTCTATTTTCATCAGTAACTTGCTGTAAGATTAAAGAGGAGGCCCGGGGTCTCAGCCTGAAGCTCAGCTCAGGGGGCCAGTGGTGTGCTATCCCTCTGCTCTGGTTGAGAGGAGACAAAGACTTAGAGAGAACGCCTTTGACAGCTTAAAGTCTTTACATTGGGAAGCCATGTTGTGTCCTTGGTTTGGTTTGGCTTTTGGTTTCTTACAAGGGGGAGGGCAGTGCTCACAATCAAGCCCAGGGCCTTCCTCAAGCACTCAGTCACTGTGAGCTACAATCCCAGTCCGCATGGCCACCCCAGGCTGGGGATGGACCTCAGTTGGTAGAGAGCTTGCCCAGCGTGCACAGTGCCCTGGGTTGGATCTCCGGCACTGCCTAGAACAGCTGCATGACAGTGAACACCTGCCAGCCCAGCACTCTAAAAGTAGAGGCACAAGGGCATCCTCAGCTAAATATCAAGCTTGAGGTCAGCCTGGGCTACATGAGGAAAGAGCAGACCAAGACAACCTTGACCAGTCATGTGCCCTAAACCAATGACCCAGCTAACAAAACTATGACCCATGTCCTCCGTACATACCTCATCAGGGTCACACTTCCTAAGAGTGTCATTCCCTGGTAACCACGTATTCAAGTACATGAGTCTATGGGGCCCATTCCTATTCGAACCCCCACCAGGGCCTGTGATGCCCTCTTCTGACCTGCCTCTGCAGGCATCAAGCACATGTGTGGTACACACACATGCATGTGAGCAAAGCACCCATACAAATAAAATAATAAAATTGTTTTCTTAAGAAAGAAAGACCTGACACATTAACATAGTCAAAGAGAACAATGCCACTGGCTCCTTGCACATTTCATGGGAAAGTTATCCCCAAACATGGACAGAACTGAGATCTGAGACCGCAAACAGAGAGCAAACGTGACTCATTTTCTGTATTGCTTTTTAAGAACCCACATTTCTACACATGTAGCGCTATCAGAAGTAACACTGACCACAGGGTGAGGGGCTGAGGAGGGCTGCGGGGAGGGGCCAGGTGAGAGGACCACTAAATAAGAACAAGCTAGAATCCCGCATCCTGAGCTTGTCATGACTCTCGCACATAAGCACGGTGTTTATTTCTGCTCAGCCACCAGGTCACGCTATACATCCTTTGAAAGGAACACGTAGACCATTCATTTCATAGCTTATCTATAAGCTGGGGCTCTAAGAAAAAAAAAACATCAATAGGTTAAATTTATCACAGTATAAAATGACACAGCGGGTTCCTCCCTTCCCTCACAGGAGAACACACATAACTTGATCCCTTCAGTCACAGTGGAGCAAGCATCACCTACACGTTGTTCTTCACCTTAAACACAAGACACTAACATAGCAGAAAGGAGCTCCAGGGTATGCAGCAGTCCTGGGTCACAGATAAAGAAATACAGAATATTAATGAGAAGCCAGACAGAATTCATACACAGCAAATGCAATCAGTTCAGTATGTGAACGTGACATGAACCATCCTCCTCAGAAAAACAGCATTACTTCAATTACGTCACATTTTAAAGGTCAAGGACACGAAACCACTCAATCAGCCAGCTTAGACACTGTTCCTGTCATCAACGGCGGAGTGGGGTTGTACAAGCAATATTTTTAAAATAAGCCGACGCCAAACCAAAGTTAAGCCAAAAGGCATTCATGTTCCTTTGTCTTAACAAGAAATGAAATGGCTTTCCTTAGAGAGGCCCTTTAACTCCGGCAGGCAAATGTGTTGCAATAAACCATCAGAACACATGGGAGCACATGCTCTTCTACAAACACACAGGAAGCCTAGCGAAAGCCAACCCCCCTCAGGATTATTTACCTGCAGTAAATAATCCATTGCATTTGACTGTCAGATCTATAAACATCAAAATCCCCAAGTATTAATCAACTCGGCCACATCTGTATGACCAGAAAAAAACAACTGACAGAAATAAATCTGGATCGTGTTACTTTAAACTTTTCCCTAACCACTTTAGGTCGAAAAAGAAAAAAGGTACTAATTTCAGTTTTCATTTCCTATCAGTCTACACTGCACAGGAGCTTGTACTGGAGGGAAACAACAAGGAAGCAGGTTTTCTAACTGGTTTCTCTACCGCCCTCTTCTGTTTAATGAGAGCACAGAAGCCAGGCTGAGCAGAAGGCCAGATCCAAACTGCCCTCTCAGCCTCATAATCTCATTTCTCTAAAGGAGTTGTTCATTTTGCATCTGAAACGAGTTCGCATGCATGCTTAAATCTGAGATCTGTGTCAGGCTGCATAAGGCAAAGCTCCACTCCCGTCCCCTCACTGACACTAGAGAGAAAGGGGGACAGCTGCAGGCATAGCCATGTCCACTCAGGAGTGACAGTGATGAGAAACAGCGCAAACACTAACTGCTGGGACACAGCTCCGCGGCAGAGTGCTTGTCACGCATGTATGAGGCCCTGGGCTCCGTCCCAGGAGGCTGGGATGGAGGGATGAGGGAGGGCAAAGGATTGATGGTTGGGGGAAGGAGCCTTCTGTCATGTATGCAGCCAGCAACTTCCTGACTTTTTCCACTAAGAACATTAATATTTTATTAAAAAAAAAAAAAACAAGTCTTCATGCACCCCAACACAATGGCATGACATGGTTTTTCCCCCCGCTGGTGAAATCTGTGTATCTCCTCCAGGCTTTTCTCCTATGAGCTATCCTTTGCGATACCAAGGCTACAGGCGCATTCCCACATGCTGAATGCCAACAACGTTAACCCTGACAATCGTCCTCCAAATAAAAGGGAGTAAATAAAATAAAATAAAATAAAATAAAATAAAATAAAATAAAATAAAATAAAAGGTGTACAGGGGTCACCTACCTGTCCCACGGTGACCCCCGTGAACTGCCCTGAAGCCATCACTATGCCCTCTCAGGAGTGACGGTGATGAGAAATGAGGAAAAAAGAAACTGCTGGGCTATGAGTCAGAGAGAAGAGCTTGCCTAGCATGTGAGAAGCCTGAGGTCCATCCCCAGCATCAACAACAACAACAACAACAACAAAACAGCAAAACAAAGGAA
>CM053759.1:14203252-14248988 GCA_028658305.1 Pachyuromys duprasi | reverse complement strand
CCCTCTACGGCTCTTTACCTTTCTGGTTTTCCTCACAAAGATGATTACGGCTATTGCTCCATGGATCCCTAGGAGTCACACAGGACCACGGAGACAAAAGTCACAGGCAAGTACAGCAAAGACAAAGGTCAACTCACCCTGGGACTCTCCGAGAATCTGCCACCACCACCACCACTCCCACCCGCTGCCCCACCTCTAGGCCCAGCAGCACTGCAAAGCAAACTCCAAGACTTGCAAATGTTGGCAAGGGCTCCACCAGCGCTATACAGCAGGCCCTGGTACCCGAGGCCCACCTCAGAGTCAATGTCTTCCTACTTAAAGCTCTGGAGTGTGGGGAGCACAGGCATGACCACCATACCCAGCTCTCTGAGGACACTTTTATTTCTGAGATCACAACAGCACCCCTCCCTCCTTGCTCTTTTGTCAAATTCACGGTCTCTTTTTGTTTTTTTAACTAATCATTGCTAATTTGTGTACATACATGTCTATATGTATGTGTATGCACACATATACTTACGAACCAACCTGTTCGGTCTGTATGATGTTACTTGTATATTTTCAGGGCTAACCATTTGGTATTGGATAATTTTTTTTTAATTGGTGTGCTCTTCCCTGGGAAAGGCTATTTCTTCCATTCTCTGAACCACAGCGAACTGTATGACACAGCAACCCCAACTGTGCGGAAGTGGCATACAGACCCTGGCAGTGACCAACATATCTTTGATGGGAAGGAAATCGTGCCTGGTACCAGAAACCTAGCCAACGATCCAGAGCCAGTGGAGTCACAGATTTCTGAGGGGAGCCTACAATCACTTTACTAAACCAGCACAATCCCTAGCTACCTTCTGAGGAACTTCAAAGGATCCATTCTACTTCTTTTGGCTTTGGTGTGAGAGTAGAAACCCGTAAGTTTATGCCATTGCCCTGAGGCTGCTAAGTTGTAACTATCATACCCACATCTCCATCACCCATCAGGAGCTGAAGACTGCTGCCTTCTGATGCCATTTTCTGCACACCCTACAAGACTGTCTTGGTTACTGTTCTCTTGCTGTGAAAAGACATAGTGACCAGGGCAACTTATAAAAGAAAGCATTTAATTGGGGGGGGGTTCTTGCAATTTCAGAGTGGGCCCATGGCAATCATGTCAGGCAGCATGGCAGCAGGCAAGCATGGCACTGAAGCGAAAGCTGAGAGCTTATATCTTATCCATAAGTTGGACGCAGAGACTCAAAGCCCACCCCCTTTGACACACCTTCTAATCTTCCAATAAGGACACACCCAATCTTCCCCAACCAGTTCTGGCAGCTAGAGACCTAGCATTTAAATATATGAGCCTAAGGGGGACATTCTCATTCAGACTGCCATAATAATTCCTTCTAAGTCACTTGTTCTCTGTGAAAGGGAGGAAAACACTTCTTCATGACTAAGTTCATGTCCAAGGACCCTATCACAAAAGACCGAATAAGCAGAAAAAAAAAGCATGCAGATTTATCTAACATAACTTTTACATGATGTTGGGACCTTCAGAAACCAAGGGGAGCAGGTATACTCAGGATAGAGAATGAATGGAAAGAATGACTGCACAGAAGGCTAAGGTGGTGATACACTAAAAGGGAGTTAACGCCTCTTTACAAATATTCTTCCCAGCATCTCCCCATCTCCAAAGATAAGGATGTTTCTCTCCTGCAGGTATGAGGAGGGGACCCCTGGAATGCAGGTTTTATAACATGCTTCAGGAAAGAAGGGTGAGACATTGAACACACTCTTCCTGCTTCTGCTTTTTGCTCAAGTCCTAACCCCCCAAGTCCCATCACCTATGATGCTTCAAATGTCCAGGTATCAGGGTCCACTGCCTGATTCCAATCTCCAGATCACCCACTATTGCTCTACTATTTCCCTAGCCAAGCCTTGGACTCCAGGGTCCTCCAATGCACGTTCTTTGCAGGCCTGTCTTGCTCAGCCTTGCTTGTCTCTCTCCTCACCTTCCACAGCAACCACTCACAGCTCTGCAAATAGGATCTGTTGCCTATTTGCAGATTGCCCACCTTTTACAAAACACTAGTCTCCTGGGTATAAGGGGTATGTAGAGTTCCTCTCTGTATCTTTGTACTTGGCACACTTACTGGCTCATAATGACCTTGGTTAGATGGTCTTTAATTTGATTTATAGCTAATGCATCACAAGCCAGCCAAGCTTGAATGTATTATTTTTTTCCTCCAATCCAACACATTCTTCCCACGTGCCTCCAGAACAGCCTATACATAAGCAGTGAAGAGTATGCCAGGGCTGGTTATTTATACATTGGGCCATCCTGCTGCACTGTGAGGTCTAAGAGGACAGGGCACCTATTATACAAACCAGCACCTCCAGCATGGAGCAGTGTGCCCGACTTAAAATGTACGCTAAATAAATATTTACTGAGTGTCAACTAAAGTCAGCACGATGAAGAATGGCTCTTGTTAACCTCATGCTTATTACTCACTGCTGCGGTAAAAGCTACCAAAAGGAGGAAGATGAGTCCTGCTCTCAGAGGGCTCGATCCTAACATGGACAAAAGGAGAGCTTTCAAGACAGAACACCATGCTATGCTTGCAATCACTGGTCCCTTTTACGGACTATTCTTTCGATGTTAGAACACTAAAAAGTAGTCTTTTCTTGGACATTGTCCTAATACATAATTTTTCTAAGACATTGTCCTAATACATAATTTTGCTTATTCTGTGATTATTTTTTGATACACTTACTAAATGTGTTGCAGCAAAGAACTATTTGAACACTAGACAAATGTCTGAAAACTAAGTCTGTTTCTCCCTCATGCTTTTTGCACAGTTTTATTTGGGAAATTTTCTTTTGAATTTTGAAATTCTTCCAATTTTGGCAAGAAAAGCTGCTTTTATAATTGTTGCTATTTTAATTATATGCTAAAAAATGAAAGGAATCTTAAACTCATCAAAATATGTCTGTCACCATAGATAGAGGCAAGCTCTTTTGTTTGGTCAAATTATTCATTTTTCAGATAAGTGACATTGTGGACCATGTTTCTATTATGTCCTGAAATCAAAGAAAACTAATGCCAGATCTTTTTAATGCAATGGTAAAAGCTGGTCCAATGGTGTAGCTACAAATTCTTGTAGGAAGTAAAAGAAAAAAGAAAAGAAAAGAAAGAAAGAAAAGAAACTGAAACAGATCAAATGGGCAATCGACAATGCCTTTCTGAAATGAAGGATGCCATCTTGGGGTGTCACCAAAAGCAGGAGCATCACAACATAGCAAAGAGTGTTGTTACTCAAGGACCGCAAGCCAAACAGAACACACAAGCCCATGTTCAGGAGAAAACACTAGCTTTTTACAGAATTCTGTGTAACCTCCAGGCACTAAAATGGTATTGAAAATATTTCCACGTTCACGGGGGAGAGGAGAGAATTTCTTTTCTATTCTCTCAAGTTTAAAAGCAGTATGTGCTGTAGAATGCCTGGGCAGTAAAGAGAAGCACAGAAAGGAAGGGGAGAACAAATGAAGAGTGTGCAATCTCTTGGTCACACACATGCAGGTACATACAGGCGATGGCATTGAAGCTCCTCACGATGACTCTCCTGAGGTCAAACGATAAATTATGAGGGTCCAAACATCTGTGACACCTCAAAAGTGAGTCATGAAATATGGGCCCTATTACATGTTAGTAAAATAGCTCCAATTGCCAAATGCACAAACTGATTAAAGACCAGGTCACATTCTGTCCTAATGGACAGTGTCTTGTATATGCCTTAGTTGAACCCTAACTGAATAACTTAGTTATTCAGATCAGCTAACTTTAGATGTCACAAAACTTCAGTGACCAAATTCATGGGGAAGCAGGCCAGGTTCAACCCTGAATGAGGACAGAATGCAAGCATGCCCTCTGATGCCTAGGACTAAGTAGAGGCAGGAGACTGCCCTTTTTTTCTTTCTTGCCCTAATCTTCCAGGGTAAGAAAAAGGAAATAACTTAAATCAACTTAACAGTGTTCAAAGCCACAGACATCTGAGATTCTGAATGAGAACACCTGTCAGATAATTAGAGCTGAATGTGCTCAAAGCGCTCCACAATTCCAGAGAACTGCATGATGGAGGCAGTTGATGATCTAAAGAGAAGAGCCATCTCATACCACAGCCTAAATCATGCTGCACTGTCCAATTACACTTGCTGCCAGCCCTTGGACTGCATCTTTATATTCTGTTCCTAATAAAACCAAAGCTATTAAAACCAAATTATGTGCCTGTATTATTTTATCTAAAGTAACATGTTAAATCCAAAAGCAAGATTAAACCATTACAAAGGAATGTTACCCAAATAGCCTAGATATTTTTATAAAAGTGCAGTTTTATATTAGAACTATCAGAGTATCAACATCTGCAGCAGCAAAGCATGAGGCTAACTCTCCACCTGCTCCCACCAACCTTCTTCCTGCTGATGCTTCATGGTCATCTGTCATTGTTGTCCCCTTCCCGCCATTCTGTTCATCCTGTTTCTTTGTTTTTAAATATCTTCACTCAAGATCATTTTCAGAATAAAACTCTGTTTTGATGGCACACAGACTTGGCCCTAGTATTATCTGTACTGTGTGCATAACTAGTATAAATAAACACTTGAACACTGATGAATTATCCCATCGCCACCAGCATGAACCAACACTCAGCTTTTAAAAGGCAATAAACAACCTCTTTCAGTTGTACCTTAGCTTATATCCTGCTCTGGATACCGTCACTACCCAGCTAGTGACCCAAGACAGTCACTTAACCTCCCTGTTTTCCTACACACACACACACACACACACACATTTGTATGAGGCAAGCAGCCTAAGTGCCAGAAAGAGACACATCAAAGGACATCATTTAAGGCATGCCTATGGGGAGGTGACTCAGTTGGTAAGTGGCCTGCCATGTTGAATTCAGGAGGGCCTGAGTTCACATAATCACCATGCACATAGAAGCTGAGTACCGCAGCAGGCATCTGTAGCCCCCAGTGCTAGAGCAGAGGAGCAATGAGGGAGCAAGCAGACTCCTGGAGCTTGCTGGCCAGTGAGACCCCGACTCAAAAACACAAGATGCTGGATGCTGGACAAGGAGGACATTCATGTCAACCTCTGACCTCCATATGCAATCAAACACGTGCACACAGACACACAGTAATAACTAGATATGACGTCTCAAGTGAATTATCCCCTGCTTCTAGAACATACCTTATGTTCACACACAGAGACCCGGATGAACTTCACTGCAGGCAAAACAAAGTCTGTTTATATTTTTCTTAATGAATTTTTGGCATGTCAATAATTGTGGGATGATTCTAGTTGGTGGCGATATGGCTATAGCATATTTAAACGCTTGAATCATTTTCCCTAGCATCCCATTACCTGAGGTAGCACCCTATCCAATCTTTCTCTCATAAGCAAAACCAAAAACAAAACCATGAAATGAACACTATTTAGAGTTACTACATTATTTTAAATCCAGCTCAAAAAATGGAAAGAGCTTTTTATTCCCCTCCACAATGTATCCAAATTTCCTTAGTCAAGGCCCAATGATAGGTATACACAAAGAAATGTAGTTACTAAAACACGGGTTTTGGTTTAAATAATTTAGTTTCAAATAAATGTGTGCTTTCTAAAACGTGAATTAATCAAGTACTTCTTGATTCTCACAGACTTTGAAAAAATAACATTTCTTTCTAATCAAGCTGTTCAATATTAACTGTAACCTGCTAAAAATATAACAATTAAAAAAAAAGAAATCTGAGGACAGTGGTGAATGATTGATTGATGAGTTAGGAGAAAAGACATGCTTTGGCAGAGTAGACAGGTAATAAAAGGCATTCCAATAGAGCTGGGAAATAAAAAGAAGATCAGTAAGAACAACAATGGTGTCATATCAGAAGTGGTGACGGGGATTCAGAACTAAATACTGGTACGTGTCAATAACATTTAGATAACAACAGAGAAAACATCCAATCAGTCAGTTCACCCATTAAAAACAACAACAAAAAACGGAAGAACTACAAAACTTCTGCCCTCTGAGCAATAGTAAAGTAAATACAAGTTCCCATTGTATCCAGTTCCTACCCAGAAGCCTTTGAGAAAACTGTAAGCTCTGTCTGGAGGAAGGGACTGAGGAACTACCAGCCGCCATCTGGAAATCACTCCTGTATCCGCAGAAGTCATCAGGCGGCCATCTGGAAGTCTCTTCAAGCAGAATGCTTACAGACTTACAAGGTGCAGTGCCAGGCTGCCATGAGTAACATGGCACTGCGGCATGGACGAGCGCCGCATGGGCGCCAATACTGCAGAAATGTTAACCAGGAGTTTACAGTGGGGTGGGGACAGGCCACCGGGGTCATTTGGATGTTTCTAGTCACCGTGATGACCTTCTGGTGGGCTAAACAGGAGAGCTTGGGATAAGTAAGGATTACCCTACCTCCTGCAAATCTTTCAAATGTTCTACCAGAGCCTCTAGCCAAAGAGTGTGTGATGGACCCTATTTATAATTCGTAAAACCTACAGCCTTTCCCAGTTTACTCATAGGCTAGTGTACTTCTTGCATAGCTTTATATACACTGATTTTTTTCAAAGAGTACAATTTACTTAATTGCAAACTGAGAAAAGTTATATTCTGCATGGCATGGAACTATGTCAAGAGTTGTTCGCTATGATGGGAAGTTGTGTCCACCATTCACAGTGTTTAAGCTACTCACGCAACACACCTACATAACCTGCATGCACAGACGTCACATCTATGGTCGTTCTGCATATTTACATATATACTATTTAGCAACTTATATGTCAGAGCTTCTGGTCTCAATACAAACTTCTGCCAACAATGATTTACTTCCCGTTATTCCATACCTGTCCATTATAAGATAATCCAAACACCCAAGGGAGCTAAATTTCACGCTGTACTCTACAGTACAATCAAACTTTCATAAAATAAAATACTTAACGCATCTTTTTCCTTTATGCTATAGTTATGATTTATCTCACTTTTTAAAATTGTGTTTAGAAGTTTCATTATCTATTACATTTCATTTCAGAAATGCAGGAGGCAAGAACAGGTTGTAAAGGAGGAACAATGAATCTACCAGGGTTGGCTGCCACTAGAGAAAACAGTCTCCAGCGTTTCTATGCAGAAAGACAAAGAGCAAAGGTACAGACAACTGGTGATAGCATTTAAAAACATATCTACTCATGACAACGGGATGGAAATAGTAGAAAGAATTCTGTTATTTGCTTTGTTTTGTTCTTAAGGAATCAGTTTTTAAACTAGTATGATACTTAAACTCACTGCAATGTAATAGACTAAAACACAAAGAGACACGAAATAATGTAGCAAAAATGGATATGCCCAGGGTTTATTATAATTGCTATTATAAAGCATTAAGTATTCATTTATTATCAGAAGCTTTGCTATGCATGGTAAGAGTAGAACTGTCTGCACAAATTTGGTGGAATTAATAACATCAAATATCTCCAATTCATTGTTGGAGGATCCTGTTAATGAATCCTAAAGTCACTCACAGCTTAAAATGGCAAGCTGTGGGATTCTGGCATTCTTACTCCTAATTATAATACATTGCCCCACAGATCTTTAAATTCCCCACATGCTACATAGTTCCCTCATTTATTATGGTTATTGTCTGCTGTAGCTTGTCTTTTGCTACTCTGTGGGTTCTTCTTTCCCGCCCTTTATATCCCCCACCTCCAGTTTCACCCCCTATCACTAGATAGGAGAAAAAGAAGAAGAAGGGGATAATGAGAAACAGAGATCTTTGAATGTAATTTCTTTCTTCTTGTTTCTTCTTTGAGCATGACTACTAACAAACCACAAACCAGACCCCCTGAACAACCACCAACTGCTGCCTCTCGGGGCCCTAGCATTTATATACCCTCTGAACAGCACCCCAGAATTCCAAACATCACACAATCACAGAAACTATCTGCAGCTGGCAAAACCACGTCTTGCTAGAGTTCGAAGCAAATCACAGTCAGCTGCTGGATGCAGCTCCCCATCTTCACACCAGCGATCAAAACATATTACTAAGATATAACCCCTTGGGGGATAGCAGGCAGGCGCTTCGTTCATTCCAAATGATGCCTAGAACATCACAAGCAGCCGGGGGACGTTTTATGGAATACCTACATCATGGAACACTCACAGGAAGCTTTCTGCAGGCCCAGCCACACTGACAAGAACTTACATAGAAGATCTTGACTAATTCTTGTGATAGAAGCCTTCAAGGTAAATGCATCCATCTCCACCCTACAGGTGAGCAAGTAGGATTACATGATACAGTGCAGAGAGTGAGCTGAAACCAAACCAAGCAGTTTACATCGCTGTCAGGGCCTCAGCAGAGATCATGGGACCTCTATTTTTCTACCTTTGGGGGAAAAAAACCTGGACTATGTGCATTAAAATGATGTGCATTAAAATAGTATGGGGGCAGGCACTTGTGGAGAGTCTGCACCTGCATTTCCAAACCCAGAGTGAAGAAAAGCTTAAGGGGCACTTGCAACTTCACACCTTGAAAACAAGAGAGGCACAAACCTACACGCTGCAAGAGAGGGAAGGAACGGCTCCATCAAACACGGTACCAAGGGGAACGTAAGCACAGAGCGGTGTGTGCCTGCTCTCTACTTCCCAGAGTGACAGTATTTTCTCATTTGGGCAAACTGTCTTCGAGAGATGAACCTTTGACATTCCCCTTCAATTTCCTTTCAACTCGGAGCACCGTCCCTGGCATGTTCATGCTTCAAAGGCGACCAATGGGAACAGACTCTGCAGCTATTATTTTTGCCATTTAATCAAACCTGAATAAAGTGCTTGAGTGCATAAGGCAAGTGGGCTGTGTCGAGGAGCTCATGAGAGAGTCCACAGAGAGGCTGCCGGGGTGACAACTCATTGCTTCATGCCACACGGACCATTTTTGCATGAGGGTTGAGAATGTTCTGAGGAAATACACTTCTTTCTCTGTTTGAACAACTGAAAGTAAGAGCAAGTCTGTGCAATATGGTGGCTCGTGGAACAGCATGTGCTAGCTGGACTTTTGACCGAGAGTCCTGCAGGCTGTTCTTCCTCGACATGCCCTCTGCTCAAATACTTTGCACATCTTTTAAAAGCTGTAGCAATTCAGACCAATGATGAAAGCAATATCCACTACTTAAAAGTCAAAATGAATAAAATAGGGACATGGAGTTCCAGAGTCAGCTCGAAGCACAAAAGAAAGAGAATTCTTGGTGCTGGCATATGACCTCAGAAAGTCACAGCCACATTACTGTAACCACAGAATTTACCTGTCATAAGTAGATACAGTGTGTCTTTCCCAGAGGTTCCAATTTAGGATTAAAGCTCTTCATGTTTCAGATTTAGACAAAATTCTCAGCAACAGTAGTCAGGCGGGCCTGACCTGCCACTAATTCCCTAGGCCCGGTATTTTCAGCATTAGTGTTTTGGAACACCATCTTCCTTTGGGCTCTGACATACGCACATTGAATCTACCTTTCTCTCCTCAACCCCAAAACCTAGCAAAAAACACAACTCTGAGTGGCACCTCCCTCCAGAGCATTCATTTATGTTCAAATATTCTGAATATCAGCTTCTGCCCTCTAAAAATAAAACTACATCACTGAAAGAAAACTACAAGCTAAATTTATGACTTAAAAGATATTAGCTACCTTCAGTGAAACATGAAGCAGTTTTACCTTAACCACCAACTTTTATTCTGCCTCTACTACAGAATTCCTTTTAACAGAGGATTTAGTTCCTTCCTAATCACAAGAAGAAATGCCTTCCAGAATAAAAGTTAAAGCTACGAGTTCCTCAGTGGAGCTGGCCTTTTATGAGTCCAGTTTTGAATTTCATTTCCTATGCCTGAACCAGTCTGAGTTTCATAGTTGGACTCCTCACCTCTGTTCCCAACGCCCTAGTTCATCTTCGATGCTATTACCAGAGTTATCTTTCTAAATCAGCACATTCATTTACCCTCCTGCTTGGAAGCTGTAAAACGCTCTGTGCTACATAATAAAGTCTACACTTTATACCGCAGCCAGCAAGAAGCCCCACCAGCAAAGCTGCCTTCCCTTCCCAGACCACGCACAATGAAGCTCAACATGCTCCATGCTCCACAGACTGGGAACAGGCCAGTCTTCACCACAAGGCATGGGGAGATTACTCATCCGGCTTCCTCAGTACCTCTGTCTGTCTGCCTCTGAAATTTGAAGTAAGGTTTGTCTTCACAAAGCCTGGACACTCAGGTTAGGAGAACACACACTCCTACCTGTGTGTTCCCAGGACACACAGGCGGTACTATTTAATGTTGGAAGATGTTCATCTTATCATGATGACTACTACAGATGCTTGCTTTTCTTCTCCTCTCTGGCATGAGATCAAGGATCCTGTCTGTTTAACACCAGAGGGACATAACAAAGCACACAGCATAGCCATGCTCAGTGAATGCTTTCTGAATAAAAGGTGTTCCCAAAACGTCACCTTTCTGTCCTCAAATGTCTTTGCTAGCCACTGGCATCCCCAGAGACCTCTGGAGCTGCAGATTCTCTTAGGTGCTCTAGGAATAAGAGAAATGAGTGCTATCTAAAAGAGAACTGCTTCCTGCAAGCATGCAGCCATCTGTTATTCCCGGAACTGCTCACATGAAGACGAGTCACAGCTCAAGTGGTTTAACCTCCACGGGCTCAATGTGGGGTGTGGTGAAGAAGTGAGGGGCAGGACAAGAACCCAAGGACCAGCCTCTGGGCTCCAGGGTAGCACTGTTCAGCCCTTTGGCAGAAAAGCACCACGGGAGAAAGAGAAGCCACTGGTAGGTATTGTCCGAGGGTGTCTTCCTCAGAAGTCATTCCTGGGTATTTACCTTTCTGGGCAACCCATCCCACTGCCCAATGCAGATCTGCTGTGGACATTATATGTGTAAACTTCCAATCAATGACTGAGGAACCGGAGAAAGGCCTGGTTAGAGCCAGGACAGTTCTATACCTTCCTACATTCCCACCACAGGCTTCACAACTCTGACCACGCCTACTCTGCCAGGGCAACAACAAAACACTCTACACTTTAAAGATGTCACAGACAGAAAATACATCTCAGCTTTAGTGACTACTGGTGATTTTATGCCAAAATATTTCCTTCTTAACTATTCCAATTAGTCCTTACAGAGGTGAGTTCAAACTATAGTCTCACGATTTTTATAAGAAAAATAATTAAATCTGACATACTCTCCCCCTAAGAATGTAAGATTTTTTAAAGTTATGTGAATGCCTATGTGTGAGGAGAGGTGAGATTCAGAAGAGAGCTTGGATCCATCTCCTGGAGCTGGAGTGGCAGGAAGTTGTCCACTGCCTGACACAGGTGTGCTAGGAACTGAACTCAAGTCCTTCACAAGAGCAGTACACATCCTTAATTGCTGAGCCATCTCACCGGCCCCCAACCCCTGAATTCAGAACGGGCTCTTTATTCATGATGCACACAAGAGGATGCAATTTACAATTAGATATAAAAGCACTTTATTAAAACACTTTTTATGGAACTACAGTAATTTCCCTTTTATAGAGTTATAAAGCTGGACCGAAAAAGGTTATGGTATTTAACCAAGACATCTTTGCAGAACTTGAGGGCAAAATGAAGAACCGTGGAGCGCGGCGTCAGCTGTGTTTATAATGTGTCCAGAAAGCGCACATTGACAGATGAAGGTTAATTCAATTCTTAGCACCATTTCTGGTGAACGCTGTTGTTTCCTAGGACTGGGGAAATCCTATTGTCTATGTCAATCAGTAATTTGGCTGACTCTAGAAGGTACTTAGAAATTACATGAAGCTGATGACATAGTGACTATACTGGATTTATAAAGTTAAAAGAGCTTTTAAAGAAATTAATCAGATTATGTTGGGCCAAGATTACTGTCAGCACTATTAAACTCCAAGTTCTAAATTTAAAACTTAAAATAAGTGAGTTAACAAACAGACAAGCCAGGATCATGCATTACAAACTTAGTATTGTTAAAATGACAATCGCCCAAAGCAGTCTACAAATTCAGTGAAATCCTTATCAAGATTGCTGTAGCATACTATGTTATTAAAAAAACTATAGAATTCATATGAAATTGCCTAAGAGTATAAGAATAAAAAACAATGTTTCAAATTAATCAAAAATACAGGTATCACATCTTCTAATTTCAAAGCTTACTGAATGGTACAGTAATAGAAAGTATACTGTCAAGATATCTCAGTGGGTAAATGTTCTTCCTGCCAAGCCTCACCGGAGTTCAAGCCCATGACCCAAATGGCAGGAGAGAACCAACTCCTGAACATTGTTCTCTGATTCCACATGCTCGTTGTACCATGTGCTCCTCTCAGAATCACAGATACACAAAGTAAGTAATTAAATGATTTTTCCTTAAAAACGACAGTGTTGTCTACACACAAAGACAATTCTCAACCAAGCCTATAGTTTTCTCTAATCTAAGAACCAAGAAAGATGCACATTATCACGATTGATAGCTTTAGGCAGTAACTGCCCTGCTCAAACAAAATACAATAGGGGAATATCTACAGGCCCCTTCCCACCCATGCCAGCAAAGACTGCAGGAGTGTCAGGAGTCCTCACTTGCCAGGCATCCCTGCAGGATTTATATAATGAAAGCTCAAACAGGGAGCCCAGATGTGAATCATAAGACACATCTTATGATAATATGAATGATAAGACAATTGCCCTCTTGAAAGTGAAGATCACACCAGAAGACTGGACCTCCATCCTAGGCACATAGCAATGAGGTAAGGACTCTGCCCTCCCTGCCAGAGGTAGTCTGGAGGAATACCACACCCACCACTAACAATAACATACCACACTATCTGCTATCCATGGAAGCCCCTTTCCTTTGCACTTGGGGGACATCAGCAGAGCCCAAAGGGAGCCGGAGCTCTTACTCCCACCAAGTTGTAGACCGCTGGCCCCTCAGGGTTGGTCCAGAGATTTAAGTCTACACATGTGCCATGATGACAACAGGTGGCTCCTCTCCTCTCCTCTAGCACAGTGTCAGAGGGAATCCACTAAGGGTCCATTTAAATGCTGTCAGCAGCTAGAGGACAGCTGAAAAAAGCTTATACTAACACCCAAGGAAATGTCAAATTAACCGAGAAAAGGTAACTGAAATAAAGCAACCTGAGAAAAAGTGAATGCCGGCATTATCTGACAAGAATGTTGAAGTTGACATTACAAAAATGCTTTCAACAAGAGATGGGCAAAGTGGATTTAAAAACCTATCCGAGATTAAAGACAAAGCAACAGACTTTAAATAGAATAATCTTTGCAAATAAATGGGGGAAAGTACGATATATTATAAATATAGTTTTCAAATAAAAAAGAAGAAAAGGCTATAGTAATCAGATGAATAGCTGCACAGGAAGACAGCTGACCAACACGCACCCTGGCAGTAGGTAAGTATAAAAATTAAAAAGAAAATAAAAAAGACTTCAAATCAACAATCCAAGATCTTACCTCAAAAACCTATGAAAAAAATGTAAACTAATTCCATAGGAGACAGAAGGAAGGAAATAACAAAGACAGCAACAACAGTGACTGAAAAATAGAACAGGGAACTGTGTAGAAAATGCAGGAAAGGTTAACACTTTCAAAGGACAAACAACAAACAGACACATCCAGCCAGACTTATAGACAAAAGTGACCATGTGACTCTCCTTTCTTGTCATCACAGGGGGTTGACAGGCATGGGGAGGGGTGTGAGGAGGAAGGACAGAGGGAGGGATTATGGGGGGGAGGGAGAGCTGTGTGGGGAAGGGGTAGCTTCACCTAGCAGACTCAGGAGAAAGACCATCTCAGGGAACTTAAAACTGTGCCTTATGAACATACTTATTGTTATTCACTTTTCATCCCTGTTGTGGCCCCATGGCTCCTTCCCTCCCAGCCCCTTCCTTCCTCTCCCTCCCCTTGTCCTCAGAAAAGGAGAGCTTCCTTTATCATCCACCCCAGCTCATGAAGTTGTATCAGGACTGAGCTTGTCCGCTTTCCCTGTGGTCTGGCAAGGCAGTTCTGCCAGGGGAAAGTGATCAAAAGGCTGGCAAGTGAGTCCATGTCCTGTGCAGTCCCCACTTCCCTTACTAGAGGACCCACAGCTGTCCATCTGCTACATCTTTGTAGGGGGCCTAGGTCCAGTTCCTGCATGGTCCTTGGTTGGTGCTTCAGTCTCAGCAAGCCCCTCTGGGCCCTGGTTAGTTGGATCTGTTGGTCTTGTGGAGTTCCTGGCACCTCCAGGTCCTTTTCTCCTTCCTCCCACTTTTTCACAAAATGCCTTACACCCAATGTTTGGCTGCAAGTCTTCACATCACCTCTCAGAGGACAACTCTGTCAGGCTCCTGTCTTCATAGGTTCATACCTATTATTTTTTAGGAACAGGAGGGAGAGATGAACTCACCTGATATCAAAGTCATGCCTGGAAACATTTTGGTTTCAATGATAGCCACAGCTAAGCTAGCAATCGGCACTGCTGAATGTTATTACAGTTAAAATCATAGGCTAACTTTATTTTTCATTTTTAATCTTATAATTAAGCTATCACTGTCTATAGGCTGAAAGCACTCCCAATGTAACGTGATCAACTAATTAAAGATGCGCTATATTTAGACCACAAGAACCCATTTCTTGCACAGGCAAGATGGCCCTGGGGAAATGGCAAGGACGTGACACTTCAGTAACATGACACTTTAATCTTCCTCTACAAACCACATCTCTTACTTCCCTTCAAAAGCACATCAGCGTGCCTTGTCACTCGCTGGATTGCATTAAGAAAAATGTTTTTATTTCCTACCTTCTCTTCTAAAAGTGGCACGTGGCTGACATTTCAGGAAGAATGGCCTTCCCTTGGATATATTCTTTAAGAAACCCACTCCAAAAATTACAATCCAGTCTATTCCACATTGTCATGATTTAAGAGAGGGCTTGCTGAACAAGGCTTCAACAAAATACGTCATTTATGCAACTTAGAAATGAGATACATCATTTAAAATTTTATGGGCAAACTGTAAATGATACAGCTACATTTTTTATAAGATAAATTAGCACTATTTATTTGCCTCTACCAGGTGCACTGGTAAACTTCAGGATCTCTGTCTGTTTGGAAATGTTATGCAAATTATGTGTAGGTGCACCTATATGCCTAGCTTTCAACAGCTTCTCAAATATATCTGCAAAACAAAGGGCATTTCAGGAACTACAGATTTATGAGGGAAAGGCCACTGCATTACTTAAATATTAAGTACACAAGAGTAGGCCCTCTGTCTTTCAGGGGACTTAAGTAACGAGGTATCTTACTACTTCCTTCTACACTAGTATGCAGCTGAATTTCCCCACACTCCATCTTACCAGCTCATTTTAAACTTCCAAATACATTTCCAAAGTACCGAATAATAGATATTTACTTGTGCTTGTGTGTTTGCCTGTGTGTGTCTATGTCTGTGTATGCATATGTGTATTACATAAATGTGTTCACTTACATGTGCGAGGTTGAACATGAATATGCACATGTGTATTTAGAGGTCACAGAGCAACCTCAGGTGGGAATCTTCAGACACTGTCCACCTTGTTTTTGGAACTAGAGCTTTTCATAGGCTTGGGATTGCTAATTTGGCCAGGCCTGCAGCCAGGGAGCTGCAGGAACCTGCCTGTCTCTACTTCCACAGCTCTGGAAATGAAGAGCACCATGCCAGGGGTGGCCTTTCACATGGGTTCTAGAGATTGGACCCAAGTCCACTAGCCTGCGTGGCAAGCGCTCTCACTGAAGGAGCTACCCTGCCTGCCGTAACTATTTTCCAAGGAGGCATGCTTATATACCACAGCAATCCAAACTTTAGAAGCCCTAGAAAATGTGTCCAAAAGATGCAGTAGATATGTCTGAATGTCTGCTGTCTAATTGCTCAGCTAGGGCTGCAGGCAGTGGTGAGTAGCTTCACTGGTGCGCAGCTACGTTAATATTGCAGGTTAAGAAGATTACCATTGATTAGAATATGCTCAAAAATGCAGAGAGTGACGCTTTCTCCTATTATGATATGTGGAGGGGCCACGGTGGCCGTCATCTATCTGAAAGCTTTTCTTTTCAAACTTTAAAAATTCTGCCTGTCACTATTGCTCTCTGTGAACTGCTCAGGGGCCCCACTCTCATCCATTTTCTGTAGCGAGGCTTAGACATGGTGCTTGGTGGCTCAGGCCAATACAAAATGCTTTTGACTTATTGGTATATGATATGATCTAATTAAATCCTATAAAGTGAACCTTTGGAAGTGACCCTAATTTACATAAGTTAAGTACATTCTCAAATGATAGAAGGCCACAAGCAAGCCAAGTTGGGAGTGTGTCAAGGTCTTCCACAGAACTATCTCTTCTAAGAACATTCATTAAGTTATCCCCAAACGATGAAGTAACCAGGCAAAGAACATGCTTAACATGCAGAGCTCACAAGCCATCCTAAAAATCCATCATCTTAAAGCTTCTTAATTAAAATGATTTGGCTATTTTCGGTAAAAATATATTACGCACTTAGGATGCACACAGAGCTGAAATGATTTTCGTGTAAAAATCAAAATGATATTTTAAATAAAAGAGATGCATTCAAACGTAGTCATCAGAAAGGCCCTGCCAAGAGCCATCTATTTCTGCTTCCAATCTGGCCCATTTCTATTCAGTTAAGTTTTACCTAGTTTTGAAAGTCCTGTAGAAGTATATGAATAGCCATGGGTGGCTTTCCAATACCATTCTTCATTCAGTTATCCTAACGAGAGAAAAAGAAAATGGAGTTCTCAAATATGGGTGTGACCCCTCTGACCATGTGACCGTTGGATCAGGGGAGCCTGGTAATGGTTCTTTGTCATTTGTGTCCTGAGATCTCCTAGGCAGATGAGGAGTTACATATGTTCTTCGTCTACCATCTTGACATTGTGCCATGAGTGCAGTGAGAGCCACATGCAGTCCATTCTACAGAATTTATACTCAAACCAATTCTGATTAATGTGGTCATCTTTCCTGGTTTGGAATTAGTTCCCTCCAATCACATGAAAGCAGCCATCAGGTTGAGAAGTGATTCGGTTTTAAAAGAAAAGACTTTTTTTAATGTTATTTTGTAGGGCGTGCAGGGAACATGCTGTGGCATGTGTGTGTGGGCCAGAAGACAACTTGTACAGTTGAGTTCTCTCCTTATACTCTGTAGGTCTCAGGCACTGAACTCAGGTTGTCAGGCATTGGTGGCGAGTGCCTCTACCCATGGAGCCATCTTGCCTGCTCATGCTCCAGTTTTTGGCATGCCGATCATTAAGAAAATATTGGTTTGCCATGCTCAGAGTTGAAAATTAAAAGCACTTTAGATGCCCAGAGGCAAGTGGGAAGAATTAATCTCCTATCACTTTCCACTTTTGGGTGGGAGACCATTTCATTCAGGACTGGATACATACAGCGATATATATGTATGTGTGTATGTATGTGACAAAGAATGTATGTATGTCTGTGGAGACAAAGAAGCTAAAAAGAGGTAAGGTTTAAGCAGGACCCTAAGACTATCAAGGAGCTAGATGAAAAAGGCAGAGGCTGGGAAGACACACAGCAGGCCCCTGCAAGTCAGACACAGAGAAAGCAACTGGCCAATAACACAGTTTTAGGTAAGGAATACAGTTGCCAAGTAAGTAAGAAAATGAGTGGATGAACCTACAGAGAACCCTAGAACACATGAAGTAAAACAGCAAGGGACTGAGTCAACCTAGAGAGATGGGAAGTTGATAGCTGCTAGACTGGACCAGAGATTCAAAAGGACTCGAGGGGTGAGTAACCAGTATGAATCCATCCTCAAAGCAAGATGAGGAGACACACCAGACAGGTGTGGAGGCACAGGCCACTCATCCCAGCAGGAGTCTGAGACCAGCCTGGGCTGTACAAGCTGTCTCAAAACAAACATGCAGAAGACCACAAATCCCTCACGGTTATACAGTGCAAATTCTACTCATCTATACAGACCGTCCTAAGAGCAATGAGAATGTATTAAATATTTTAATCACTATGAAATAAGTGATTGAGGAAGATCAATCAGCAGAAGTGAAAACTTAAGAAACAAAAGCCGAATAATAACTGTTGCTTTTTTTTTTTAACTACAAAGACAATCTTGGGTGTACATGTGATATCTGAACTTTCAGGGTTAATGGGCTTTTAAGTAAATTGAGTCATAATTCAAGTATTATAATAAGCCGTGTATGAGGTGAACAGTTGAACGGGTATTAATACATGCACAACATCATGTAACTACCACTGGTACCTATCTCTAAACAAAACATCTCTATCATCCTCGAAAGGAACCTTGAGTAGTGACTTCCCTGCCTGCCATTAGTCCATGAATTAATACTCATCAATCTTAGCCTGAATATGCCTTTTAACATGCAAGGCCCCTAACGTGAATGCTGTGGGTGTCTGCAAGGAGCGAACCCTCTGCAGAAGACAAATGATTATCTGCCAAAGATCTATTGCCAGAACCCAGGATATATCACAGGCAATTCTCCTTTCTACCTGCCTGATGTGGCATTTTCAGTTTTCAGGGTTCATTAAGGTTTTTAAACTATCACTGAGGTTCCCCAATGCAAAAGTTGCTATTGTTTTTCTCCCCTTTAGATGCCACAATAACCTAAATAGAGTGGCCCGATCAAAGAAGGCTTAAGTAGACGGGGTGCAGCTAATCACTCACTTCACAGCCTCAGCTCATAATTGATTTTTCCTTGCAGCCTCAGAGTGAGACAGAGCTCTGTCTAGAAATGCATGCGTTTCTCTGCTGGGCCCGAGATAGATGGAGTGGATTAGAAGTTTAGTTGATTTTTTTTTTCACTTGAAAGCAAACAGGAAGGTACTTGCATTAAATTTTATATAATGTGACTGCTGGGTGTCAAGATGGCTCTTCAGTGTATGACTGTACACCATGAAACAAGGAAACTTCCTAATTTCTTTCAGAGATCATGTGGCACTGAGTTGTAAAGGAAATCCTATTAGGATTTATAACCTCTCCTCTGCCAAATGCTCATAACTATTTTCTTCTCTGATTTACTCTCCAAGTACAAAACAGCTTTAGAAGAGAGAGGGAGGGCGGGGTTGAGAGGGGATGAGGGAGGGGTCTGCAGCTGGGATACAAAGTGAAGAAATTGTAATAAACAAATAAAATTTAAAAAGACAATAAGAACTAGCTCATCAAAGATAAGATGTGTCTTTCTTACTTTTCCCAGTCTATGTACATTGCTTATGTGCATGGTCTATGTATATGGTCCATGTACATGGTCTATGTACGTGATCTAAAATCCATAAACAGCATGGGTGCTTCACATACCATTTCAACTGAGTCATCCAAGCGCTACAAACTCACACATAGCCTCACACCATCTATGAAAGATATTAGTAGTAAAACAATTCCCTTCATGATATTTAGCTTCTGGGATGAAGCAACAAGAAAATAGCGTGTCTGGGTCAATCTACCTTTTCATATATTTCCTATGCAAAAAAAAATCTATATTAAGTTTAAACACACTCACTCTTTATAGATTAGTTATATGGAAAAAAATATGTTAAAAGGTACTCTAGTCCTTGTCTGCTGGTCACAGTCTAATTCCTTCTATAATTCCATCTCTTCAGTACTGCAGGGGAGTTGCAACAACAGGGACCCAGGAGGCCTGGCCTTCAGGGTCAGTCACAATAGCCACCAGCCCACCGCCAGAGAGCCATTCAGACTGAAGGATTTCATCATTTGCCTTCACAATGCCTGAGCACCCCGGGGGATCCTCCATACATAATTCAGAAGCAGCAGAAAGCACATGTTATAATCAATAAGGAGCGATGGCACAACCCCCAGCAGGTTCCAGAGCATTAATATCTGATCAAGCTTCCGGAGAAAATTTAATTTTTTATAGATGAAAGACCTAAAAATTAACCTCTTAACCTTATGTTTACAAAAAGTATTTCCCAAGGGATTATTTTTTTAAAGGTTTAAAATCATACTTAATGAGGGTAGATGGCTAAAACAAGTATTTCAGTACATAGGCGAATGGCTCAGGATTAAAGAGAAGAACAAAATTAGAATTTAGTTTACCTAGTTTTGTGCCCCAAAACATTCCTAATTTGATATTTGGTCTAATCTTTAATGACCATTTTAATAACCTCTGTCTTACAGAGGGTTTAAACGACACCTTCATTTCACTTCTCAGCTGGCAATTCTCTTTATTTCAGGGATGATTCTGGAGCATTCTGTCCACAGTTTCTGCCCTTCTGGACAAATGGACAAAACTCCCTTTGTCCATTCTTAGCAGAACATTCAAACTGCATGCCATAGGCAATAACATGGCTGATTCTGAGATAGGTTTGCTAAATACGAATGGTAAATTTTGATTTCGTGATTACTCATCTTTGCCTTTAAGTGTGAAAATCCTGAGCTGTGAAGATACAGCACAGAAAGTCACAAATGTACAGCGTATTCTAGAGTTTTGAGCGCTGGTTTTCAGCCTCAAAGTTTATTTTGTTTAAGCTGTCAGAAGAATTTGAATGTCTTTGCACAGTCTCAGGAGAGAACCAACTGAGAATCACGGTAAAGTAAAGGACAGCAGGTCCTGGAGAATCGTCTCTACCAAGACTTCCAAGAGTTCCCCTTACTCATTAGCCAATGCGAGGTTCTCTACTTTATCCTGCTCTCTGTTTCATTATATATTGTCTGATCAGATAACTAAAGAAAGTACAATACAATAATATTTAAAGACATTATCTTTTTTAAAGAGGTCAACTGAAGAACACACCCAAACACAAACTAAGATATTCTAATAGTGGCCAAGGATCCTTGAAGAACACTGAGTTATACAGGAAGGAGGAAGGACATTGGGGCTCTGAATTCCATCTGTACGTCTTTGGACATGTATCATTTTCTTCAAGGACATTTAGCCTAATGTTGGTTACTGGGACTCATGATTGGTCTGTGGACCTTGTCAATCCCACAGATAGGAGGAGAAAGACAACAGAACCATATCATGCCCAAGTTAATAAAAACCAGCTTTATTCATGTACTCGGGCTATCTCTCCTAAGGCCACTGGATGTGAGGAAGACAAGGTTTTTATACAACAGGAGTAAGGGACTTGTGAATGGGTAATTTGGCAGGCAAATACAGAAGAAGAACATAAGCATAACAAGTTGGTCATAACAACCTTCTGAAATAAAGGCATGGTTGCAAAGTGTTCGCAACAAGATGGCCATTATAACGTGGTCACAATAGGTTGGTCATAACGAACTTTGGAAATAAAGACATGGTGGCTGTTTCCTCAAATGGGCGGGACAAAACCATTTGTAGTCAAGGTTACAGGTGGGACATAGCTCAATCCTTGAGGAAAATCATGAACAGGAATGAACCTAGTTCATCTTTACTATAAGATGGAGGCAGGCTGGTTCATGGGGTTAAGAAGGACTATGGCCTTATACAAAAGACAGTGTATTTTTCCAGCAAACGTTATATGCTCACGGACCATCAGGTAATGACAGCACCAGTGATGCCTGGGGCACCATCAGTCACCCCGCTGTACAACAAAGACACAAGTGACAGCAGCCAGGCACCGTATGCTACCGTCACCAGGGCGTCACCGTCGCCACAGCCTGTTGTTGCTGTGGAGGGGTACTTCGTAAATGCCCATCCCTGTGCCTGGCTTACCAGGGTAGAAAGAAGCCTGGCACCTTTGGAGCATCATCAAGGTCAACAGTTACTGTGTTATATCACTTGTGACAAACAAAGAGGTGTGGGCAGCTACTCAGTGGGATAGCTTTAGGTGGCCTTGTGCATTCAATTCCTGTGTTCTTCTTAGAGCTAGTGATTCTCAGGAAAATGAAATGAAATCTCAGGCAGTTGAGAGTCTACCAAACACCCGGGATCACATAAACCTAATACATCTTGAATTGGAAATCAATGTTCTCCTCTAGTTCCCCATACTCAGTACCAGTAACTTTGCCAAGACACTGGAACTTCCTGGTCTTAGTTCCGACCTTTAGCGGCTTCTGAAGGGAGGGTAGAAGGTTCTATGGAGATGCTCAGAATAGAAACTCTGCTCAAATCATGCATCACTGCACAGTTTATAACTTCCCAGGAGGCTTTAACAGAGAAGCCTTTCACAGTAAGCTCTCATGTCTGCCTTGCAGTCATAGGTACATATTCATAGCATACCATGAAAGTAAAGAAATCACAGCAGTCCTATGTGACGCATCAGAGACGTCCAACTAGTTAAGCACAAATTTTCAGGATTTGAATCATGTTTGATACCCCAAGGGCATGGTCAGCCGCCGGGTTTCTCTTCTCCCACCTGGCAAGTCAACATCATTTATCTATGTGTGAGACAAACATCCTGCTACATAACCCACAAAAGGGCGCTGGATCACAGTACTTGACGTTTGATGTAATCCAATAAAGGTGACTTTCGCAAAGCCTTGCACTCCTCCTCACAGGCAGCAGCATAGTTAGCAAAATGCTTCCAGAAGCCCCCTCCACACCCTGACTGTCCTCATGAGCTATGTACTGTCACCTAGCAAGGCTCTACTCACTCCAACCACAGCATCCCCGTAGAGCTGAAAAGACGTGGTGGACACTGGATTGAGAGTTGAAATGCTGCGGCCTCCCCATAGCTCTCTTCAATGCTGGCCTGTGGCCTAAAATTCCTCTCCTCTTCCCAGCAAAACACTGAGGAGGACCAAGCCTTCCAAAGCAAATGCCACCTTCTCAACTCTATTTCTTCTTAGCGCCATGTTCTTGTCTCAGCAAGAACATGATTTTAGTGGTTGACGTTCACTTCTGTGTCTGTAATAGTGTCATGATGACTGACCCATTATTATTAGACTATGGTTCTTAATGAAACTACATTTCACTGTAGCATCAAAACCACTCCTGCTGAAATTGATTAATTATACCTTAGAAGGGAGTAATAAAACTTTCAATTTCTGGACACATAATAGGAAGCTGCTGTTTTATGAGAATGGATAAAGTCAGATACCCTCCCTATCAACAAATTCCAAGAATCTGCATTTATCCTTTTTCCCCTCTTCTCCAATCAGGGTTCTTGTTAATGACAGGAGCAGATCATAATTTAATTAGCTGACACTGACTGGCAATCTACCCATTTCTAGTTAATTGGAATCATTTCATAGAACTATCCATAAAGGCCCACTTTGCATAACTAACAACCTTCATAAACAAGACCTCAGGAAAATTGCTGACTCGTAGAAACACACAAAGCATCTGAACACGGTCACCGTTGCACTTGCCTGAAAAGTAAGGGATGTGGAATCTCCCTTTCAATGTGATAGATATGGCTTATACCAGAAGCTTGAAATCATTACCAGAGACTGCTCAGAACTACCAACAGTGGACTGTGTCCACCACACAGAAGGACCACTCCACGCTGTAGGCTAGAGGGGAAGGAGCCACTTCTTAAACTCATGATGCAAAGCCTGGTACAGCAGCATAGAGCTACAATCCCAGTGCTGGGGAGTTGAGCCCCGGCTCAGACGCAGAGTGAGACCCTGCTTCATAATAAGCAGACATGATGAGAAATGCAGTAATAGCCAAATGTGATATGTGTAGCCTTAGGGTCAAATATATACTTCATCTCCCTGCAACGAGTTGAGACTTTAGCTCTAGGAACAACTGTGAAGGAATCACTGGAATAAAGAGAGTAAGTGTGTGTGTGTGTGTGTGTGTGTGTGTGTGTGTGTGTGTGCACATACTATGTAGACAATAACTCCTGAAAAGTGGGAACACATTTAGGTTCTTAACCTCTGAGCCATCTCTCCAGCCCCCTCATTTAGGTTCTTTTAGGAAACAAGGTCCATGAAATTGAACACTGGAAGGAAAAAAAAAAAGAATTAAGTAGGTTCCTTGTTACTGAAAGCCAGGCTCCCTGGAAGTCTTTGTTTGTTGTTTGTTTTTTAAACACTAAGATGATTGCTCATGGTATGATAATATTTTCAGTCTTCTCATCCACATGTAATGTTTTAGGAATTGGACTGTGTCAATGTGGAGGTGCTCTGGGAGCCTGCCTCTCCTTCCCTCTGAGAACCCCACAGCTACAGAAGCTTTAGGAAGAAGCACCTTAGGCCAGGCAGCATCCTGGACTCTCTGACACAGTGCTGCTGTGTTCACTGACAGAAGGACATGGGCTGGGAACTCACACCGGAATTTCAGTCTCAACTCTGTCACTGTGGTTGCAATAGGACATGAATAGGTTCCTTAACTTCTAGGGCTCCAGGTTCTTATTTGTAAAATGAAAGCAGAGATACTAACACCTAATTTAAAAGGTTGTCCGACATGCATGTCAAATGTTTACCAGCTCAATGGATAGTAGCTGTGTTTTCACAATTAGTTCACACTGAATTTGGTCAGTATACTCACTGAGCAGTTGACAACAAAGTAAATAATTCTGTGCCAGTGTTTGAAGTGTTAGAAGCCCTACCAATGCCTACCAGTGCCTGAGGCACTAGAGTTAGGGCTAATTCCCACCCTAGTTTTATTAACTTATATTCCAATAGTTTCTAAAAGTAAAATTTGCAGAGATGCTATGGTAGTTTGAATAAAAATGGCCCCCAGAGGTTCATATATTTGAAGTCAGCAGGGAATGGAAATGTTCGAAAGGATTAGAAGGATTAGGTAGTATGGCCTTGTTAAAAAACTGTAGCGGTGGGGTTTAGAAAACCCATACCAGGTTTAGATGTGGCCCCTTCTCTCTGTGGGATCAGGATGTAGATCTCAATTACTTCTCCAGCACTATGCCTGCCATACTTGACGCCATGTTCCCAGCCATGACGATAATGGACCAAGCTTCTGAAAATGCAGGCAAAGCCCCAATTAAATGCCTTCCTTATAAGATTTGCCGTGGTCATGGTGTCTCTTCACAGCAATAGAACAGTGACTAAGACAGTAGCTCAGTGACTAAGACACTTCAGTACAAAAGAGTCCAAGTCCAAAAGGAAGGGCATGTGTGTAGTCTGATCTCCAAGAAGCAAATAACTGTAAGGTGGAGGGCACGACAAAGAGGTCCTTCACTTTGTAACCTACCTCTTGCCCTGTCAAGAGTTGACTGTTTTAACTTAAACAGTCCCTTTAGTGCCCAGGGAGGAGGCCATGACTGCTGCTGGCTCTCATGATGGACTTCATGGACCTAGAGCTGATGAGGACCACCTTCACAGAGAGGCCTGATCTTCTGATGGAGTTTGAGAAAGACAAAACAGGAAGAAATGGCAGCCGGGATGTGGAAGGTCACTTGGGGCAAGAGAGAAATGGGAACGGAACGAAGCAAACTGCCAGAGGAAGGCAAGCAATGGCCTGAAGAAACACAAAGGGGTGGGACCTTAAGCAGGCATCTCACTTGTAATGAGCATAGAACCATCTGTAAGGGGAGGAAAATTGGAAATGGGAGAGGCAGATATACAGATGGATAGATAGATAGATAGATAGATAGATAGATAGATAGATAGATAGATAGATAGATAGATAGATAGATAGACAGACAGATAGATACGGATGATAGATAGACAGACAGACAGATAGATAGATAAGAATGGATGGTTAGATAGACAGACAAATAGATATGGATGATTGATGGATGGATGGATGGACAGACAGATGGACAGACAGACAAGCACCTTAAAAACTCCAGACCCCTTCAAGGTACTCCTCATTCACAGAAGGCTGATGGTGTTGTCAGTGGAATCACAGACACAAACTGCAGAGCATCCTGTGTGGCTCTTGGGGACAGAAGCAGCCTGTTTTCTTGTTAATCCCCAGTAGGCCCAATGGCGCCAGGCAGAGGGGATAATCTGTTCAGAAGTTAGTAAACACCTCCCTACACACACCCAATGTGCTTGCAGTGTCCTGCTCTCCTGCTGTCTAAATGCATGTGTCCCCACGTCAGGCTGAAGCTGGAGCTGCCTGGCACATTTCTCACTGTAAACAGACTCTGCCTGGGCAAACCCTCCAGGGAAGGGACAGGTTGCTGCTCTCTCATTTCCCAGGCTGAGGAAAGGCCTGCCTTCAGGAGCAGCGGCAGCAGCAGTAATTTATTTGCTGGAGAAAGGCCCTGTCTCGGAGGGCTCTTGTCATGAGCCCCAGGTATAGCCAGGGGAACAGCTCTCACTTACTGTGAGACAGGAGAGAAGCTGGGCTCCATAAAGAATATGCCTTCATTACATTCTGAAAGCAATGAGTCAGGACGTGCTCCGCACTCATAATTCCTAGCTCTCATCTACACACAGAGAGATTACCAAGCAAAGAAGGATGGAAGGGAGAAAATGGAGGAAATCTTACAGGCACAGAGGTCTGCTATTTAATCAGCTACATGAGGTATTGGGGGGGGGGGGAGGTGTGATTTAGTGACTTTTAAAATGAAAAACACAATTCTCACTCCAGCCACAGCACCTAGCAACTTCCCAGATCCAACCCTTTTCTCATAGCAAGGTGACATTCATCTTGTATAATAGTGCCATCTGGTCAGGGCAGAACAGGACAAGACAGGGTTGCTACCACACCGCCACAGCCCAGGGTGTGCAAAGTGTTCAGGCCAGCAGCAGAGAAACCTCCAGCCTAGGGTGGTGTTCAAAAATAAGGCTGAAATCCAAGACAACACTAAGAAACTTCGCTTAGCAATGCCAATACCTTAGGGAAGCAGAGGCACATGAATGAATTTCCAAGAAAATGAAAAAAAAACAATAAATGGACTACAAAACAGCTCTTGATCCCCCAACACACACACAGACACAGACACAGACACACACACACACACACACACACACACACACCAAGACAGGGTTTCTCTGTGTAGCTCTGGCTGTCCTGGAAATCAGATACCTGCCTGCCTCTGCCTCCCAAGCACTGGGATTAAAGCTTGGCCACAACCACCCAGTCAGACACAGCCCTTGAGAGATGGTCCTGGAAAAGAAGCAAGGTCAGTGAAAGATGAACACATATGACGTTAAAAATATTACCTGCCACATTTTAATAAAAGGTTTTTAAAAGGAACAATAAAAGGAACCTCAGAGACCGAAAGTGAACCCTTCATTTTCTACAGAAATGGTCATGTCTCCCACCTGACCAATACTAGGTTTTCCTTGAGATGTTTCAAAGAGGAAGATATCACAGCCACACAGTGATTTTTGTTTTCCTCTCAGAAAAGAAATGTTAACTACTTTCACTAACAAAGGGATTAAGTCTGCTCTATGGGAGAATTTCATTAAAAATAATGAGGCAGAAAAAGAAAATCTTGTATTATCTTAATGAATTCAAAAGCTGGAGCATTATTGAGGTGAGCAATATGCCCAGTGTCTTAATCCGATGTAGTCATACTTTTAACAATTACTGTTCAGGATTTCTTCTGCTACATCAGACAAAAGTTCAAAGTACACCAGGCGCAGAGAGCGTTACAACAAACTGTAAGTCTTAAGAACCCCCAAATGAGAATCCCTAGTCTAACTGGAAGGTACAAGGCATGAAGCTTTGGTATGCCCTAAGCCAGTTCCTCTGTTGACAATGCCACCCAAATGTTAACCCTGTGCCCTTCACTCTGCACCCTAAGAGTGTGAATCCATTGTTTGCTCTCTGTATCTAAGGAGCCCCTTCACCTGTTATTTTGTGTTCACAACTATAAGGAAACCCCGTTCCTGAATCGATTCACTGGGATTCTGCGAAGAGCACAGTAATATGAGAAAGAAATACATTTGCTGCTGCACTTAGAATCTCAGACCTCAAACGAAATCATCAATGTCTTTTCTTTCCCAGAACAGTTAAGCATCCAAAGAAAGACACCTCATCCAGAAGATGCAACCTGAGTGACACCCTTCCTCACACACCACACTTTCTAACAATTAGCTGGAAGACATTCTGCCCCAATCTCTATACATCACACTTGGACTTCAAATTAGTGCTCAAGTAGCCAGGACCAAAAAAAAAAAAAAAAAAAAAATGAAGTTGATAGCCAGGCCTGGTGGTACACACCCTTTAATCCCAGGACTCAGTTTGAGGCCAGCCTGGTCTACAGAGCTAGTTCCAGGATAGCTAGGGCTATATAGTGACATACATGTCTCAAAAAACAAAAATGAAAGGACATTGATAAAGCCAGGTTAATGGCAATTTGAGGTTTTCTTTGTTCCTTTTTGTTTTAGCTCACTCATATTACTGAACAATGACAGTAAATCCCCAGAGATCACCAATCTTGGGTTTGGCTTTCATTGGGCAGGAGCACGGAAGATAGCTATAACTAAGCCTGGGAGAGGAGCTCAATTCATCTGCCTACAGGTTTGTGATTAAAGCCACTCACTGTAAATCACTTCAAAGTCTTCTCAGTATTATGTAATGATTATACCATGATCAACACCCCTCCCCCAAAAGAAAACCTCAGTCAAGATCCATTCTCAAATATTCATCAATCTGACAAAACATTCCAAGCAAGAGAACAGCATTCATTTCATAAAGGATAGAATCATATGAGCAAGTGGATTGTCAATCAATCGTTTTGTCATTAGGGGCCAATGAGGCAAGTTTTCATTCCCTGAATTTCTTCTTCAACTCACTGTACAAACTGTCTACAACAGGGCTGATGCTTTTGTTCTGAATTACTACTGGAAAAAGAAGAGCTCACATTTTTTAATAACAATGTCTAATAAGAGAGATGATAGTGTCCATTTACATCTGGTAGTTAAATAACGTAACTATACTGCTAACTATACCAACTAGCATAGCCATCTGATAAGGCCTAAGAATAACCCAGAGAGAAAAACTGATAGATGGCCAAACCGAGGATTTCTCCCCTGTGGCCACGGAAGGCACAGATTGTCTGTCTGTTTCTCCAACTGTGAATGTCAAGAGAGACAAGAAAGGAAAAATTCTAAAAAGAGGGAGTGGGACCAAACACCATATTTGTGCCACCATAGCTACAATCCAATGGCTTCATTACTTTTCATCTAGACCCCTTCAGAAAAAAAGAAAATGTTTCCAATATTTGCTTCCATTTTGTTCACCAGGGCAACAATGGAGGAAGAAGGATTTATTATCTAGATCCTTCGCTTGCTCGGGGTTCAAATGACATGCTACAGAAATGATTTCTCATAAGAAAATCTTCAAGGTAGAAATACATCAGCCCCATGGCATTGCCCGTTTCCATGTCAGTATGTCTTTCTATAAGCAGGATGTGTGGAGCAAACTCTTTTAAGACATAACAGAAAAAGTCAAAATCAGACAAACTAAAAAAAAAAAAAAATGGAGTTGAGAACAAGCAGTGTTAAAATCTCAGGTCTAGTAATTAGTGTGATAATTCAAGAGCTTTAATTTCCTCCTGCCTTCAGTTTTCCCATCTGCTAGAAAGAGGATGATAAAGCTACCTGCAAGTTCATAGAGAGAAAGAAAAATGCAACACCTGCAAAGGACCTGACCATCTCTAGGACCCAAGAGTGGGAGGGACTGAGAAGAGGAACAGAGGTCAGTAATTCTCTCTCAGCAACAGATTTTCTCTTGTTGATCAGACTATCCTCAAGTACATTACCACAGAGATAAATTTACCCGAAATTCTCATCAAGTATTTTCAGATCCCTTTGGAAAAGACAATTCTGCATATGGCCCCAGCTGCAAAACTCATCAAAACAGTAAGAAAATTCAGCAATATCACTCTCATAATCTCAGAACTAGAGAGCTGGGTTTTCTGTTTTTGTTTTTTTAAAATAATTTGTCTGTCTGTGTGTGTGTGTGTGTGTGTACACACATGTGTTCATGTTCATTCCTATGTATGTGTATGAGAGAATAAGTGTGTCTCCACCATACATTTTGGGACAGAGTGCATCACTGATCACTGATCCTCACCATTTCAAACAGATTGGCTGGATAGAAACCTCACGGTTTCCTGTCTCCACTGCTCAGTGCTGGAGTGTAGGCCCACTCTGCCGAGCTTAGCCTTTATGTGGGTACTAGGGTTCTGTACTCAGGTCCCACGCTAACACAATAATAACTGTCTCTCTGTGCTATCCACCAGCCTTGGGATCGGACTGTTCTCCAGGTGGGAGACAGTCCATGGTTTCATAGGAGAACAGTCCAGAGGAAGCCAGGAGAACTCAGGAGTCATCCGTTAGACCAAATGTTAAATATATTTGCAAAATGTGAACAATGCTACTTCCATTATTTCTTTGTTGTGAAAAGTCACACAAATTCATAAAACACTCTGTATTAACATTTTGTGGACTTAGTTCAAATGAATTAACAAATACTTCAACTTCTTAGTTTTGATTTCTAACATAGTGGTCTTTTGGGGATGGGGAGTAACTTTGCATGGGAAGAGAATAGCACTCAGTAGGGAGTGGGAAGCAAGGGGAAGGCAGGTGGGAGGGACTATGTATCTGGGTCCAGTAAAGAGCACTGCAGCTAAATTGGAGAATCAGTCCTAGCATGGGAAAACCACTAGAGTCTACAACAACTTACTACATTCTGCAAAACAACTAGGAGGGTCCTAAGGTTCCCAGTGGGGGGAGGGAACTGGGCTAAGTTTGAAGTAGTGGAAATGCTAACTATGCTGATTTGATTAGTAACATATTATTACATACACACATATATTGAATTATCATGCTATATCCACAAATATGTATAAATGCATGTCAATTAAACTTTAAAAAATACTAATGGCTATAAACCCCATAAAATAAATCTTTGGGGTGTTCAGTGATACTGAAATGTATAAAGGCTCTGCCTGAGAACGGTTGAGAGAGGCCACAGCTCACCTTCTTCCCATTCAGTCTAGACTAAACAGTGTGCATGATGTCTACTTCTTGAAACATCCAAACACAGTGCTCTACAGAGATCAAAGGGCAGGCTTTCCTGCTCCCTTCGCTGTTCTAAACCAAGCTATTTTTTTGTTCTTAATTTTGTAGAAAAGACTTTTTGAGCTAACACGCCGGTATCTTTTTTGCTGCCAAGTGCTGGGATGCTTGCAAAGCAGTTGCTGAGATTTCCACCTTCCCTAATGCATAATATAATTCTTGTGAGAATTTCGCCACTTTTGTTACCAAAGGAGACCCGTGCTCTGTCCATGGTATTACATCAGCAACAGAACCGAGTTTAAAGCTTCGTCCTGTTTCCTCCATTGCTGAGGAGTGAGTCCTTGCCCCTGATGGCTGTCAAATCCTTTCAGAGCTTGGAGTGACTTTTCAAAACTTGGCCATTGTCTTTCAGTATTGATATCCCATCCACTTAAGCTGCTGTTCAGTTGTCCCACGTGGGCCTTCCACGTGCATGGCTGCTGCCTTAAGAAGTCAGCCGGCCAACAGGCATCACCAAAGGCCAAGGACACCAAAGGCCAAGGAGTTTTAATAAATTCCTCACAGTCCACTGTGCACCAGACCACATGAAGTATATACTTGCTCATCTCTATTTCTCGAATTTCCCACTATTGATAGCACACACTGTGACACTATTGAGCAGTAAATCCGTGCCACTGATTGCTACAGACCATAAAGAACGTTAAGAAAGTAAAGCCTTTGCGTATGTGCTCAGACATGAATCACTCTCTCTTCTACACTCCTAACACTGTGCTAAGAGTTCATAAAAGAGCAAAGAAAAATATGCTGGCCTGGCTCTACCTCTTCAGAGCCAAGTACAAGGTCTGTAGCACGTGGTCACAAATGAATCAACAGAAGTGAGCAGAGCCCTAAAGCCTTCACTGTACACCACTCCAATTCTGTCTGTGCTAACATAAACCACTTTACAATCCTGCTTAATAAGGAACCAGCTTCCTTGGCAAGTGCATTACAAAAGGCCCAAACTTCTGATGGGTAGGATTCCCTGTGTCTTAGGCAACCAGCACACTTGTATGGTGATTAGGGCTTGAGTCTTCAAAGTTTCGCCTCTGCTAACAGCACAGAAGAGGCCAAGATCACACAGCAGGCCTTCTTGGGGCTCTGGTCTTTTTACACACTCTCCAGGGTCTCCAGAATTAAACTGTCTTCAGCTGGCAGAATCAAGCCCCTGCCAGAGCCCACATGAGGCAAATAGTCTGCTGCTGTGGACAATCTGAAGCAGCTCCATATCCCACACCTGGGATTAAAACAAAATACATTTACATAACAATAACTAGATTTTTTTTAAAGATACCAAGATTCTCACTATACTTCAGCTGAAGTGGCTGTTCTCACAGCCAAAAGCTCCAACTCCAAGAAGGCTCAGAAATAGAGACCAAAAAAACTAAAAGAGAATAAAACATCATGAAAATGTTTTATGGTGTTAATGAGAGCAGAGACAAGCAATTTTATTACCACATGGACTTTCTAAGACTTAGATTCTAAAGAAAGAAAGTTTTAGAATGCTATCTCCTATGATACTCAATAGCAATATATCTGTGCTATAGTGTATAAATTATAGCATGATCCAAAGCTTGACTTGAATGACTTTGGCATTGTCAAAAACCATTCAGATTGAGGGCTGGAGATGGCTCTGTGTTTAGCTGCACCAGATGCTTTGTTCAGAGGACTCAGATTCCATTCCCAGCACCTACTCAGGGACTGACAACCATCTATAACTCCAGACAGGAGGGATCCAATGGCCTCTCCTGGCCTTTGCAGGCACTATACACACATGGTGCTTAGACACATTGCAGCAAAATAGCCATTAGATACATGTGCCCACACACATAAAATAAAACTAAGTATACATGGCCTGGAGAGATGGTTCAGCTGTTAAGAGCACTGGTTGCTCTTCCAGAGGATCAGGGATAAAATTCCCAGCACCCACATGGTGGCTCACAACTATTGGAAACTCTAGTTCCAGAGGATCTGGCACTATTCACACAGACAGTAGATGAAGCCCAATATCTATGTGGCATGGAGTGGCTCTACAATATCCAGCAGCTGAGGTGGAGACCACAGAAAGGGAGGTTGGAATCGACCTGAGGAAGTAAGCCAAAGAATGTGTAGCCCAAGGAAGGCAAGTTCCCCTAAAATTAAAGACCAAGTAAAGATTTGCTTCACCAAAAGAGTGGCATAGATATACTGTACATCCCTAGTCCCCAAACCAAACTCCAAAAGGCTGCTAGACCATTTTAATTTTTGTTTTTTCCTTGTTTGTTTGTTTGTTTGCTCTTTGGTCTCTTGGTTTGTTTTGTTTTTGAGATACAGTCTCCTACATCCCAACTGGCTATGAACTTACTTCATTGCTTCATTCATAACCCTGAACTTCGGATCCTCTGACCTCTGTCTCCCAAGTGCTTGCGTTACAGGTGTGCACCAGCACACCTGGTTTCTGCCATGCTGGGAATTGAACCCAGAGTTCTGTGCGTTCTGGGTAAACACTGAACCTACTGAGGACAGTCCCAGGTCCTGCTCCTGGGTTTTGTAACTTGAGGATTAGAGATACTCAATAGCTCAAACCTACCTACAACTTCCAAACCCCGAAATTATTTCTGGCTCCAAGCCTATGACAGAAAGGAAACACAACACTATAGTATGTAAAAGGTTTGGAGCAAACTATATTTAGTGTCTGACTAGATGAGGGAGAAAGCCAACACAAAGGAAAGACACAGGTGTCATTTATAGGTAGCTGAGTCATGAAGGCAGTATGGGTAACACTCAAAAGAAAGTGTGTGTGTGTGTGTGTGTGTGTGTGTGTATACAGGGGCTAAGGGTGGGCTTCCCAACTGAAAAGCAAAAGTGCAATGTCTTCAGCTGTATATAGTATCTCACTGCTGCAGTCCCAGCATTTGGGAGGCTGATGCCGGAGACTGTGAGTTTAAGGACAGTCTGAGCTGCACAGTAAGGCCTTGACCCAATGCAACAAGAACACACACACGCACACACACACAAGCACGCCTTAGGTTTGTTCAGAATAATAAATGCTTCCCAGGTCTTATATCAGTAAACCAGATCTGGGATAAAGGAAAAGAGCTGGCTTTGGCCCCAAAGCAGATTGTCTGTCCTCCCTGTCATGTCCCATTCTCTTATTCCTGTTCTCTGGCTACATTTTTTGCCCGTTGCCAGCTTATGCTGTGGCCTTGCCTGCAAAGTTCCTTCATGTTGCTCTGAGTGCACACAGTTCACAGACAAGAAAAACAGGGCATAACGGTAAGAAATTCGCCCAAGGGCAGGCAAAGAACAAATTACCTTCTCATCCCAGAGCCTATGTTCTTCATCACAACTCTCTACAGCCTGGATGACCTTAGGAGACAGATCATAAGTGCCCATGTGCAAGAATGAGGACCTCAGTTTGGATCCCCAGCACACACATGAAAGGCTGGGTGCGGCAGTATATCTATAACCCCAGAATGGGGACAGGGAAGGGCAGAGGCCATGGTATACCTGTAGCTCACTGGCCAGTCAGCTAGCCAAACTAAGGAGCTCCAGGTTCAGGGAGAGGCTCTGTCTCAAAAAATAAGGTGGAAAGCAACTTAGAAGACACGTGACATCAATGTCTGGATTCCATAGACATGCAAACTTTCATGCACAGGTGCATATGCCTACACAGACACATTCATGCATGTGTACATGCACCTATGTGTGTGTGAGAGAGAGAGACTACAGCAATCATTTTTTCTTATGAAGTCAGGCTTTCAAAACTAGGCTTTCATTCAGTTAGACGCTGTGTGTAGATCCAGGAAACATGCTAATACACATCTCTTCTCAAGTTGTTCCTTTTAATCATGTTTTCTGTCAGATGCAAAAGACTCCCCCCCTCCCTAATACCAGGAGTCCTCTATATCCGTGACAGGGTCACCAGGTAGCTCTAAAGAAGAAAAAGCCCTCCGCCTTACCACAACAGGCAGCTTTGCTCTCTTCTCACAGGCCCTCTTGGGTGGTTTTTGTTTTGGGGACTTTTGTTTTGTTTTTGGAATTCCACTGTTCTGGTAGCATAATTCTATCAATCCCTAGCAGAGCTGAAAGTCTACACGCCAGGCACTATCTTGTGGTGCTTTGAATTTCTCAAGAATGACACCACCGCAAGCTTCTGATTCCTGTGTTGACAGATCTGGACCCACAGTTCAGATGAAAGATGAGCTCCGCAAAGGAATATCTTTCTTGTGAGCAAATTCCCAGCAGATTGAAGATTTCGGGAAGCTGTGGAGCTTAAATGATTCCAGTGAATGTGTTACCCCCCACAGCACACAGAGGGGGCAGTTGCAGGTGCAAACCAAGGGGGAGACGGGGTTCTAAATAAGTAACAAGCCAGAAGCATTGGCCACAAAAGCCCAGGTTTCAGAATGAATTATTAAAGCCAGTGATGGTCTGCTGTGAGAGCAATGGCTGACTTCTAAATGAGGATTCTTTTCCCAACTGCTGCTTCCATAAGGTAAAAATCAAGTTGTTATTCTCCAGGCTCTTTCTCCATCCTTGGTGGAAAGGAAACAGCCCTGTTGGCTTGTACCTGATGTGGCTGATGCTGAAATTTGAGCTAGGAAACGCCATCTTTTGGAATGGTTAGGAAGACATGTAAAATTGCACATTTTGACACAGAGCCACTGAGATGTGTGACCAGGCATTTTTAGTCAAGATGCAGCCGCATTTGAAAGTTTACCACACATTTAAAGCTTCACTTGAACAGAACCTTTAGATAAACAAAGCAGATGCAAGCATGATTTCTAGTGCCTATGATTCCAGCACATGCAAGATGGAGACAGGGAGATCAAGAGTTCACGGTCATCTTCAGCAACACAGAGAGATCAAAGACAGCTGGGGCTACATGAGACACAGTCCCCATACACACACACACAAAGATAAATAAACACACGTTGGTTAAAAAAGGAAGATCGGCTTAGAACAATGCAGTAAGGCAGAAATAATGTTTTATGTTTTGCTCTTGCAGTGGTGGGGACAGAATTTAGGGTATTGTACATAGCATATCACAAAACCCTATGCTAGCTCTTAAAAAATATTTACTAAAATATGAAAATGAAGGCATACGAATACTTGGTACATTGAATTTATATGCCTAAAAATGCACAATGGTGTCTTAGCCCAGCATCATGAATTCCACGTTTTTCTCTCTATGGTAAAACCCTGACCAACTTGCAAAATTTTAACTAATATAATTGGTTTTTATTGAAATAAAAATATGTATTGAGAACCTACTTTATGAGATGCAGATACATCTAGGGTAGAGATAAGATACACAGTAAATAATAAAAGATTGTTTTGGATGCGTTAACAAGGTGGTGACAAACAGAGCGCAGGGCATAGAGGACAGAGCTGCCCACGGGGTGGGGGTGGGGGGCGGCCTCAGCAGCTCTTTCTGAGGCGTGTGTTTAAATACTTGCTGACTGAATGATGAGAGGGAGACAATCATTAAAAATGAAATTTAAAGCCAGGCGCTGTGGTGCACAGCTGTAATCTCACTCACTCTGTGAGTTCAAGGTCAGCCTGATCTACAAAGCAAGTCCAGGATAGCCAAGGCTACACAGAGAAGCTCTACCTCAAAACCCACCCACCCCTGTAAAAAAAAAGTTTGATTTTTTTTTTCAATTTAAAAAAAAGCTAAAGAAAATTTGGATAGACACATGCCAGTAGAATTAGATCCTACTGCTTACAAGAAAAGAACAGATGAAATGCTTCACCCAGGGAGAGGTCTTTACCTCACAGGGCTTCTGCAACATCAGTGGGGATCCAAATGCATTCATATTTTCTCTTTGCCACCTGGGGCTGTGGCTTCAATCCTTCCTTAACTGTGCCTGGGCACGCTGGGGAGCCATACAGGAGGAAAAGGGGGTCAGGCAGCCCTGTTCCTTCGGATCAGGAAATGGCAGCTGTCCCAGAAGCCAGGCCCACGGGCTCTCACTGACTTCCACTTTGAATACTGTACCCAGCTACAATGAAATGCAATATCTGAAATGATCAATTTGTCAGATGAAAAGGTTTGACGTTTCAGGTCAGGATTGATTGGTCCTAATGGTCTGGGGCTGGGGGGACATGTCACGGCAGGACTACACAGTGGAATAAGTACACTAGGGATTGGGATCTGTCAATCACTCAAGGACATGCTCCCAATAACCCAAAGACGTCCGCTAGAAGCCATAGGCCGACCCACCACCTCCCATAGTGCCACAGGCTGAAGATCAAGGCTTTAATCTGTGGGCCTATGGAGAACAGTAGGATTGAAACTATAACAGAAAGCTTTCTGATTTGAATCAACCTAGGTCTGCTTAGAACAAACAAGCCAAGCAAGTACAAATGACACTAGATGGACAGTGTGCCCAGAAGTGTCCTGCACAGGGCAGCTGATAATTGCAAAGTCTCTGATGGGACAGAAAGCTTGAGCTGGAGTGTGCAGAACACAGCAATCACAGTGCAGGAATGGTGTAGGGAAAAGTACCCAGGAGGAAAGGGCTGGCCAGGGCCTCAGCGTGGTAAACACAAGAAACCCCTGTCACATATTGCCTCAGGTAAGTCTCCTCACACCCCTGGGTGGCGGTTGCTCTTATTTTACAAATAAGGAACAAAGTACAGGTTAAGTGACTCACTCAAATTGGCAAAATTTGGAACAACAGGGTCCCAAGTTCATCCTGTCCTCTGTCTTTGCCCACACACCTGCTTCCAAATACTGCTGAGAATCAGCCAGCTGGATGCATTTGCTGGCCTTCTAGGTGCTATCTACTGCCCTACCCACTCTCGAACTTCACTGCTTAACAGCCTCATTGATTTGGAAATTCTGACAGAAGAGATTTCCACGTGTCTCTTTGCCTACCTGACAGTGTAAGAAGAAGAAAAAGGGTAAAATGAAAAGTGAATGAACCTTTTCCTGTGGCTGAGGCTAGGGATGTGAGAAAGTGTGTTGGCTGGAAATAAATATCTCCGAGGCTTGGCTCACTCAGATTCAGGGGGAGAGAGAGGAAAGAGGAAGCCAAAAGCACAGAGCTCTCCTCGGCTCCCCAGCACTGCAGCATGAACGAGCAGCTACGGAATCTGCAAAGCTAGGTGCACAGCTTGAGGACGTTTGAGGGGTAAATTGCTGCGCGTGATGAAGGAAGGTAGCTGAGCTTCCCAGAATAGAGAGCTCTGTGAGGATGGGTAAAGGCGGAAAGCTATGAGGACAGCTGCTCAGCGCCTCGTGGGACAGCCCCCGTAGTTTCTGTATTATCCTCAACACTGCCACCAAATCCCTGACACAGAACTCATCATGGTGCTCACACCAGAGACTGAGGCAGTGGACTGTAGGTGGCTCTTGGGCAGGAGTGGGGGGACATGTTCTCAGATCACAGCCAGGACAAGCCAGTGCTTAGAATATGGGGGAGATTAAAGGAGGATAAAAGGCCCTTGGGGGCCTAGGAGAGGTGGAGGAGGGGGCATCCGCAGAGCCTGCGGGGGAAGGGAAGCTGGCCTTCAGCTCACTCTTCTCATCTAGAACCTGTCTGCTACACTCACTAAGGTCTCAGAGCAGTGAATGGGGCAGCTCCAGCATAGTAGAACTGCATAGGGTAGGCCTCAGTCTCTCCCCCACCTCTGTGCAGGAACACTCAGAGCCTGCACCAAAGAGCAGAGCCCTGTGCAAATGCACCTGGAGATCCAGAGCTGGAGAGTCCGACTGCACGCCGCCACCATAACCAGGCTGTTTTAAGAACGCGAGTTTTCCCCGCCAAGTGGCTTGCGGTGCAAGCTGCAGACTCCTCCAGTTGTGTCCTAACGTGCTTCTGACTAACTCCTGCCTGTCCTCCAGTGCCATCCTGTGTTGCTCAAAAGTGCGCCAGGTGTCCATCAGGAGACCTGCAGCCGTGCTATGGGCCAAGCTTCCCCAGCCCCTCCATCTTCACACCAACCATTCCGTCCACTCCACGTGTCTCCTCTCCCACGCTGCACCTGCCTCTACGACTCCTTCAGCCCCTGAGCTGACACTTTCCAAGAAGTCCATGTGGCTGCCAGCCTTCCATCCCACCCCTTCACTCCTGGGTCAGATGGTGTCCATCATGCTCTGAGCACATGTCCATGACTTTCTCTGGCCATGCACTCTCTCCTGTAACTGCTGCGGTTCAGATGCTGTCTGCCCACACAAGGTTCACCTATCAGGAGCTTAGTCTTCAGTCTTGCAATGTTAGCGGCAGCGGTAAAAACATTTAAGAGCTGTGGCCCCATGGGAGGTCTTTAGGTTGACCACAAACACTGACTTGGAGAAAAACAATTATGGTCTTCTGGAAGGATTTGTCACAGAAACCTGGGCCCAAACCTGGAGCCACTTCTCTGGCTTGTACTAGGATGGGAGGCTACTGTCCTGCCAAGAAAGGCCTCACCAGGGCTGTGCAGATAACAACAGGCCTTTAAACGTCAAAAACTCTGAGCTACACAAGCCTTTTTCCTTTAGAGATGTGTACCCCAGGTTTTTCATCACAGTGATGAAAACAAACAAATACAATAATCACTATTTTGTTTTCTATCTTCTTCAATATGTGTATTCCCAACACTTAGTACCATGCCTGCAACAAAGTAGCGAGAGACCAGGAGTCAGACAGATTCCCTGGTGGGCAGAGAGATAGGGAGAGGAGCTATTGCTGCTTAATACAGGGGGTGAATTTCCTAGATGGTCAGCTTCTTCTTCAACCTGCTGACTTGAGACAAAAACCTCTTAGCTTAAAACCAAGGCCTTGTATGTAGCTTTTTGTATCTTACCAGCCAGACTGCTACTAATGGACAGACTCAGCAAGTCAGAACCTGGTCAGGACATGTCACACAACAGTGGCAGATCAATCAACCAACCATCTTGTCTGTCTCCAAACTGACCAGGCCTGAGGAGGAAGACTCTTCAGAGGTTTTTAAACCGTAGGCCTCAAGAAAAGACTGGATTTTTCAGCTTCCCTGAGTCTCCCTCCCGGGAACTTTTCAGAGGGTCATTTTATCTGTGTGTACTGCTTGTGTGTGTTTCCCCAATAAATACCTGTGTTCAACTGTAGATCCTGTCTGCTGCTGTCTGAGGCATTTGAGATTTCTTGGAATACTACCCACTACACTCAAGAGACTTCCTGCCTGGCCAAAAAAAAAAAAACCCCAAACAAACAAAAAAACAAAAAAACCTCAATCAACAACCCCAGACTGTAGCGTAGCTGCTTAAAGATTTCTAGTAAAATGAATAACCTAAAAGCTGTTTACATCTGAAAACTGGAAAGATAATCAAATACACGTCTGCATGCAGACAGGGAGAAATGTCTTCAAGCTCTATTTCCATACCACATATCTCTGGCTCTTCTGCCGTCTACCTAGGCCTTCAGGTGGCTCCTCTTCACTGGGCCAACAGCAACTATGTAGGTGCTTGCTGACTGAGACACATCAGTGTTAGGATAGACCGCTGGAGGGGCGGGGTACCTTTGGAGAGGCTGTGCCAAGGTTGCCACTAGGAAATTATGTCTTACAACAGATCTAGTGCAAGAGGTTTGTTGGGGCAGTGGGAGAACAAAAGGCCACTTTGGAGTGGGACTTGAGAGAGACAGGGACAGACAGACAGCAGAAATGTGAGGAGGGAGGGGAGAGACTGATAGGGAACGAGAGAGCGCTCATGAACTAGACAGAGACAGAGAGGGAATGGGGAGAGGCCAGTGGAAATGCCTAATTGCTAACAATTAGTGTTTTTTACCCCACAAATACGCATCTTGTTCCTCAGTACATGAGACCCCATGCTGGGCCCTGGGGGTCAGCATGGGTTCAAACGTGACAATGCCTTTGGAAATAGGAGTGATCCCAGAGAACAGTGGGTATAGCTGTACAGGTGGCAGGAATGTAGAATGGAAACTCTGGACAAAGATAACATCTATATGCAAACTGCAGGAGCCTAGAGTGTCGAAGCTCAGAGAAGGTGCTGCAGGCCAGGGAGGCACCGCTGCAGTTAAGAGGCAACGGTGGAGGGTAGGGTTGGTCAGGTTGAATTCGTTCCCTGGTAAGCTTGTCAGAGGATCATCGGAGAAGCTAAGTCTATGGGAACAAGACATCTAAAAGAGTGGAGGAGCAGTCCAAAGAAACTACCACCAAGAAAGAAGCTGGCATCTGTCTCCCTGCTGGCTAAGCACCGGCCTCCGGCAAAACGGAGGAACGTGCAGATCTCACTAACAGGAACAAGCAGGTGGGAAGAGTACGACAAATGGGGTCTGCCTCGGGGACAGCCTGGGCTGGAAGCACACAGAGAAGGATTTCAGAGGGCTACAGATAATTGATCGGAACTCTTTGCTTCGGCTCAAAGCAATTCTAATAAAACTAACAGAATGGGTATGGGTATCATTGGGTCATTTTAAATTTTATCTACTATTAAAAGGATCTAGAGATTTTGTTTGTCTTTCTTTGAATCCAAATTTCCCAGTGAAGAGAGTTCATGGATCTAGGGGACAATACAGAATAACTAGCATTTCCTAATAGAGGGTGGAGGGAAATTCTGAAACCTGAGGTCTGTCCTTGGGGAATTTGTTGGTGGTAGTGACTCAGATACATGTGTCAGATACACAGATACACAGGGTCTCAATCTATAGAACTCACTTATATAGCCCAGGCTGACCTGCATTTGCAACAATCTTCCTGTCTCAGCTTCCTAAGTACTGGAATTATAGGAGTGAGGCATGGCTAAGATGCATAGCTAAGAGAAAACCTGTAAGCACAGTACACTGCCAAGGTTGACCAGATGTATAAGGATTACTCATATGCCAGAACTCTTCCAGAAAGCTATGAGCTATATCACACCTGCCTGGTACGCAGCTCCGAGTATGTTGCTTTACTGGTGACTTGCTTTGTGTGTGGACAACTATTTTCAGCAGAATGTTAGTGCACCGCCAGCTTATTTAACACACATCATACGTGGGCCAGGGGCTAAGTACATAAAACCCTCTTAGCTGTATGTGTCAATCATATTCACCTATTGTAGCTACCTATTACATAGTTACACAGTTATAGGAAGCTGTACATAGTCCTCCTAGAATACATCAGTTATTTTTTGCAATTATTTCTTTTGAAAAGATCCTTGGAATATGTAATAGTTGACACTTGTCATGTTCCTAACATTGTAAATTATTGTGACTTTTGTGTGCAATGACTGGCAGTAACTAGGCGACTAGAAATCACAACTCTATATGACAAAAAATGACAATAAAAACAGGACTTCATTCCACACGTCCAGGCTGCTTGACATTTTCCAGCTTGCCTTGATTTTTGAAAAAGGAAAGGACCTTGAAAATAATTAAGCATATCAAATAGCAAAGTCACAGCTCCTACAATACGACAATATGCTCACATCTTAATAGCCCAGCTAAGCATTCCAGAAACAAAAAGAAATTTTATTACTCTTTAACCAATTTATATATACATTTTATAGGCTTATGTATATTCACAACAAGGCCATTTTAATCTCCATCTACCTAGATGCCCCTGAACTTGGAAATGAACACAATGAGGACCTGGCTTCCTGGAATGGAAAACAGATCAGATGGTAGCAGCGGTACACATAAGGTCTGCTTGATTATTATTTAAAGCCTGTGTTTAATTAGAGTGCTCTCAATAAAACGACAAAATCCGATTAGGTTTCTATGCTTGGTGTTTATTAATCTAGATGCTCTTTAAGAGGGAACATGTAAGCATCTTGATAAATAAATTTAGCTGCTGTCACTCCATAAAAAGAACAAGTGCAATTAAAAGAGAAGCAGGGCAGCAAATACTAAGAGAGTAGGAATACCCACCCTTGGTGCTATCGAGTCCCTGTGCATGAACTCCAGCAAGTGCTCGGGATGTCTTGAAACAGCTCTTGAGCCTTAGGCCAGAGGAAGCTGGTAAGAGATCCGAGAAAATCAGAACCTCAGAAGAAGAAAGAACAGATAGTCAAAGCCGGGACGAAAAGACTTTCCTACCCAAAGGGATAGTGTAGCTAGGTGTTGGAGGAAAGACACCAATAGAAAAAATTTTCCCCCTAGGTCTCTCCAACCTTAAGCAGCATTGACTTATCTCACTATCTGGCTATGAAGGGATCCCAGGTAAGAGGAAAAGAGAAAAAAAAAATCGGGGCTGCTCTCAGGAGGCAGAATGTCATAGAGACCCTGGCATTTCCAGCCACCAGGACCAGCCCAAGTGAGCCAAGTCCTTTATGATTAGTGTCTTCCTCTTCCCACTGTGATAAAATGGGAAGTCAAGAAGTAGAGAGAGAGGGGGGAGAGGAGAGGAAGAAAAGTCAGGTGAATGGGCAGATTTCCCACACGAATCAACATTCCTATGTAGGAGCAACAATAGTGGACCTGGGGTGAAGGGGAGCGTTCCAAAGATAGCCATCCTCAGTGGTTTCTGTCATGTGCAAATGCAGTGGACAGGCTTGTAAACTGAGAAGCCAGGCCCCATGACAGACAGTGGCCAGGATTTTCCTGAGTAAGCTACTTTTTCATGTGCTCGTATCAAATGTGCACCTGCCCTACACCAGGCACGCTGTCCTTGAAAGAAAGCAACAGAGCCTAGGTTCCATCCTCAGCACTGCTCTCTGCCCAGGGCAAGAGGATGCCACTAGCTGTGCTGGGGAAGCTTAGTAGGGAATAGGGAGAAGAGGGAGGGATGGTGGGACCAGGAGGAGAGGAGGGAGGGGACTACAATTGGGATGTAAAATAAATAAACAAATTAATTTTAAAAAAGAAAAGCAAACAAACAAAAAAAGACCCTTGGGCAATATAATGATTCACACAGTTAAGCTCATTCTTCTACCTTTGATTCCAAGGCTGAAAGGAAAAGCCAGATATACAGATACGGCTTACTACACAGACTTCAGTGACCTAAGAGATTCTGTAAGTAAATATTATTTACATGTGTGCACAGCTGAGATAAGGAACAGCGGGCAGTCAGAGCTGCTCTGTGATTCATGCTCTAGGCAAACTGTTTCACCTCTCTGTGTCCCTAGTTATCCCCCCTTGAAAGAAAATAATGTTTTCTTAAGTTCCTGGAGGAGGCAGTGGAGATGAGGGAAGTGGACACCTAAAAGGGTCTTCTTGGGGAACCTGGACAAGAACCTGAGGCCATCAGGTTTGTTCTGCACTGAGAGTCATCAGCAGAGGTCACACTGGCCATGGACTCTGTGCTCCTTGCAGATCCCTGGAGAAGAAAGGTTCATATTTGCCTAGAGAGCTCTCAGAAGCATGTTCTCACCTGAACTATCCATGCCACTATGCATGACTGAAATGTACCCAGACCAAGAGAAGGATGACATCACGCTGCCTGAGCATGCATGTAAGCCTGGGAACTCCCTCTGACTACCCACTATGTGAAAAGGCGATTAATCCCTGGGCCTGCCCAAATGTAAGCCTTCTATTTACCGAGTGTCTGTTCAGTCCAAAGAGCCTCCATATTGTCTGGATTTTGTTAATTCTTGGAGGTGGATAGTCCCCAGAGTCTGGAGACACTGTCAATCATAGATCTCTGAACATGTTAAACACTCCAAATAATTGACTAATGATTGTATTTGTGTAACTTGCTATTTGCCCATAGAATATGTGAAAGACCATGTACTCTAAAGACCTGGTACTGAAGAGCTACTTGACATGAGATAACATAGTTAATCTATTCTGGTTTAACTGGGGGTGAAATGCACACATCATTAAATTAATCATTTTAAAGTGAAGGACTGGGTAGCAGTTGGCACATCACATCATGGTGTGATGATCTACGATCTGGCTCTAAATGTTCGCATTACCACATGTGAACTCTGTGCTCACTCGGCAGTTCTTCTGCATCCTACGCTCCCAACAACCCTGGAAACTCCTCTACTTTCATGATTTACATGTGCTCCTATCTCATATAAATGGACCTAGGAAACAGGACCTGGCTTCTTTTTAGCTGCTACAACGTATTCAAGACTCATCCACGTTGAGGGAGCATCTGTGCTTCATTCTTTTGTACAGCTGAAGTCCTCAGCGTATGGACACATCACCCCTAGATTACCAACAGTATGAAGAGTTTATGAACACATCACATAAGTGCACTTAAAGTACCAGCGTCAGTTCTACTGGGTTGACACATGACAGTGGGATTTCTGAGCCATATCTTAATTCTAGCATTAGTCTTTGGGAAAAGAAAATTATTTCTCCACACCGCCTGCTCCATTTTACAGTCTCATCAACAAAATACATCTTTGCCAACATCTATTTTCCATCTTCCTGGGCAGATACATCCTGGTGACATGCAGTGGCATCTCAGTGTTGTAGTGACTGGTGACAAATGCTTTGGGGCATCCTTTCATGTGTCTGTTGGCCAGTTGTGCGGACGTTTGGGGAAATGCCTACGGAGCCCCTTTGCCTTCCGCTCCATGTTAGTAAGCAAGGCTCTGCAACGCTCCTTGACGAACATACTCCTTTAACAAACTAAAATGAAAATCAAGATGCAGAACTGACAGCTACCTCTGTGAGCCAAGAGATCTTTACATGTAATGATGTATGACTATGATATCTCATGAATGTGTGGTGAATGTTAACTTAATCTGTGTAACTCACAAATGATGTCTAACATGTAAAAAGTAATGCTACAAATGTTTCAAAAATCAGAACATGAATCATATACCCATAAGCATATACACATATACTCCCAAGAGATGAAAATAATTTCATTTTTCAAGTATACATAATAATTAGAAATTGTTGCAATTTAATTGTGAATCCTGTTTTGGGGTTCCAAATAGTATACAAAATTAATAATACTATATAATAGTATAAAAGGAAGGAAGGAA
>CM053759.1:14103385-14202752 GCA_028658305.1 Pachyuromys duprasi | reverse complement strand
GGAAGAGGAAGCGTGGGGCTGATTCCACTTTCTCCAAAACATCACAGCACTATACTGCTTTTCATCCTGTGTGGTTGTGCTGGGAGACAGCGCCACTGTCCCGGGTACATCTGCTGCAAAAGATGTTGCCTAGCAACAGCAATCAATGCTGGATTTCCCTTTCACCATTTTCCTGGTGACTGAAACATCGCTCCAAGGTACTATGGCAAGCACCTTCTGTTTGACCGCATATGTTTGTTAATTTTTCTCCTGGTTAAAAAAAAAAAAAACTGAACTAAGAACCCTAGAATGAAGGTTAGAGAAAGTCTAGAACAGCACAGGGTGCTTTGGGATGTGTTTGATGAAGAAAAAGTCTTGACAGCTCACTGACTTTATCTGCTAGGCACTCTGTCATTCTGCCATTTTAGAACTGATTTCTCATACCTCATGGGAGATGAACGCTGTTAGCGAGAATTACCATTCTGCATGCAGATTTACAAGGGACTGCCATGAAACACAAAAAGCGAATGATTTTCAGAAAAACACTTAATACCCACCTAATCTTTGTTAATGCTTCTGATCTGGTCAATTCTTACCAATACCGAAACTACTGAGTGAATAATGTAATGACTCCAATGATGTCACAATATATAATTCTTACAGACAGAAAATATTGAAAAGATAAATATTTTGATGCCAATGATAGAAGCACACAGAAAACAGCAACATTCACTCAGCAGTAAAAGGAAAGGAAAACTGAAAGGGGGGAAGGAGACAAATTTTAAATACAGTGTGACAATATGTCCTCATATAGAACGCTTCACTCACATAAATTAGGACTCGAGAACTTGAAAGAGTAGGTCTCAGTTCCCTTTCCTGCAGTGGCCCAAGAAAACTTAAGGTCTACACTGACTTACAGGTCAAGAGTATAGTCCACCATGGCAGGGAAGTGTAGACACAGAAGCTTGGGGTGCCCGGCCATACCTCACTCACATTCAGAAGGGGCAACAAATGCTTGCTGCTGCTCAGCTTCCCTTCTGTGCTTGTCCCAGGAAAAGACATCGCAGACAGTGGGAGGATGTTTTCTTCTCACTTAACCCAGCCAAGGGTCATCTCCAAAGGCATCCCCAGAGGCCAGCCTCCCAGATGAGTCTGCATTCTGTCACACTGATAATTAACACTACCCATGTGACGTGTTCCAATAGAGTCGGTACTTTAAGGTATATGTAAAGTCAGTTAGTAAGTTAAAAGTTACTAAGGTAGATATCGTGTGATACTCATTTTTCATATTTTCCAACATCTGCTTTTGCAAATGCTACTGGGTGGCTAAAGATCAAGGGAAAAATGACCCTGCTCTCTCTTGGGTAGAAAGGTTCATATAAATAAATGGCAGAGGGAGGGCACAGAAGTGGCCAGGTGGAGCAGCAGCGGACAGCTCGCTCTTGATCCAAAAGACAGGAGTCAGAGAACACTGAGCATGGCCAGAGCCTTTTAAAATCCCAAAGCCTGCCCTGGTGACACACTTCAAATAAGGCCATACCTCTTACTCCTTCCCAAATAGTCCCACCAGCTGGGGACCGAGTATTCAGACATGTGAGCTGCGGGGGCTACTTTCATCCAGACCGCCTCTGCAGACAGAACAGAGAGGCAGAAACAAACAACCAGAGATGCATCATCCTCCTGACTTGGTCCCCAGCCTGCACTACATATACACTGTACAACCAGCCCAAAAGAGTGACCCTGTCCAATCGCCAAGATGAGCCCCATGCAGATATATTCTACGGGTCCACCTACCGCAGCCGGAGCTCTTCCCATGATGCCTAGGGTGGCTCAGTGTCTGTAATGGCCACTGGCTTTGAATAAAGCACAGCTCTAACCCAGCCTGTGTTAGAGTGAATTAACGCAGTGAGTTAAAAATGCTGCACATAGTCCCGCTGGTTTCTCTCCCTGAACACCGTAATCTGCTTCTTTCAAGAGAATGTTTCTAACACCGTTCATCTTCTGAACCACCACCAGGTGCCTTCCTGACCTGGCTACCAGAACCAGGTTTTAGGTGCCATGTATCAACAAAAGTTGTGTTCTGATACCAGCAGAGAAGACCACTAAGGCTCAATCTTTTAGTTACTGTCTCAAAATCCATCAAACCTCTTTTTTTCAATTCCTGAGAAGTGACAGTGTTAGTCTAATGGAAACAGGGTCATCATAACATCAAGATGTGAGAGTAATGAGTCTGAAAGAGCCAAGAGAAGTATCCCGGAACCCATTTTATTTCTCATCCTGGGTCTCAAATCAGAAGGAAATACTCTAATTTTTAAAAGACTTATTCGGGTATGAGATCACATCACCTGCTGTGTATACATTAACAATGGTACAGAAGTGCATATGTATTCGATTAGCTATGTCATTTTCCTGCTTTGTAGTAAATTTAAATTCACAGATATGGTTCATTTATTTTCTTTTTGAAAATATTTTCACCCCTCTTAAAATGTTTTTGTTGACTATTTTTTTCTCATTCAAATTAAGATGCAATGATTCTAGTTACCACCACAAAAGCCATATGTATGTGGAAGAGAAGCTTATGATGATAATCTGTACAATTACTGACTGCTATAAAGCATGTCCAAACAGCATCTGAAAAAAGCAGCTTCATTTCCAATGGAAATCCTGACAGAAATAAAATGGTTTCATGAGCCCAGCACTCATACCTCTTTGTTTGCACGGTCTATGAGTATTGTCATGGGACAGGTGCAGGAAAATATAAAACATAAATATTTAAAAATCCGACTGAGCTACTGGGAAGTCAATGACAAAGAAAAAATACAAATGCAGGATTTCACACACATATTTAAATACATAAATTATTTTGAGATTATCAAAAAGCAGCATCGTTTCATTTTTTTACTCAACACTTATTGTTATTCAACAGCACTATATTTTTTTTTAAATTATGAGGCATCTTAAAAATGTCACACAATAGTAAATTCATCAAGGCTCTAATGAAAGTCATAAGTAATGAGTAGAAACATTGAGTTAGTTTTGCATTTAAGAGAAAGATCTTTATCCTTTTGTTTTCAACCATAAATTACTTAGATCACTGAGTCTAATCTTTCAGCCTTATCTTCATGCCTCAGGGCCAAGCAGGACACAATCAAGGCTCAGAGTTCACTTGCTGCAAAAGAAGTCCAAAGGCTCTGCTCTGTAGGCTACAAGTCTCCTCTTCTTGTGTTTTTAAAATAAGTAAAGTATATATTGTAAAGTAAAATATAATTACATCATTTTGCCTCCTTCCCTCCAACCTCTACATGTACACACCTCTCCTGGAAGTGTACATCTCACTGGAGGGCACCAGCTTCAAGCTTGCCAATGCGTGGTTTAACACCAGAGAGGAAGCCTGGACGCTCCCCAGACCGGGACATCTGAAAACAAATTCCTACATAGAATTGAGACTCCCAGAGACTACAAGCAGTGAATCTGAACAAATGTGAATTAGAATTCCAAAGTACAGCGCGCTCAACCAAACCTCAGATAAAAACTTCTCAAGAAGAAGGACCTAGGACTGTGGATGCTCTTGTCACCGAAAAGAATAAACAGGAAACTCAGTCTGGATAAACACTGGTCGAGAAAACAGGACAGCAACGGAACAGAATGAGCTGCATCTAGATGCTTCACCATGGGAAAAAAAAAATCTCAGTGCTGGGACAAAGACTAACAAAATGGGGGAAGGAAGCACAAGCTGGCTCGATCCACGTGAAATTAAAACCATACAACATACACCAAATGCCAATTCATACATGAAAAACGGCAAAGAAATCCAAAGAACAAAGAGCAGCTGTCACTTCACAAAAGTGAAGAAAGAAGAGGTGAAATGTAGAAAGGCTGCATTCGGAAGACGGCGGACCTCACGGACACTTTTATCGGCTTTATGTGTAACTTGGAGGGAAGCGGTGGTCAATGTGTTGAAGGATTTTTTTTTTTAAAGCTTGGTTTTCCTCACCACCACAGTGCAGTTACACTAGCTGCAGAGCTACCGTAGCAATGCAGGGGCACACACATTTCAGAAAGAGAAATGACGCACTTCCCGGAACATGGCAGCAAAACACCTAAGTGCTTCAAATAAAAGAGGATACAAGGATGTGAGGGACCAGGCACCTCAAACAGCCCTCCATCCCAGAGCACCACCAGCCATCCTTGGATGCCTAGATGTCATGTTTATCTGTGACATAAACCAGGCTTCAGGTAAATCAGTGGAGTTTGTTGGTTGGTGGGTCTGTCTTTCTTTCACCACTTGGTCAATTGCACATCTCATGGCATCTGTAAAGATCCTCAGCCTTTACCATACTGGATGAACCTCTACATGTCCCCGAGCTGATACCCATGTAGAGTAATTATCTATAATCTGAAATGCTTGAAGGCTAGAAGGCTCTCATATTTGGGATTTTTTTTTCAGATATGGAGAGTTTCGCAAAGACTTTTTAAGTTGTACATATTTTAAATTTAAAATCTGAGGACCAGATGTGGTTTTACACACTTTGTTGCCATGGCTGAGGCAAGTCTGAGGCCAGCCTGGGCTACATAGAAAACCCTTAGCTCAAAATAAATGAATACCAGAAACAGTCCAAAACATGAATTTTTGGATCTCTTTCTGAGTAGAAAGTCTTAAGCTTGAGAGAATTTTAGATTTGTGAGATTCAACCTGTACCTACTTCCACATCTGTCACTTCAGCTCTCACGCTCATTCTGTTACCCTGTATCATCATCATTCATGGCAGAGGCTGATCTGCTGTTTTGACTGTTATGATGTCTTGTCTGGTAGCAGAACAGATGGGTAGGTCTGCTACATGATGAATATTTGCCAACAATCAGAAGGGTGTAAAATGAAATCTCAAAGAAACCCAAACACAGCCACAAGGAGCCTAGCAAATAATTAAAACATTCACTGCTGGAGAGAGAAATTGACACAGCTTCATAGCACGAATTCAAAACTACTCGCATGAAGTGAAAGCCAACCAAAACAACACATTGTTTATGTTAATTCCTACTCACAATGATCATACTGGGACTGGAATATGAATAGGTATTGTGCTCATATTTATCTGATTCTCCATTTTAGAAAAGTACAAATTATTCGTTTGTATTGTTGAGTTTATCATAGAGAAAGAATGCAATATAGACTCCATGTAATAAAAAATAGACCAAATTCAGAAATCAAACCTGGGATTTGGATCATTGTGTCTTAGTGGCACATTTTAAAGCAAATATCTGGATTTCTCAGAGTTTCTATCTCATTTGTAAATAGATTTAAAAAAAAAACAATTCACAACATTTCATGAGAATTGTATAAAATACACAAAAATTTCTCAGACTAGAATATTAAACAAAGAGTAGGTTCTTAATGACTATGAGTTTGTTTAATCAAGTCCCAGGTGACAAGAATAAATCAAAATTTTCATTACTCCCTTCGAAAAGAATCAAGGATGACTCAAATTTAGGGTCCAGTTTGCAATCCAGACATCCGTATAAACTACAGGCTGCAAAGAACTCTAAGCTGTGGACATCACACCTCGGCAGCAGGGCATCCTAAAAGGCAGTCTAACGTGTGGTCTGTTACCTAGAGGAAGGAATGGCTCCCTACAGTGGTGACCATGGCTGTGTAGATGAATCATATATGTGTTAACATCTAATCTCCACCTACTGTATGTAGAGCTTCCCTATGCAGCTAAACCATATACTGCACCTCACAGACTATCCTATATATATATATAGGATATATATATATAAAATATTTTTTTCCTAACTATAACCTGTCCAGTCTTTATAGTGTGACTTGTATGTATGTTATCAAGGCTGACCACTTGGTCCTGGATAAACAATTAGTGTGTTCTTCCCTGGGTTAGACAATGTCTCCTGCTCTCACTCAATATTTCTTACTTGCCTGTAGTTCTATGTGTAGGGCTGAGGCTTCCTGGGCTTTCCCCATCCAGCTTGCCATGTCAACTGCTGTCCTTCTTCAGCTCATGATCAGGCAGTCATGTTGGTGAGACTGTATGGGTCTCCCTGACCCTCTGGATCTTACATTCTTTCCATCCCCTCTTCCACAATGCTCCCTGGGTCTTAGGCGAGAGACCTCCAAATCCACTGGAATTGGGCTCTGTAACTCTTATTTTCACCAGTTGTGTTTCCGGCTTCCTTTTCCTAACATTACTGCTTCGTAGACTCTGCCCTAGAGGATAAAAAGAAGCACTCTACACAACTTCTCTGGTTCCTGGCCGAGGAAGGACACAGGAGTCAATAGAAGAAAGCGTCTCTTGTAGCCAAGACGCTGGCCATGGACAGCCACCACAGTCACGTGGGGCAGAAGGACAGTGGGCTGCTGCAGGAACGTAAACGGGGGTGTTCTCAGGTCAACTACACAGTCCCAGCCTCCTGAAAAAGTTCAGACCCCTTCAGGTCTCCATGATTTTAGTTTCCTGTCCTGGCACCTCTTCCCTGAGGAGGGTATATTTTAAAGTATTTGTTCACTTTGTCATTTTGTGGGTGTTCAGAAGAAGGTAGCAGAATCACAGAACATCAATGGCCCTGGCTTCTCTGACAGACCCGCCAACTGTCACTTTCAGGGCCTTGTGCCTTCTCTGCTTTGTTTCTTCTGAGGTGACTCACAGAGATGGGGGAAGGATATATTTTGAATTTTCCTTTAGGACTAAGAAAACTCCAGTAACTTTAATATATTAGAATTGCTAAATTCTATGATTTCATTTAGATGAATTCAATTATATCATAACATTTGAGTAGTTTTTCAAAATTAGTTTTGATTGTAAGCTGAAATTTTATTTTGGTTTTACATACTTCTCATCTGTGAGATACTTCAAAACATTTTATTTTTAAATCACTCTTTCAAACACCTCTCATTAATAACAAAGGATCTTTTTGTACACAGCTACAAGAATGTACAAGACAGCTTTCTTCTCATACTGCTGAGACATAACAACCAAATTGCCAATACATACACAACACTTTATAATGGCGATGCAACTGGGAATTCTTTCAACCTACGGGGTAGAGGGCTTTATCTTTCTGAGGCCTTCATACCTACATTTCCAAAGCAGAAGAACTGGCAATTCCAGGGAGCCAGGGAACGAAGTAAGTCAAAGGGTCTGAAGGAAGTCTGACATAGTTGAGGTATGGTGACAGCATGAGATGTAATGTCAGGCAGAGAAAGGCTAGAGCTGAAGAGATGAGGAGGCTACATTTTATTCTAAGTGATGAGAGCATGAAATAAGGCAAGCACAGGTGTGACCAAATTCAGATTTCAAAAGATCCAATAGTTACCCACTGAAAAGCCATAGGTCCAGGAAAGGAAAATGGAGGGGAAAGCAATGGGGACCCTCCCCTATCAAAGAACACAAAAGGCTACTTCGGGTGGTGGTAGTGGTAGTGGTGCACAGCTTGTGGGCATCTTAGACATTGGAGGAAATACTAATTTATCTTTGGCTCAATACCTTGGTAGTTTTCTTTCAAATATAATCGAGCATTTTAAGGATGGGTTAGAGTCACACAAGTCTTGGGGTTTGAATGAGGATAGGCTCACATATTTGACTGCCCCGTTCCCAGTTGGTTCTGTTTAGGAAGGATTAGGAGGCGTGTCACTGGCTTTGAGGTTTCAAGAGTCCGTCCGTGCCAGGTCCTGTCTCTCTCTTTGCCTGCAAATTGCTTGCAGACCAGGTGTAAGCTCTCAGCAGTTGCTCCAGAGCCATGCCAACCTACCTGCCACCATGCTTCCCAACGTGATAATGATTCACCCTCTGAAACTATAAGCAGGACCCCCAGTTGAATGCTTTCTTTTCATAACAGGTGCCTTGGCCATGGTGCCTCACCATAGCAACAGAACAGTGACTAGAACAACTATAGGCTTTGCTTTCATGAACATGTACAGATGAGCAGCATCATATAAATATTACACAACCACAGTGATGCCTTGTAGTAGAAAAGAAAGAAAACCGGATTTAAAGGTCCAGCTAGTAGGAAGTAGAGAGTTTCATCATTATGAAGATGTTTTTCTAAATAATTCCAATAACAAAAACAGCCCGTGACCCAGCCATTTCACAGAATACATCTATAACATGTTTCTTTTGTCTTTTTCACACTCTAGCTCTCAATTTGGTCCAGAAAGTTTGCTCCCACCTAAAGTAGATGTCCATGAATGTACTATCCTAGTCAAACTATAAGGGTGGTTTCCATCTGTGTGAGTGCTCCAGTCAGTGACCTGACAGAGAACAAAGAGTGAGTAAAGGGCCTGTGCAAGCCCTGCCTCAGCTGCCTCCTTCTGACCCTGAGCTCCTAGACGAACCCTAAGTGAATCCCACAGCCTTCCCATTAACTTGGTGTAATGACTGCTTTCCCAAGTGGCACACTGGGAAAGAACGACTTTGAAAGAATTAAAGACTTTTCTTCAGTTTACATAAAGACAAGTTAAGCATGAGGTCACATACTATGCATTTATTTAATTTGCATGAGAACTGGAGCGTATTTTCACCTGCGACTATTACAAAGTAACCACACACAGTGGGGAAAAGAATCAGTGAATGATATTATTTTATTTGACACTTTTGTTGAATGTCGATTATACATCCAAACCCACGAGGTTTTTGACGTAAATCCTGGGCTGTGGCACCCGTGTCCAACTGTGACACTCTCTACAAGCTGAGATAACAGTCTCTGATGCTCCCAGTTTTTTACTATGGATTATTTACAGCAGAATTGATATGCAGAAATTGACATGTCTTTCTACGGTGTTATTGGTTTGGTTTTTAGCTTTTATTTTTCTTTCTTCGTTTTTGTTTTCGAGTGTGTATGTGTGTGTGTGCTACACACATGCACACGCTCAAGCACACACACTGCTAGAGACAGGACCCGCCGCCGACTAGGCAACTGTCTGCTTCCGAGCTGGAGGCCCAGCCATCGATCTCCTCTTTCTCTGTAACTGTTGATGCAGGGTTTTCACTAAGGTCCTTGGGCTGGTCTCAAGCTAGCGATCTTCCTGTCTCAGCCTGCTGAGACTTCAGGCACTTGCCACTATGCTTAGCTAGTTTTGATTTTTAATCTGCTGAAGATGCGTAGAAGGTGCTATGAAAACACTGTCCAGAAAGCTGCTCCTGCAGCCACAGGACAGCCCGCATCAGTACCAGCAACAGGTGCATGTGAGAAGTCCCCGTGTCCCTGCTTTAGGGAAAACGTAACATCCCAAATGCAGCAGTGCCGCCGTCAAAATAAGCAGACAAGTCTACACACAATAGCTATACACTCCACATCAAAAAAATCAACTTCCGGTGACTCCTAACTGTACACGCATCCTGCCATTGACACACGGAGAACAGAAATCTTTGCATTCTTTAAAATTACAAGGAAGAAAATCTAAACAGGATCAGGAGCTGTTTCCCAGTGTGCTGGAGATGACATCCAACACATATCAGCACAGCCTCATCATCGGGGGCTGTAGCTGCTCATCAGATAGACCACTTGACACCCAAAGCACGGCATGAACGACAATTGCTGTGTGGGACACAAATCTGTACAGATTATATCCTGGGTCTAATACCATCAGCCTGCCACAGCAAATCAATTTTTTTCCAAAAGGAAGGGTAAGAACAATGTTTATTTTGTGTTAAGGAGAAGAAATCCAATGGAAAGGGATTACAATCCTTAGTTTTTCCTTGGGAGCAACGAGCAGGTTTATTGAATTTAACCTAATTTTGCTATGGCAACATTCCTAGTGCTGAGATATTCTAGAAGAAACAGCATTTGTGCAGTTGCTCTTATTCCAGCCTTTGACTATCTCAGATATTGACCAAAAGGCCACAGTTCTAAATGGCAATGAGAATATGAATGTACACACACACACACACACACGTGTACACACGCATGCTCACTGTGGTTCACACACGACTGGAATGCATCTTTACAGGAAATCTGAAGTGCTTTTCATTGTGACGTGGAACTTGCTCAACGGATAGAGGATGAATGAACAAAACGGGTCACTAGACTGAAAATAAAGATCACTATTAAGAAAAAAGCGACATCAAGAGAATCGGGTGGTACATCACACTGCAACCACTGAGGATTCTCAACAGTAAAATAAAGCCTTGTAGCCCCAGCGTTTTCATTAGTTTTCCAGTAACACTGGATGCAGCGTGAATTATAATGAAGCAGAAAGCAGCAGTCCCTTTACAGAACAGACATGGAACAGAGGGACACTCTCCTGAGCACACGGCCACAGACGCTGGCCAGTCCAAACCTCGGTGCCTTATGGATTTCAGTAACTTGAGATATTTCATATAGGAAAATACTGCATTAACCTGCATGATAAGAACTGTTCAGTAGCCAAGGATAAATAGGCCATGGCATGCCATAAAAATATGGAGCAGAATACAGAATGACATAAACCAGTTAAATGTATGTAATAAGCCTTCATAACTACGTGATTTGAAACTAGAAAATGTTTCATGTCGTTCATTTCAACAGAAGCAAAACCTTTATGGAAAACCTGGGATGCCATTCCAGCTTAACAGGAGAAAGCAGAGTGGACCGGGGAATGGAAAATGAGGACAAGCTACCAAAGCACATCTCATCACACAACCGTTTTTTCTTTGCCTTCAAATTCTAATTGCTTAGTGCCAAAATAAGAGGTCTTTTGAACAACTTAGGTGGGAAAGAAAAAACAAAATAGACAAAAAGCCACAAGCATCTTACCAATAGATGTGCCCTAAGTATAAGGTTGGGGCATAACAGAAAACAAGAGTGAACCTGGCTTTCCCCATTGCAATTGCAGGGGAACTACTTGGGAGAAGGAATAGATTGACAGAGGAAGGCATGGGGGCAAAGGTGAAGGCAGAAAGTAAGGGAGGGTGTGAATAAAAACAATGTAAATTGAGGTATATATAAGGATATACTGCACAAAAATGCATTACTTCGAATGTATTTAAGTTTATTTATATTTAAGAATATTTTTAAGTTTATGTTAACTATTAAAGAATGTTATTAACTAAGTAATATGCGAATTCCTGCCACAGTCCCCCTAGATGTAAGCCTTTCTAGTCCACCAGACCTTAAGAATGGTTCTCAGTGAGTAAAGCACTGCCTTCTAGCCATATGATGAGGCCCATCCTGTGCTTCTATGAGTTACTATCAAGAAAACAGAACTGGAACACCATGCTTGGTGCTCAGTCCCTCGGGCACACAGACAACGTTAGACTCACACAGTGCCACTTCTAAGCTGAGTGAGCCCTCCCTGGTTTGCATATGCCTCATTCTGTTGTCCCAGACCGTTGACTTGAGTTTTTCTCCTGAGAAACTGTTAACTTCTTAAATAGGGGAATTCTGGGAAAGAGGGCTTGGGTGACACAAGGGGTTCTGACATTCTGTCTGCCTGGCTCACTCTACTGCTGTGCAATCCGGAACAGGAGCCAAAAGCCACTTAGAAGCTTAACAAAGGGTTGAAATTTCTTACTTAACATAATAAGTTTAAATCTTAATAGAAACGTGTAGGTTTTTTGTTTTTTTTTTTGTTTTTTGTTTTTTGCTAGAACACTGGAAATGGAAGCAACGTATAAAACATTTCATCATGACAAAAAAAAAAAAAGATTCTGCAGGCTAGAGCACAGGCAGGGCTGTCATAACTGGATATGTGCACCTCTGAGAATTCCGTGGACTATTACATCATGCGCTGTAAGGGCACGTGATACAGAATACCCAAGTCCTGTCCAAGACCAAAACCAAGACCTTATAGATTATAATAAAGATATCAGGGTCACTGAAATGTATTAAGTTCTTGATAAAGAAGTATAACTGATGACCACAATTGTGTTGACAATAAATGATATGTAGTCAAAATTTGCAGCTGGGGCTTAATGGGAGCTCTCTTGGTTAAAATGAATGAAGACCCAGGGTCCATACCCAGTAACGGACAATAGTAACTAATAACAGCAAAACACACACATTCTTTTAAAGTAGAGGTGGAGGGACTATAAAAGAGCGCTGAGAAAAGTATCTAGAAATTACAAGTCCTTTGGAAATAATACAGAAAGTGCTTGCTGTCATTGGAGTCTGTAATGTCCTCCTCAAAGCCTCTATACCATCAGAATGGTCCTCAGTCTGTGGCACACTACTGCAAAACAGGGGAAATTGGAGCATAACATTGGGAGTGGGTATAGTTAGGGTATTCGGGATGTGTCTTGAAAGCAGTTGTGAGAGCCTATTACCTTCTTCTTCCTCTTTTTGCTCCCTAGAAGCCATGGGTAAGCGGTTTTGCCTCACCACACAACCTTGACCATGCATTGTCTCTTCATGATGTACAAGCAATGCGACCAGTCGGCAAGATGGTTCAGCCGGTAGAGACCCTTGCCACCAAGCCTGATAACCTGAGTTCAGGATCTGAGGCCCCGATGATGGAAGGAGAGAACCAACTCCCACACACTGTTCTCTAACCTCCACATATGCACAAAAACACGCAACGAAATAACAGAAAATAAAACATTTGAACATTGACACCAACTGATTGTGAACTAAGTCTCTAAAACTCTGAGAAAAAAAAAATCAGCCTTTTCTCTTTATAAACAGATTGTCTGGGGATACTTGTTATAGCAACAGAAAGATAATAAACTGGCAGGGACTGGAGACAAAAGCAAACAAGAGGCAACAAGGGTTGATACCAAGACCTTAGGCTCCCCACTGTGTTTCTGTGTTCCTCCACTTGGCTGGGGTACCCTCAGCTACCTTAGGCAAAAACCATTAAGTTAATGTGTCGAGAAAAAAATATATATCACCTATAAACCAAAGAGGTTGTCACATTAACTCACTATCATCCTGTACTTATCAACTGTGCATGGATTCAATCTTTTAACTGAAGTATGAGCACTCACAGGGAAAAATTTGGTTTTCATCAAACTAACTTTTATTTTGTCCCTGCATTATCTGCAAGAACTCCAGCCACAACCGTATCAACATTTCGGTCCCCAGACGACTATGCTGGTCCACAGCACTTCCATGTCTACCGAAACATCAAGGGCAGTGTGAATAAGGCCTCTTATACGACACTTTCCTCTCTGCCCTGAGAGAAAATGACAGTCCTCTCATTTGCTTCTGCGTCTAATAAATGTCTGCTGCCGCACACATCTCAGGCGGCTGTGGTTTCTGTTAATGATTGTTTTCATTCCTCTACTGTCATCCATTTAAGGACACTGACACTTGCTCCCCATCTTTTGTGCCCTCTGAGTCAGCTCAGGCATAACCCTCAAGCTTCCTGAGAACGTTACACTACACAAGTCTTAAATGCAGGAGGGCTCTCCTTATCCTTCCAGAGAATGTTACTGGCACAAGAATACGCTAACATGAAGGTGGAAAGGGGAACTACTTGGGAGAAGGAATAGATTGCCAGAGGAAGGCATGGGGGCAAAGATGAAGGCAGAAGTAAAGGAGGGTGTGAATAAAAACAATGTAAATTGAGGTATATATAAGGATATGCTGCACAAAAATGCATTACTTCGAATGCATTTAAGTTTATTTATATTTAAGAATATAGTTTAAGTTTATGTTAACTATTAAAGAATGTTATTAACTAACATTCTAGAGAATACATTAAGTAAAACGTGAGCACATGCACAAACACAGACACACAATGTCAGAGCTCAGAGAAGAGACGGTTCACCCAGTAACGCACTTGCCATACAAGCAGAATGAGCTGAAGCTAATCCACAGAACCCACATAAAGAGCTGGGCACTGGGACACACACTTGTAATCCTAGCCCTGGGAAAGCACACAAGAGAAGACCCGGAGCTTGCTGGCCAGCCAGACCAGCCTACTTGATAACTGCTAGGCCACAGAGACTCACTTTCTGAAAAGATAGGGTAGGTGGCAAGTTGAAGGTTGGTCTGGTGGGTGTTACTGGCCCTCAATATCTGGTTATGCCTATCCTTACCTGATTGGTTGATTAAACAGCCAATACCTAACAGGGCAGAATGGGATAGGTGTGGCTAAGGTTCCCAGGCTTGGAGAGGACAGGTGAATCACAGGAGACAGAAGGGTGGGAAGAGAGAAGGAAGAAGGAAGCTATGATGAGTTAGTGTGAAAAAAACCACATGGGCCGAGGGGAAGGACTCCAATAAGGGCATGAAAAGGCCAAGATGAATACAAGAAAGTACCATGGGATTACGGATGGAAGGTAGACCAGATGAGGATGATTGAGGAGGATGGCATTGGATGGAGGCTGGGAGATGGATGGTGAGGTTACTGAGCCAGCACAGGTGAACTATCTGCTTGGCCAAAAGTAAATAAGGCAATTATAAAATCTAACAGGTGTCTGTGTCTTATTATTTGTGATAGTGGGTTAAATAATACCGCCATGATAATCATAGGGCTAATAATAACAGTATATAACCCAGCACCCATATTTTCTATTTACAGAAACAATGGCATTCCTGAGGAGCAAAACTCAAAGCTGCCCTCTGGTTCCCATTCACACACGTAGGCATGTGCTTATATACCCCAACACAGATGCACAGGTACACACAGATCCATACACACCAAAAATAAGTTATTTAATTAGATAATTAATTAGAGATGTCTAGAGTTGTCAGAGACTGACATTTTTATCCCTGAAGATGCCAAGCAAATCACTCCCTCTCATTCTCTTGGCTCTGACCATTTTCTTTTTTTTACAGATATTTACAGTAAGTTTTATAACTACAAAAGCTTTTAGGTTTATTTATTTTGCTTTATGTCTTGCGTGTGTACCGTGGGCCTGCCTAATGCCTGCAGAGGTCAGAAGAGGGTGCTGGATCCCCTGGAATAAGTTGTACAGACAGTTGTGACCCATCATGTATGCCCTCTGGGAGACTACCCAATGCTCTTAAGCACTGAACTATCTTGTTGCCCCAAAACTTTTTTTTTTTAATTGTCAACAAAACTTTACCATTCGATGAAGGAGGAAGTGTTTAGGCTCTCTCACATGACATAGAAACACAAGAGTATTTTAACCAAGGTTAGATTATGGCCCCATGTTCTGCCAAGGCTGGCTGGAATCAGTGTAAATCTTGATTTATGTACACATATATAGGTTCCTTCGTTGTTTTACTTACAGCAGTATAAGAAAAACTTTGACAGAACAGTTGTGTGCTGATAAAGAACCCTTTAGACTTTGTAAACTTTTCTTAAAGCTAGGTAAGACATACACATATTCTTTAATGTTTTTTTTTCTTCTTTAAAGACACAACACACTTTTTTAAAGGTACATGAACAGCCAGGCAGTCAGGTCCCAATCAAATCTGAAAATGAGCTGAAGTCCAACCCTTCCTTAGGAGCAACTCACTCTGTACGCACATGGGTTTGGTAGTCAGGTTTATAACAACATGTCCCCGTGACCACACGCTGAATGCATCATGACAATGTTGCCTAGCCCTGTGGTTTAAGGCCCTGTGGTTTAAGGGTAGATACCAATAAGAAGAAAAAGGAAAGGAAGAAAAAAAAATCCTATTAAAATAGTGCCTGCTAATTTGCTTTAACTTTTTAAGTATTTCATTATCACCTTCTTACACATGAGAACATGGTCACAAAGCACGGTCCTCCTTTTACTGGACTCTGAGGGGTCCACGTACCTGCGTGCAGCCCACTGCCCCTTCTCCCTTTCTGAGGGGCCCGCTTCCATACCATCCCCCGAATAATCTTCACATTCCAATTTTTAAGATCTCAAACGCTGATTCAAGCCACTGGAGAGAATGAGGCTTTTGCTGGTGAAACTGAAAAAGAGCCTTCATCCTCCAGAGCATTCTCCGCATCTGTTTTCGGAAATGCTACCTTATAAATAGGATGTGTGATGCACGCAAAACAGAAAGCTGGAAGCATCGCTGGCAAATACCATAGTCACGTCACATGGTGTTTTGAAACACATTACTATTAAGGACAAAATGGCTTCCCTGCTACCGTGATGTGTGCTGCACTAATTCAATTTGACAGGGAAGACGTCGCATGAGTGTGTTGTGCCAAACATAAAACTCACGGCCTGAAAGCGGGCCTTCTGCAGATGAACTCATCATTCTTTCTGCTTTATACATTCTAGTGCCACGGAGAAAGGACAGGAAGCACTCCTGGTATTACTCTCTTGGAGTTTTCCACTGTTTCCTGCTGCCTACTACGAACACCCACATTGTTCGCTGTGCAGCATAGCAGTCTCCCATATAGGAGAAGTTGGGCTTACATAGACTGTGTCTCCCCATTACTCCTGAAAAATTCTGAACACACAGACAAATGACACCTGCATGCTTTTCAAAATGCTGAAGTTTCTGTGTTCTTTAATTCTGTGATCGGGATGGACAGTGAGCCTTTCGAGAATCCCTAACATTTCTCATTTTCATACATTTCTCATCCCTTTCTGGTCAAACCCACAAGGAAGCTGGACTGTGTAGAGTTCCTGAGGGAATTGGGAAGCTTTAACTTTTCTTTTTCCTTCCAGTTTTATCTACAAACAAAACATGGTTTGAAAATAGGAATATAAACTAAGAACAAAAATACTTTGGAATATGCTAGAATAAATAAATTGTACAGAGAGACACAGAGAAAAGACACTGGGAAATTTGTCACATGTAAACACCATCCTGGAGAATGTAGCTGGTCCACAGATTTTGGCTAAGAGAATTCCTTTGATCCTATGAAATGTGCTCAGTCTAGCATACTAATTTCCTCTGATTTGAAACTAGCCAGAATTAGTCTCTAAACTTTCAACATGAAGTTTCTTAATTCGTATACACAATGTAAGTGTGGTCATGGTTCCTGTGCTTGGAAAGTGAGTGGAGCCAAGCGCTAGGAACCTCTGCTAGTGAGGTTAATGGTCATGACGCCAGCGTAAGGCATTACCATCCCAGGAGCACAACTTTGCTTTCACTTTCTGAGTTTAATGTAAGATAGATCCACAACACAGTGTTTTTGCTGAGTCTGAAATGTGTATCCCCAATTTCAACTTACTTTGAAAGCAACTTACTTTCAAAACTCATGCACACCAGACTCTAGGTTGACTACAGCCAACCATGGGACAGACATGCTCAACATCTTTTTTTAACTGAAGCCACTTCAAAGTTTCAGTAACACTTTTTATGTAAACTAGGATAGATCCTCCTGGACTGCCAGCAGTTGCTTCCCTACAATATTTTATGTGCTGTAACAGATTTACACATGGAAAGTTATACATGCCAAAGTCCTATTTAATGAACCCATTACTGGAACCATTCCACAAGGGAAGGAAAGGAGAAAAAGAAAGACAGAGGGAGACATAGAAATACACGCATGCACAAACTGGTAGCTATTTTTCAGATTATGCCATTATGCCTGATTGCAAGATTCATGATTTAGGACAAAGACTTGCCCCCAAGTAAGCATGTGGCCACGGGGAGTCTGGCAGATGCAGGCCACATTTAACCAACCACTGACTGGGCATGTGAAAAGGAACAAGAAGCAATCCAGAGATTATGAAGGCAGAAATGTGAGCAAAGACCAAACCTGAAGAGTGGGGGTGACAGGCAAGCTACCGCTTTACCAATTTATTATGCAAATGAGAAAAGAGATGAAGGCCCTGGCTTCACCAATAATGAGATAACTTGACGATGCATCAAATATAAGGGACCAGACTAAATTGAAGAGCAATCTTTTTAGATATGCAGATACCAAATGGCTACATAATTAGAGGAGGGTCTCCATGTAATAACCTAAGGGACTTAGGACCTTCACCTTCTTAAGAACAGTCACCACCTGTGCCCAGGATGAATTACACAGTGGTTTGGAATTCTCACTCAACTCAGAGCATTAATATTGATGAGCTATTCTGACTCAGGAGAGAAACGTGATTCGAAAACAAAGGATTTATTTTCCCAATAACTAAAAGAGTATGTATTATAAAAACACAACAAATCAGGGTATGACACTCACTGGCGCACTGAGCAGAGGTGGGGCAGGGTAGGTAAGCAGGTGCTGATGTTTTGAGAAAATTATCCTCTTGATGTTGGCACACCGCAGTGCAAATATCAGAGCAGCGAGCTCCAAATGAACACACCAGTAAAGACCCAAACCAGGACTGCAATGAGCAAGATGTGGACCTGAAAGGGCACCATTAAGTCAACAAAAGAAGCAGATCCCCTCATCTCTACGCCACAGAGTTCACCCCCAAAGTGTACTTGCTTAGCTTATAACCATTTGGCCTATAATAATGACAAACATTGTTATCTGTATTAAAAAGTCTGACATTACAAAGATATTGCAAATGGCATATACACACGTAAAAGCTTACAGAAGTAAAAGAACACGGGTCATTTTAAATATTGTACTAAACACAGAAAGTATAAGCTGCGGCATGAAAATAAGATGGCATTGAGCTGGATACTACTCTAGCTATGCGAGTGAGCTTTTGTGTGGGGCAGGAATACATTCTTCCTCGAGGCAGCCTCACTGTGTCTATTTGAGTAGTCTGAACCCTTGTTAAGGCAGAAAAGCCTCTCATCCAAATTAGGGTCATTAGATTAAGTGCCAAAGATCCAGCATATAACTTATAAAGAATTGATGCTTATATTCTGCGTTATACACACACACACACACACACACACAGACACACACACACATTTGTTGTGGCCAGTGAAGCTGGAAGCCCAATATTCATAAATGCATTATAAGAAATGCAAGAAGAATGTCAACTGTTGGGTACCTTGTCACATAGATTAATGGTGCACCTATGATTTTATTTAATATGTATATTAGTTCCATAAAGCTGCTGGGTTTAGCATCTTCCCTTTAAAGATACACAACAAAGGCACGAAGAAGATGCCTCACCTCAAGTTTTAGAGAAAATTCGGACCTATGTTCCCCAATTCCAAGCTTTACTTTTAGATTTTATACTACCTTATACGGAAGCAAACACATCTAGATTTGTTTCTTTAATCCAACCTTTTTTTCCCCACAGAAAACTGTAATGCATCTTTTGATTGCATATGAATATTAGACTACAAAGATCACACACTATATTACTAAATCAACTAATAGACCAAATGGTGTTTGCGAACAGCTTCCTCCTTAGGCCTGCAGGCCACAGTTGTGAACTCAGGTGGCTCCTGATCTGAATACAAACCGCCACTCCAGCCATCAGCTGTGTCAGTTGACTTTGCAATAAAGCCCAGAGGAACCGCACTGAGAAATTACCTGCTCAGTATAACAAATCGCCTTACACTAGTCTCAAGTAGGAAATGGCATTTCAAAGTACAGGAGCAGCTTGGAGGAAAGACCTCTGGACCAGATCTCAAGCTTCTCACGGTACAGGCAAAACAACGGTTAAAACTCAAGTTTCATTTCTTTGATAAAATGCATGACCTTTTGCTTGGAAAAATGCTTCCTGAACAACACCAAAATGGAGTAGCTCTTTTATTTTAGCGAAGAGCTATCTATTACATTCACACAAAACTAATTCTTTCTATTGAGTTTGGGATTTTTGTGGGGTTTTGTTTTGATTATGGTTTTGGTTTGGTTGGTTGTTTTGTTTTTTTGTCATCCACGTGGGTACAATCTGGCCAGCTGCTGTCTAAACTGGGCAGGTGACATGAGGAGACACCAGCACTTCAGTGGTTCGTGAAGGAGGAGAACACAGTCTTTCTGGCTTATCTGTCCCTTGCCAAGAGCCCTCCCCTCAAGATGGGAAACCAAAAGCTGTGCAAAGACATTCAGTCTGATGAGTCAAAGCCTGTGCCTCACTTCAGTTAGCTCATGGGAAAGAAAGGGATTTTCCCTGAGTAGCTTGGAATTGGGGGATGAAAGATGGGTCTGGATGAGGTGTTAGGGATGAGCTGTCTCACAAAACTAACAAACAGCCAAGATAGGGCTGGCGCCCAAAAGATGAAAACTGATCATCAAACAATTTTGTCCATACTGGTCCTGTGTACATACTGAAACTATGCAATGAAGCTGCATCCCTGACACAATATAAGGCAGACAAAAAAGAAAAAAAGAGTTTCATAAAACAAACACTGAGCTCTGGACACGATTTTTGGATTCTGAAAAGATTTTTACAAGATTTAAATTTTTTTAGACCATCTCGAATTTGCTTTTATTGCTAACCTGGAATATTTCCAAATTCAGACAATATATATATAAGTGTGAAAACTGAGCTTCAGTTCCGTCTAGTCTATATGTCTGGTCTCCTTTTCTATGTGAGACTAAAACAAAACTTCGTGTATGTAACTTCTTCCAGCATCGGTTGTGTTCGGTATGTTCTGGCCCTAATCAAATCTGCTCTGCGCTTCACTCAGGTCTCCTGCCCTGAACATCCATAAGGAGAGGGTGACCCCTGGGTGAGCTGTGCACCTCTGACCTCCTGCTGCTTTGAGGTGTTTTCCTGAAGTTCAAATAAAACCATGAGCAAGACATAAAGACTGTAAAGTGCAATGAATTAGTGGCAATGACAGTATTATCCAATCCTGTATAGAGAATGCAGAAAAGACACAAACTAATCCCCCAAACTTAATTATTCTAGGTTTTAATTCATGGAAATTGCCTGGTATAAAACCCTATACAGCTGCTGTTGGGCTTATTTTATGTTTTAATTTCTGGGATAAAATGTTTCCAAAAATAGGCTCCATAAAAAAATTTTCATTTAAATTATATTTGATAATTGGTCCACAGGATGATAGCCATATACAAAACAGGGTTCCTCTTTCTCTTTAAAAAAGAAGAAACTCTGTACCAAAACTTATTTTGCTTACCAGTTAAAATATATATATATAGTTTTACTGCCTACTGCACAGCCTTTTGCTACATTAAGTGTTTCTTAAGAAATAGGAAGTTCTATGAACTTACTAGTTAGACTTAGACACACACACACACACACACACACTTGCCCTTTTACATAAATCTTGCCTCTGGTCTGCTGTGAACATTCTCCCTAGGCAGCCTTCATATTATCTGTGACACAATTAGAATCTTGAGTTCATTCGTAATTCTAAGAACTTGCAGAGTGAATTCAAATGCAATCCTCTCTCCTCTTTTCCTGTCACATACCACAGAAACTATCTCAAAAATCTCATCATGAAATCTAAAAGTCAAAACGACTTCTGTATGTTCCTGTCTTCCTCAGCCTTGACGCTAATTCTAAGCTGTTGTCTCAGGGACACTTGGAACACTATTCGGTTTTTCTCACTCTATGATGACTGTGGCTTCTCAGAAACTTCATTTTCATAGTCCAATACTCACATCTTCAACTTCCACTTGACAAATTTAGTTGTCATACTGTATCAGCCTAAAGAAAACAAATGAGCCCAGAATATGATTTTTAGTGCATTTGAAGCCATTGCACTCAGCTCAAACGATTCTCTTGTAAGCCAGGTGTGAACACGCAGAATGTTTGCAGTTCCTGAGAGAGAGCTTGATTTCACAAGAGCAAATCTTCACCAGGCTCCACAGATAAACTCACAAGACAGAAGGTGCCATTATATGTGTATGTGACAGTGAATGTGGCAAACTCGGCTGTCAATTACATCATCACTAGGACATCACAACTGGCAAGAACACTGCCCAGATGGTAGGCTCAGGCTCCATTTCCAGAGACAACTTTGGTGCATCTAGAATTCTCTCAAACAAGACAAGAAAAAATAAAATAAGAACATTGTTGAAAGATGAGGAGGGCATGCTAGACTATAATTACAACTGTCCTAAACCAAACATTTAAAAGGCAATCACATTCCAATGACACTAGCTTTAACACACCAATCAATCAAGATGGAGACTAAAAGTCAACTACCTAACTTGAGCTCTTTAAAAGATGAACACACAGCAGGAGAGGTGGTTCTTGCTGTAATCCTAGCATTCCAGGCACTGAGGAAATTGAGTCTAAGGCCAGCCTGAGCTGAGCTGCACAGTTCCTGCCCAGACTGAGCTACAGAGACCTTGTGTCTAATTAAGCAATCAAACTTAAAATACACAACAAATAATTTGAGAATTCAAAAGAGAATTTTCTGCATGAAACCGTACCGTACGTACGGATTTGAGAGGTTGGCTCAGATACGATGAACACAGACGAAACCAACAGATGGAATCCACACAGACCTGGTGTGAGGGGGGTGTGAGGGCTGGAGCGGAAGTGTGCTGTGGGTCTGGTGGGCAGGATGAAGACACCGCACAGGAGGGAGGATGACAGAGGAAAGTGGCTTCAAATAAGAGCGTTCTCTCTGTGCATTCAGAGAGACAGGCACAACGTGGAGCAGCCTGTATCACTACCCAGTCCCCCACCACTTTGCTGTTGCAGGGGGCAGAGGACAGCAAGGATCTGCCCATCTTCCAAAAGCCTCCAATCACAGGCCTGACCCCCCCACCCCCACACACACACAGACTAACACAAGTTAACTCCTGGCTTGAGACAGCTGCCAGGCACAACTCAAGGACCGCTGCTCAGTAAGAATCATTAAATCCACTTTAGGCATTTGACCGTTTATTTATTCATCTTATGTGCACTGGTGTTTTGACGGCATGTGTGTCCGTGTGAGGGTGTAGGATCCCCTGGAGCTGCAGTTACAGACAGTTGTGAGCCGCCACGTGGGTGCTGGGATCCGAACCCTGGTCCTCTGCTCTTAAGCACTGAGCCATCTCTCCAGACCCCCATTTTACATATTTAAGCAACCAAAGTACACGGGTATAAGTAATTCACACCAGCTCATACAAATAGTAATGATGTGAAGAAATATACACATTTAAACATATAAGCTCTAAAATATTAAAAAAACTGACTCTAAAATATAAAAAAGCACACATGCGCTCTAAAGGTTTCTAATTCGTATTCCACTTGTTTAAGGCAGTATTCTCTTTCCGGGTTCATTTAGAACATTTCACTACATTTCTTAAATTTGCCATGTACAACTCATCCACGTCTAACATCTATCATGACTGCCTCATTTCCTTCACTAAAAAAAGTATGCATTTTACAAAAGAGACAAAAATTTTAATTTTGAGAGTTACCAATTTCAGATGTAGAATTTATCTAAAATAACTATTTTCATATATGGCTTAATGACACTGCAATATGCTCACCAAAACAAACCCTGTTAGTTGGTATAAACAAACACAGTTGTTACAGAATGGAGAAAAGCCATCAAGTAATTGTATCTTTTTTCATTAAACACTGAATCGTTGTGACCTCCCAGTAGCATGAAATAAATTAACATTTAATATTTAATACTCTGTAGGCTCAAAATGGAACTAGAAGTGTTTTGAATTTTATGTTATTTGACATTTCTATTATAATTCAAGAGTGTATCTAAGAAGGTTGAAAATTTACTTAAAAGCAATTTAAATTTAATGAATTTTGCTGCTACTTTAATGCTACTTTATAGTCATTGAATTCTAAGGTTTAATGATAATTTAAGTTCAGAAAATAGGCTTACTCCCTTAGAGCAAAGACATAATATTTTCAAAAGATGACATTCAATACGTACAGAAATGTCATCAACATAAATTATGGAATATATACAATTATGTATAAAGTGGCCATTTTAATCTTCACCTGATGATAAGAGAAAGTCTAAACACATTATTAGCTGGGCTTGGTGGCACGTTCTGTAATCCCAATGCTGGGGAATCTGAGGCAGAAAGAGCGTAAGTTTGAGGCTAGCCTGAGCTCACTTAGTGAGACTTATCATAAATCACTGGCCTACACAAGTGAAGACAGTTTGCTTCAATACTACATGGCATAAGTCATCATTCACAAAAATAAGCATCAAAAAATCAGTTTGCCACATTATGGAAGGAGTAGTAGAGACGATGTTCTTCCAAACAGGAAAGGGTCATTTAAACACTCGGCACTCAGCCAGGTCTGCTGTCACACGCCCTAACGCCAGCACTGAGGAGGCAGAGCCAGGTAGATCTCTGAAGTCTGAGGCCAGGCTGTACTACATAGTAAGACCCCGTCTCAAAACAACAATAAAATAAGAATTAAAAAAAAAAAAAAAACCACCAGGTGAGCTGTTCACTCACCTTCATTCTTGTTACAGTACATCTCTAGCAATCACACCCCCGGGCTAGGGCTGCAGTTCAGTGACTGAATGGTCACCTGCCATGTTCAACCCCCAGTTCCATCACCAAATAAATATCATCACACTCTAGGCAGAAGTGGAATATTTAAAAATAATAAACTATTGGAATTCAGTACTAACAGCTGTTATTTCTGTATGCAGGCTTTTCCTCCAATAATGTAATTCTGCTGTCTGCAATTGCTTCTTAAGTACTTCAGTGATTATAACAGGCGTCTAAGTATAAGAACGTCTCATGTATTAAGCAACAACTTTAACAGATTTTTCTCCCAACAGGACAAGGAAATAATTAAAATATGAGTACACATGTGTATAGGAGTGTGTGTGTGTGTGTGTGTGTGTGTGTGTTATTCTTGGATTACCAGTGAGGATTACACAGGATTTCAAGGCAAACACAGACATATGTGAATCAAAATGCAACTCCACTGTGCATAAGCAGTCCAGTTTTAAAGGCTGATGCTGCTAGGGACCAGGGACACATTATTTTTTCACTGTTGAACTAACAGTGATTAATTATCTATTAATTTGTAACAGACACAGTTCTGAGCATATTGCCATACTTTAGCTCAATCCTCCTGAATTGGATCTTATAATTTTTTTTTGTTTCAAATGAAGAAACAGAGAAATTAAGTAATTGCCCAGTACAAACACACTACCACTCCAGATCCGTTCTTTCTTCCAGGTACAAATATTTCTATGAACTTCCTGCCTCTGCCAGGTGTTCTGCCTCCCACACTACCTTCACTACGAGCCCACTTCCCTGTCCACTGTGACATAGTATTCTCTGACATTCAGCACGCATCTACACCATCTCAACAAAACGTCACTGCATTTCTGGGTTAAATGACTTATCTCCACAAAATAAAAATAGAAGTGAATGTTTAGGTCCAGATTTAAATCCCTTAAAATATATTTTTAACTCAACTATAGTATATTTGAAGAATATAGTTTTTTTTTTAAGAAACTGCCTCATTAATTATGACTGTCCCACGGCAGGTGGCAAAAAGTGGCACTTCAAACAGAATCGAAGAGGAAGTGGGTGCATGCTGATGCAGATCCTTCAGCCCATGTGAACCAAGTCATGTGCTCTGCAGCTGTTCCAAGTGTGTGTGATTTGACGATCCAGGTCCACAACAAGTATCACCAGTGCATGAGCTTCAAACGCTCAAGACGTACTGTATGGTAATCACCACAGGACAAGGAAGAACAAGGAAGCCAAGGGTTATTTTGCAGTCAAACATGGAAGAGCTTGACATGAGCGCTGCTATTTAATCCCTGCTCCTCAGGGACAAGTTAATTCACTTCTCATAGTCTCGGATTATGACGTCCAAAAGCAAATGATCCTAACGGCATCTACACTTGCTTCCAAGCTGACTGTGAAGACAATGTATGCAAAGCATTTAGCAAAGCATAGGTCAGAGTTGGGGCTTCCTAAGTGTTAGCTTTATATTGAAGAGGGTGTTGGCAGGTGTTGAAAACTAAGTTTTCCAGTCAGTATCGATTTTAGCCCATTGGATATCCACACCCTTATCTGTACTATAGCCTTCAGAGTGTTTTAGTGTTATCAGAAAACGATCATACTGAAAAATTGAATTATTTCTATATGATCATATACTTCCATTAAAAACTATATTTTTTCATTCTGAAAGGAAAATACCAACTTCTTCCAAATGCATGATCAAACCTAAAAGCAAAGTTGGGTATTTTTTTAAGCTCAGGAAAAGAAAGTATATTAGCAATTAATTCACATATCAAATGCAAAAAGCAAAAAACAGAAACCACCTTCAATGACTATTGCTACTTATTGAGTGGTACATAATTAGTTCTTTATTACCAAATTATTTTAAGCCAATCTAATTCTTTGGACACTAGGCTTCTACAAAACCAATGTATCACCAAGCTTTCAATCTCCGAGTTCTGGCAAACAAGCCATACTGTGTAGGAAGAACAAAATGTTCTTAACTTTATATCCTATATATAAAGATGAGACAATTTAGGCTGAGAATACATGTTTGTGAGAAGACAAATATATGCACATGTCAGGGGTGGCATGTGCACATATTTACATGAAGGCCACAGTTTACATCAGGTGTCTTCCTTGATCCCTTAGTCTTACTCTATAGTACTCTGGTTTCTAAGATTGCTTCATGAAGCCCCAACAACTTGCTGAGGGACTGAAATGCCATTAAAGTAAGAGAGAGCATCCAGGGCTGGAGAGATGGCTCAGAGGTTAAGAGCACTAGCTGCTCTTCTAAAGGTCCGAGTTCAATTCCCAGCAACCACATGGTGGCTCACAACCATCTACAGTGAAATCTAGTGTGCACAGGCACATATGCAGGCAGAATGCTATGTAAATAATAAATAAATAAATAAATATTGGGGGGGCAAGGGTGCACATCTAGGCAGGCGGAAATCCAAAGCCTTTTTTACAGTAGCTCTGTCTGGATCTTCCTTAGACAACGGGGTTTTAAACATTCATGGCCACTCTGTTGCTAAGTGAATTAAAAATGGCTATCCTAGGACAGCCGGCTCCCTCTTCTCTGGGCCCCACGGCGAGGGACCTCCCGGCCAGATGCCACTCTACCTTTCAAAACTTCTCATGCTCTCCCAGACACACTCACCATTCCAACCAACTTTGAACCGTTTTGTGTAGTACTTTTCCATCATTACTTCACAGTCAAAAAGTCTTTTGCTGCTGTTTGCCTCCATTGACTAGTCTTATCCCATGAGTGCTGCACAACTCTGTGAAGGGGAACCTTGTCACAAGTGTCCTGGTTCCGAAGTAGATTTCAGTTTATCAGATAAGAAAATGGGAAATGGTCAACCCCACATCAATCAGAACCAAATCCATAGGAAGTAAAAGGCCAAACTCTGAGCAAAGAGGGGAAACTAACCATGCCCGCTTGTAGCAGAAACAGTAAGGGAGGCAGAGCTGGATGGAGAAGGTTCTCAGCAGATTGACGAGAGAACAGGTAAAAGATGAGAAAACAGACCAAGGGGTTCCACACGCTAGGAACATGCACACAGGTACATGGCTGAGCAGAGAAAAAGTAAATAATTATTAACTTTTAATTAACAAAATTAGTCAAACTAATTAGGAAGAGCTCTTGAAAGGCCTAACGTGTTCCAGTGGAAGGGAAGAAAGGAGAAAGGGGGAAGCGGCCTTAGAGACACAATGCTTGAAAGTCAAAACTTTCAAAATATTCACCTGTAACTATCACAGAAGTAATCATAAGCCAAGATACCAATCATATACATTATTTAAAAATCCATTTTATGTCTAAGGACACTGAGACATAAAGAATAATGTTTACTAAATGCCAACAATTTGTCAAGCATTTTGCAAGGAGACAGACACACCTCCTTGGTCTGCTGAGATAAGGAATTATCACCTCTATAGTGGAGACCTAGGAACTGAGCTCAGAGAGTGGGAAACATGCTAGGTAAGGACAAGTCCAGCAGTGGGACAGACCCCATTCCAGCAAGCATTGTACCACACAGTGGCATGTGGTACCACAAGATGGCAAGTTACACAAAATGCAGAGAGATTTCTGAAGAGAAGACTAATAAGATCATCATTATTTTTTAAAGGAATTAAGTATTTCCAAGGATGAGCAGAGAGGAAATAAAGAATAAAAGGTGATGAAAATAATCTAATTGAGAAAGCTGCACCTGAAATAAAAATAGAAACAGTAAGACTACAGAGGCCCCTTCAGGGATGACAGTCCTTGGGATAGTCATGTGTCAGCAGAGGCCAACCCAGAAACATGAAGCATGGCTGGGGAGTCAGCCTACCAGCTGGAGGAACAGACCTGTCAAGAGCAAGATGGCATCCGGTGATCGTCACAATAAATGAGCTCTTAGCCTGGCCTGCTTACACAGCCTGTGAAAAATCTAGATGGACCGAAGGACTATTACAAATGCTTTCACCGTGGTGCCTACTCTGTAAGTAGAATTGTATAAAAGCAAATAAACATTGGTCTCAACCCTTGACAGTAACAATCTTTCAGCTAATGAGATCATGGATGTTTCTCCCAAACTACAGGTTTAAGGATCTTCTGTCCTGTGTGAGCTAATTTGTCACTTAAGGTCCACACATTTGCTATCATTTAATTTCAATCCCATATGTTACTGACTTACCTCCTTAGAATGCTAAATTTGTATCATATGTTCAAGGTTCACTTTCTCAATTCTATTTGCTAAAAACCTGATTTCCAGCAAGCCTTGTGGGGACCCCCCCCTTTACTGGCTCTGTTGTAATCCATCCTTAACTGCTAATCATGCAATAAACTTTATCTTCACCACATAGCAAAGGTTATGGTACCTGACTGATTCAGCAATTCTTGGTGACAGGACATGGAAGTAGCACTCCTGGGAATGATGTGTTCTCCATTTGTTTCCCATTTTATTTTCTCCATTCTCATCTCCATGCGTCCAGCGTAAACACCATGTCCAAACCACGCTGAGAGAATCAACATTGCCTTCCTCTGAGTTCCCAAACCAAAACAGTCCCTTCTCAACATGTTGTTTAGAATCACTAAGTCCACTGTTGCAAATTACTTAAATGCCACAAAACTATCTCTCCCTATGCCTCAAAGAATCTAGTGGACAGCCAATGTTGGTTAAACAATTTGATTACTATAATGTCAAATCTCACTTATGATCTAAGGAAAACATTATAATGTTAAATAGTCTTTAAACCAGTAACAAAAAGGTGTATATTCAATTAAAAACTAAAAAAAAGTGTAATCTCACATAAAAATATAAACTCAAAAAAAATAATGTTGTTCTTCTCTATTCCACAGCATCTTAATTCTCTTTCATTAAATCTCCCAGAGTAATTTTATTTCTGGGGGTGATATGTCATTTTATGAACCTGACAAATGGCTCTTCCCAAAGTTATAAAGTATATATTTAGTACTAGGCCATAAAATATTCACTTTGAAACTTTTTATTAGAATATTTGCCTGCCTGATTAAAGATGAAATAGAGCCACATTAAAATAAATTTGCATGGGATGAATACAAAGCAGCGAAGGGAAAGCTTGGGCCAAAAGGAGATGAGCCAAAGTGAAAATATTGCCTAGGTAACCTACGAAGCAAATACGAAGCAAATACGCATTCATTAATATACAACTTGAAGGTGAAAAACTGAAAATTTATTTATCAGATAGTAAAACAGCTGCAAATCCATATTCTTGGCCTAATTCTAAAAGAGGAAAAATGGGGTTTATTATTATTTTTCTCAGTTAATAAGCAAATCCCTACACTCTCATAAAAATAGTACTTTGGGGAAACATTCTCAAATTATCATTAGAATGTACTTAGAGTACTTCTCAAAACACCAGCAAACTGATTCTGGTACAGACAGATCTTATCAAAGAACTGAGTATTTACACATAAGAGCCTTTACTTAGAATTCTTCCTCCTCAATTCTCTACTTGTAGAAATTTTTTAAGTCAAAAACAAAAACAAATAAAACCCACTACCCAGTTCTTGACCATACACCCTCAGAAAATCCGCTACCTAGGCCATGCCTCTAAACCTTCCTTGAATCTTTCTCACGCTCTAAAGATAGCCATGTTGCACAGGAATTCAGAAGTGGAGACCACACCTTGGATGCTGGTGCATGCTCGGCAAGGCTTCCTGAGAAGTGAGAACACTTTTGGTCAAACTCAAGTCCTGCTTATCATGTAAAGACTCTTCTGTTCTTGGATGCTGTGTCGCATGTGTGTCAGTAGGTGGCAGAGAAGGGAGAAGCTATGTTTACTCTTTGACCTATGGATGGCTGAATGATTAGTAGCCTAACATTCCCTGGGGGCTGGGGGGGATGTGAGCCTGAGACCACCACCAGTCCAGTCCCAGGGGGCCAGACAGGGAGCTAGCCTAAGATGATCACCAGCCTGGCGTCAGCCAGGCCAAGACTGGAAGCAAGCCTGAGACTAGAAGAACCCCACCTGTGCTGGAGTGAGTGGGAGACAGAGGGTGACCCTTGCAAGCGGCCACTCAGACTGGCTTGGGGAGGAGCAAGCCTGAGACAATCACCAGACTGGCACCATGGGGCCCGGACAAGAAGCTAGCCTAAAATGACAGCCCTTGCAGGGAGGGGGAACTGACCCCTGTCCAGCACCATAGTGCAAGAGCAAGGCATAGCATCCCTGAGACCACTCCTGAGATGACCCCAGACATCCAGAGATCCTGGCGTCACTAAGACGAGAAAGTAAGTGGTGGTGAAATGGAAGAGAAAGAAAAACAGAAGGCTTTGGGCACAGTGCAGAGATGCAGAACTGGAGGCTCAAGGGTAGTGAGGAACAGCCTATTATGAGTAGCCTGTAACACAACCTAGGACTGTGCTGGGGTCCTGGCCTATGCTGCCTCTGGGGGCCATGTCTGGGTCCATGGCCTTGTAGCAGCAAGGGTCTGCTAACAACAAAGATCAGACAGACATCCTTGGCCTAAGCTGCCACACAAGGACAAGTTGATGTATGAGGACTATACAGAACTGGCCCCACCTCAGGTGAGCTGACCCTGAGGGCAGGAGAGCAGGAGAGCTGATACCTCCCCTAGCCAGATGCAGCACTTGAGAGGGTAGGCCCTGTACCTTCTGTGGGCAGCACAGTAGAGTGAACCTGATGGTGGGGACCAGGGGTGAGCTGGCCCTGAGGGTGTGAGCACGGGAGAGCTGGCTCTGAAACTTGTCTGCCATGGGAAGGAGATACGTTCTCCTCCACCCTTGCCCCCTACCACCTAAGGCAGGCTGAAGAACTGGCCCTAGGATCATGAAAGCAGGAGAGCTATCCTTGCCCCTCACCTGCTGCAGGCAGGTAATCAGGTCCTGACCTTCGCCTAGGAAGCACAGTAGAGTTGGCCCTGGAATTGGGGGGTGGGGGTGGGGGTGGGAGGAAGGGTTGCAGGTGAATCAGCCTGGTGCCATGAGCTCAGGAGAGCCAGCCCTGCCTCTTATGGGCTGGGCAGTGGACACAGGTGACAGAGGTGTCCTTCTCCCCTCCCTCATCCCTCACTATTTATGGCAGCAGGAAAGCTGGACCAAGGATCTTGAGAGTGGAAGAACTGGCCAATTCCCGTACCCATTGTAACACTCAGAAGAGAGGGCCCTGCATCTTGCCTAGGCAACAGGGTAGAGATCGCCCTGGTTGGGGAAGTTGCTTGACGGTGAACGAGCCCCGAGGGCATGAGACCAGGAGAGCTGGCAGGCTGACCAGCTCAGATACCTCTCAGGTCTAGATCCAGGGCTTTGAAGTGGCCAACCCCCATGTCTAGCCCATTGATGGACTGCTGGAATGCATGAATGGTGCTGCAGATCCAAAACTACAGGACCTCCATGACACAGGACAACAGAATATCTGAGAGGAGTCGCAGTGAGGTTTCAGTATTGATAGGATGGAAGAAGCCAATGACCACGTACCAGACCAATGAGTCATTGCAATGAACATTTGCAAGCAAAGAAGTGTGGACAAAAGGGCCCACTGTGGGACATACTATGACACACTACAGCTTCCACAATGAGAAGGGAAATGAGTTGGATTGGGGTGTATGGTGTGAAACTGACAAAGAACCAATAAAAAAGTTTAAAATCTCTTCCTAGCTCCATTGATTCCATTTTGCCTTTTCTAAGAGAGTGAGCCTCACATATTTAACATTGTTGTATGAGGTTTTGTAAACTGACAGGCACCCAGATTTCTTTGGGCTTTTGGAAGCTTCTGTTTCTAAAATGTTTCCTATATGTTTTATCAAAGTATCAATTTATCCTGGTATCATTATTAACAAAATGGTCTCTAATTTACATCACTAATAAGTGTATGACTTGATAATGTGAAAAGGTGGAAGAATTAAAAAGTTTTATGTAAAAACTGAAAACTCAATACTAAAACAGGATCCCTAAAATCCAACAAGTGTATTTGATGTTAAGGAATAAAACCACCCCTTCACCCATTCCCCTGACTACGCATAAGGTCACAAAATCCACTGTACCAGTAACCTAAATTGCAGCCTTTGAGGTCAAGGGTTAAGTCTGTCCACTTCAGAAGTAACCCTGTTCCCTTTTGTTTTAAAGTTGACTTCAAACAAGGTATTTCACTAGATCCAACAGATACAATGAAGATATGCTAGCTTATACAAACATCTCAGTATCACGGCTTCCATGCTACATGAATGAACTCAACCCTCTCCGTGTTGTATTATTAATATTACATTATCATATCCTAGGTCAAGAAGCTAAAGAGCGGAAGATACTTAGGGACAGTGAGACTAAGAATTGACATCTGTGCAATTTCTAACTTCATCCTATTCCCCCCCTCCATGTCACAGGATGATCCCTGGATTTATTTGGCCACGTTAGTTATTCCTCTGTGTTTGGGGAGGCTTACCCTCAATATCCACAAAGATCCAGGAGCACAGCCACAGAATGCCAAGCACAGTAATTTCAAGCAAGGAGTGAACTTGATGAATTTCTCTCAATAAATCTTAACCAAATCATTTAATATTATAAACATAAGCAGTAACTTTAATACAAATTTGACCCTTATCATACCCTGCCCCCTTAATTCTGAATAAACTACAAACATGCTTTACACAAATATATTTAAAATATATACAACATACTCTATTAACTGAAATTCATTCTTCTTAATACAGTGAATTTATAGCAAAGTACTCACTCCTCAAAGTACAATAGCTTCAAAAGTCCTTCTAGGTCTTGATCTTTTTCAAGATGATTTAGTGTGGTAAGCTATGCATAACATAAAGTTACTGCCTCGATAATTATAAACAACCAGGCATGGTGGCACACTCCTTTGATCCCAGTGCCCAGGGAAGCAGAGGCAGGTGGATCTCTGTGAGTTCAAGACTGGCCTGGTCTACAAAGTGAGTACAGGACAGCCAGGGCTACAGAGAAAAACCCTGTCTCAAAAAACCAAAGTAAGTAAGTAAGTAGGTACGTAGGTAGGTAGGTAGGTAGGTAGGTAGATAGATGATAGATAGATAGATAGATAGATAGATAGATAGATAGATAGATAGATAAAAGATAAACAATGAATGGATAGATAGATAGACAGATATACATTATTGAAACCATAGTTATTATTATAAGCATACAGTTCAGGGTTAATAAAACACAACCCAGAACAACCTTCAGTAGCAGCCCTCCGTATAATTTAGCATTGAAAAGCTGGGACATGATGCACTTTTAGTCAATCCCCTGTACTTTTAATCTCTAAATTACCTTCACACTTTTTGTGTATGTGTGTATGTGTGTGTGTGTATATGTGTTTGTGTGTGTGAAAGGATCTTGCTGTGTAGCCCACACTGGCCCCAAGCTCACCACATTCCTCCTCTGCCTCCAGAGTTGTTGGTTTACAGGGGTGAAGAACTTGGCCACGCTTGGCTATAGTTTATGAATTTTGGCTACTCTGAACTCTGCCTGGTTTTCACGGGAACTTCGGGGTTTCCTCCACACAGCTTTACACGGCTTTGTGAACAGAGATTTTCTCCTCCAGTGCAGACACCTTTTAGTTCTTTTCTTTCCTAATCTGGCTAAAATGCTGGCCCTAACTGTTTCAGTCATGAACTTGATGGCTGACTCTTTGACCCTCCCCCATACAAGCCTGGGAGTGACAGACTGGCTAGATCCCAGAGGAGGACATTGCAGCCAGCCCTGAGGAGACAGGATGAGCTGGGGTTGGATGGAAGGGGAGGAGGTCCTCCCCTGTTGGTGGACTTGGAGGGGGCGGGGAGGAGGGAGATGAGGGATGGAATGGGAGGGTGAGAGGGAATGAGGGAGGGGGCTACACCTGGGATGCAAAGTACCTAACCTGTGATTGATATAAAAATAAATAAATTAAAAAAATAAAAAATAAAATAAAATTAAAAAATGCTGGCCCTAGGCTGAGCAGAAGTGGTGAAAACAGTCACTTTACAGAACTCATCAGTCTTTGAGCATTCTGTTATGATGCTTCGACTTTTTGGAATGGTGATTTTTCTTTCTTTCTTTTTTTTAATGCTAAGCTAGTTTCCTTATATTCCCAGGTCCTAAAATGTTAAGTTTTAGGAAATGCTTTTTCTGCATGGATTTTTATGTCTTAAACTAGCCTTGCATTCCAGAACTAAAATCTCATTTCACTATAATATAAATCCTTTTTACTGTGCTATGGAATCTAGCTTGACAGTATACTGCTGAAGACTATGTCATAAGGTCACAAAGGCTATAGTCTCCTTTTCCCGTAGTAGTCTTATCTGGCTTTGGTATCCAGGTGATGCTGGGTAGCTTCCCTACTCTGTAAATTTCTGTAAAAAATCTGATCATTTGTGTTCATTCTTTAAATGCCTAATAAAATTTAGCTGTGAAGCTAATTAATTAGAGTCTTTCTTGTTTGGGAGATGTCTTTCCTAGACTGAATCTCCACATTAATTATAGTTCTATTCAAGTTTTCTATTTCATGTTTAGTATCAGTACACATTTTTTGTTTGATTCTTGTAATTCATCAAATGCATCTAGGTACCTAATTCCTTGACAAAGGAGTAGCTCTTAAAATTCTTTATAATTTTTCCATTAATAATAAGTAGTTATGTTTCCACTTTCATTTAACTTAATAAATTTGAGCAAGATCCCTCTTTGCCCTTGCCCCCTCCCTCTCTCCTCACCCCCTTCCTTCCTCAATGGGGCCAACGGGTTAGCCATGTTGATTCTTTCAAAGCTCTACCATTTGGTTTCATTCATGTTCTCTGTCTGTCTGTCTCTCACTCTCTCTTGTTTTTTGTTGTTGTTGTTGTTTTGTTTTGTTTTTTGTTTTTTTGAGACAGGGTTTCTCTGTATAATAGAACCCTGGCTGTCCTGGACTCAATTTGCAGACCAGACCAGCCTTGAACTCATAGATCCGCCTGCCTCTGCCTCCCAAGCGATGGGATTAAAGGTGTGCACCACCATGCCTGGTCTCAAGTGTTTTTCTGATTTGTTTTCATTTATCACCACCTAGTTTGGTTTTCTTTTTAATTATCATTACTTCTCTTCTTCTGTTTGATTTGTTAATTTCTTTTTTTCTAATTTTTACATTGTAAAGTAAGAAAATTTGCCTACTTCTATTAATTTGTTATATAAAGTATTAAAGCTAAACCTTCCTCCAATAGTGCCATGCTTTTCTTCAACTCATAATATGACACTATGAGTTGAATACCTCCTGTATGTACAAATCAGAAAATAGGAAACCTCAAAACTTCTTCATATCCTGCCTGAGAACATATTTTCCCCTTCCTTTTTTATGAGACCATGAGTCATTAGACACAAAAATGAAGTTTCAAGGTTATTGTCAAAGAACATACCATGATTCCCATAGTTAATTACTTCCATATTAACTGGGTTTTACAAATCTCTGATGTATTCTTTCTCTGGTTTCATTATTCTAAGCTTCCCATCTGGACTTCTCACAGTGCCTGACTTTTACAGAAAGAATGAGCCGTGCAGTAAAAAACACTGACGTGGGCACACTGACATCGAACCCGATGTTTATTTCTGGGGCTTTGCTTCAAGCCACTGTTGCTGAACGCTGTGCCATTCTCCAAGTGTGCACATTTGCTACATGCATTTAAAAAATCTAAATTATTGTACATAATGGAAAGTAACCCCGTGACTTTCTGAAATTGTATAATTCAAGATTTTCACTAATTGAAGCACACAGTGCCCCCAACCAGTCCAAACTCAGCCAAATTTTTTTGAGTAGCCTGTAAACCCTGAAATAAAATGCCTCGTCATGGACAAGGACAGCGTGAAAGCAACCAAGTCAGGGAGCACTGGTAACTAGCGACCTGTTCTGCTCCTTTGTTCTCTGTATGGACCAGACTTCAGTTCTTCAAAAGAGTCAGAAATGCTGAGCCCAAGGCACAGGAGACTGCTGAGGTCAGCACGGGGATAAAGAATACAACATGTGTGGAATCTGTTCTACAGCCTCACATTTACACAGAAAATTCCAGGTCCCTCTAGAATACCTAGTAAGTGCTACTGCATTCTAAGTTTTCAGTCTTTATTTTTTGTTGGAAGGTTTAGTACACTCCTTACTTATTTTGAGAAGAGTCTGCTGTCATAGGAAGTCGCTTCTAGGAACCTGAACTGTTGTGTTCAGAGGATGTCTCTCCTCATGGCCTGGCCACACTGCTGATCCAGTGAGAACGAAGCATGCTGGTCAAGGGCAGTGGTCAGCAAATGTCTTGGGATGGTCAGAACATCCCCACTGCAGCTACTCAGGTGCTACTGTAACACAGATGTGATGTGCCTCGTCCTGGCCTAGGGCTTATACCCAAGTCAGACACCCAAGTTTAAACATCAACTTCATTCGTTAGTAGCCTGATCACGGCAGGCAAGTTACTTGGTATCTCTAGGTCTTTCCATCCATAAAATGGAGATAATTTCATAGGGCTGATATGAAGATATGTATACCAGCCAATGTGTATAAAGCAATCAGTATCTGGTGGCTGTTTAATATATGTTCATAAATTAGTACGTGAGCAATTGCATAAGAAGGGCAATGCCATTTTGTGAATATAAACAGCTAAAATAAAGCCATCCAGTTTGGACCACCTTAAAGGAATTGCAAGGTTTCGTGAAAGGAGATATAGAAATGGCCAAAAGGTCTATATGAAATGCTTGACAATATTTACTATCATGAAATGCAAACTACAGTTGAAGGTATAGCTCAGTAACAGAGCTAGCACATGTAGGACCCAGGGGTAGATTCAAAGCTTAGAGTAGGAAGAGAAAAAAGAAAGGGGAGAAATGGGGGTAAAACGCAAATTAAAACCACCACAGCTGTCACTACACCCATTCCATGGGGGTGAAACTAAAAAGAGAGACTATATGAAGTGTTGGTGACAACGCAGCAGATTCCGCAACCTCGTATGCTGCAGGTGGGAATGCAAAAGAGTATAATCACATTAGAAAATAGTTAGGCACTATGTTGTTAATTGAAAAATACACTTATTATATGACCCAGTGATTTCATGAATGGTGTTTATGTGAGAGCAATAAGCCATATGTCCACACAAAGATTTGTGCCTGAATATCCACAGCAGCACTGGCCATGGTTCCGAATCACCAAAGAGAATACACATGTTCACTGGCAGATGACAAGATATGCAAGTTGCATCATACCCAAACATCGGCCACTCTGTGATAGAAGAGCACAAGCAACAATGGAACAATGGGGATGATAAAAGTCACAGTATTACATGAAATAGGGCAAACCAGGTATTAAAAAGCAAGCTAACTAATCTATAGGTCCAATGCAGATCAATGGCTACTATAGCCAGGTACAGAAGGATTGTCACCTGAAAGAGATCTAGAAAGCTGAAGATGACTGAATGTTCTAGATATTGGTGTCGATGGGGATAGTGGTCATGGTCATGGTTAGTGACATGGGTATGTACATTTACATGCCCATCTAACTACACAGGTAAATTTATTAAAAGACAAAGGCACCAAGATTACAGGAGCCTTAGAACAGAAGGTAAATGAGGAACAACGACTAAGACACTTTTGCAGCCTTACATCAGCCTGGAAGGCTAGAAGTGCTGCCTTGCGAAACCTAGGCATTATCTCCTCTTACGTTCTACCCTTTCCCAAGCTCTCTGCTTGCTTTCTTCACCTCCATTGACATAGCTGAGATGTGGGTGGGGGTGAATGTGCCAGGGTGTCCCCCACTGTGATCCTTGCCTCCCAGTGTTCATGTCCCCTCCCCTGGAGTGTGAGCAGAATCAGTGATTTGCTTCTCTCCAACAACATATGACAAAGCTTGTGTGTCACTCTTGTAATAACGATAGTGCATAAAATTTCTGTCTTACTAGGAAACTTGTATCACAGGCCTTCCTGCCTGACTAATCAGGTAAATGGTCATGTGGGGAAACTATATGGCAAAGAACAACACAAAGATATCTGGCAACTGTGGGTGGACTTTAGCAAACAATGAGATGGGGGGTGCAGGCCCTGAGTGTACAGCTCAGTGGTAGAATGGCTGTCTAGCATATATTAGGTCCAAGGTTGATCACTAGTACCAAGAAAAACAGTGAGAGATAGGGGAGAAGGAAGAAAGGGAAGAGAATGGGAAGGAATGAAAAGAGAGAGAGAGGAAGGAGAAAGAATCAGTTTAAGTCATGGGTGGAAGCCAGCACCTGTCACTGCAGCCATGGGGAGGTTGAAAGAAGATGGTGAGACCAAGGCCAGCCTGGTCTATATGGAAAGACACCACCTCAAAACAAACAAGCCAAAATCAGGACGCCAGGTCCTTGAGTCCTACCTACACACACACACAATATATGTATGTGTGTGTGTATATATGTATATGTATACACACATATGTATACATATATACATATACATATATACACACACACTATATATACACACTATATGTATGTATATACATATACATATTCACAGATGAGGACTCAGCCCAGGTGACATCTTGATGACAGCCCTGTGACATCTTCACCCCAAGATCCAATTAGGCATAGATCCTCACCCTTAGACACTGAGATAGAATAAATATATATTGTTTTAACATAATAGACTGTGGAACGTGCATTCTGCACCAAATAAAACTACTATAGAAAAGGGATCCTTAATTGTTTAAAAAAAAAAAGGAGATGAGGGAGGGAATGGGAGGGTGGGAAGGAATGAGGGAGGAGGCTACGCCTGGGATTCAAAGTACCTAACCTGTGACTGATATAAAAATAAATAAATTTAAAAAATTGTTTAAAAAAAAAAGATGCTTCATACACCAAATACAATAAGATACTTTTCAGAACACAATAGCCAGCCAGAGCTAACTATCAACTGCCAAGACCACAGAGCCACATCTTACTTCAGCAAATAAAGCTGCTGCCTGGTTCTGACCACAGACAGACCACCTCCATCAGGCCAGCATCCTCCGGGCCCCGGTGGATTACTCTACATGAACCACAGACCGCTCGGCTGTCCCAAGAGAAAGAACCCTGTTCCTGTATGAAAAGACACATCCCCTGTGGCTGTCCCTAATGGACCGGACTCCCCAAAAGCCTGGATTAAAGAACAGTCCTTATATGCAGTGGGTTTTACTTTAGCGCTAACCAAGAAGTGGGATGCAAGTCCAAGGCAGTTTTTAAGCACTATAACCCATGCATACAGCAAACAGAGAAATACAGCAGTGCTGGGTGATGGGAAATGGATGACACAGGAAGCCTGAAGGGTTCTGATAGGCCCAGCACATAACCAGTTCATAAAACAAGAGACTGCAGGCTCCTATGCTATATCCTACATCTGGCTGTCGGTTATCTTCCATAGGCCCTTCGCATAAAGGTCTTTAGGTGAACAGTCATAATTATCCTTTGGTATGGGTTCCAGAACCTCTCACAGATACTTGCCTCCTAGGACACTCAAAATCCCTTCCCTGAGTGGCACAGTGCCTGTGTAAGATGTTTGCCCTTCCTTCACCCACTTCAAATCCTCCCTAGATCACTTATGATAGCAGATACAGCATAAGTGTGATGTCAGTCAAGGCTGTACTGTTAGGGATTATAAGAAAAACTGTGTAGAGTATAGATGCACTCTCCCCTCCCCCAAATATTTTGGATCTATGTTTGGATGGATGTAGTGTTCAGCATATCAAAGGCCTCCTAAACAGAACGCGGCAAAAAGCTACTGGTCTGGGGGAAAGCACACCAAAGCATCAAGGTGCTCTTTATCTGCTGAGAGAGCTTATCATCAGCAAGTAACTACATGGATAGTTCTTGAGTCCAGCACACACTCAGTTTTTAGTATTTGGTATCCTAGTCCTATAAATGTCAAGCCCATACATCTAGGTTGCAAAGAAAAGGCCATGCAAATCCACTAAGATAACAAGAGAATATATATAGTAGCTGGAAGCTATTTCTCTTGAAGATTAGTAGCCAGAAGTAATCATTTCATGTCTGGTCTCATATACAAACTGTGGGACACTGACATTTCACATGCAAACTATAACTAGTGGCAGTTCATCTTTGCACAGGGAAAGGGATATAAAGTATTTTACAAAGCCTGCCTAGTAGCTAAGGTCAAATAAATGCACATCACATTTCCTAGATTCTTGTAGCATACATCAACACAAACTGTGAAAAGTAAGTATAGCTCACAGTATTGGTCTAGCAAGTGAGAGAACTAAATCTTTACAGACTATACTTTATCCTCTGCCATTGCCTTCATCATCCATGCAAATTTGCTGAAGATATCTCTCTGCATTTCTGGAAATCTTCTGGTGTAGCCTGAAGTTTAGAAGCTTGTATGTGGATGGTACATGTCATTTTCTATTCTCCCTGCACTTTACACAGATGTAAAACCTGTGTTCGCTGCTTAAACTGGTATTAAACTGACCCCTGCTGGCCCCATCTTTACTGTCTGCGAATTCATTAGGGCCTACAATACCTAACCACACACCATGGGTGAGCCTGCATTTGAGCAGACTGCCATGTCAAAAGCAAAGATAGCAGAAAAGGACGGCTGGTAGAGCAATGCCAGCAGAAGGCTGCATTCCCAGGACCTCTGCATCTTCTACTTGCAGAAACCCTATGACTAAAAAGTCACACTTCCATCCTGCAGAGACGTTTTGATATGAACCAGTTTACCACAGGATTTTGTTAATTCAGCACACATCCATGGGTTTCTGAAAGATCAGGAGAAGAAAGGATGTGTGGATGTATAGCACCTGCTCTGCAGGTAGGTGCTCACAGTATCTGCAGTTTACAAGAAAGCACATTTCCGAATTAATCTATGGCAGAGTATGAGTGGAATGCCACAGTGACACAAGAGGCCTTGATGGACTCGGGTTGGCCCTGAACCCACAACATAATTTTTTTAGTCTTATATAATAATTTTTAGTCTTATATAATAATAAAATAATTTTAGGCTTTATGAACCATTTCTTTGTGAGATAAAGTAGCTGCTGTTTTTAACAGCCTACTATGTGTCCACTGTAGCAATAACTTTTATTTGATTGGTTCCTTTGTTGTCTCATTTGTTGAGGATTATCACCTCCATCTGCTAACCTAGGCCTAGGCCTGGAAGCCTCTAGCCTCCATGCAATCTAACCTAAGCCTGGAATGTTTTCAGCCTGTTGGTATAATGTTCTTTTGAAATGTTACACCTTACCCTTGTTCATTCAAATGCTGATTTCAAACCCCACTCTCTGGTTTCAATCCGGATATTGCATTGTGATATTCATTCAAAGCATCCTGTCTCAACTTGATGTAAACAGGCCAAAATAAAGCAACTAGCCACAATGTTGAGCTGGGAGGAGCCAGAGGACAGGAAAGAGGGGAGGAACCAGAGGGCAGGAAATGAATGGGAGGAGAAAGAGAAAGGAGAGCTAGGAGAGAGAGCTGGAGGAGAGATCTTGGAACTACGTGGAGATGGGCTGGACATACTATGTAACTAAAAGCAAGTATAATGAATAAAATCTAAATGTTAGGAAACTATGAGGGCTTGGAGGTTTAAGAGAGAGTAACTATTGCCCAGCATTATGTTCTAAGTTAACTAAATAAACCCAGTCTCTGTGTGGTGATTTGGTTATACAGCTGTTTAGGATTAACAGCAAGCTTTACCAGAAGATATATTAATCGTCGGACTTACTGCTTAATAAGCCCACCCTTTCTTGTTCTTACTGAGCTCAGCTGAGCTGGTTAAACTCAGCTGTTCTGGCTCAAACTCCTCTCCCAGCTGACTTATTCAATCTGGCTTCTCTCTTGGCCCCTGAATTGCTCTGCTTGGCCTCAAACTAAGTCAAGCAATCTGCTCTAATCTTCTGGCTCCTTGTCATTCTCTGGCTTGTTCTGCCTTCACCTGAGTCTAGCTTGTTCTCTCTCTATTATTGCCTCGGCATTGCCCTTAAGTAGCTTTCCTTTCCTCTCTCTTCTCATGAGAGTTGGTGTATCCTATTCGTCATGTCTTTTTCTGATCATCATTGTTTCTGCCACCCAATTAGACATGACTTTCAAACATGGGTGCTTCCTTCTACAAAACCTTCACTGTTTGGAATGAAAAGCATGTACCACTACGCCTGGACCTAAGCCTTTCTTTACCTGAAACTTGCTCTATACCAGGCTGGCCTTGAACTCAGATATGCTTGTCTCTGTCTCCTGGATAAAACATGTGTTTGTATTCTAGCCAATCACACAGACCTAGAAGGTCTTTGGATGTGATCTCTTAGCAGACCAGCCATGTTCTGAATTAACAACCTTTACCTGCCACATACTGGCAAGGACCTTTCTATGAACTGCCACATTTGCCCCCATAGATAAGGTTTCTATGTTAGTTGCATAGATGAGGACATTGTTACTGTAAATAGCACACTGCAATGCTTTTACTTTAAACAGGTACTTGTCCTCTGTGAAAGCTGAGCACCTTGTTACTGTTGTATCCTCCATATCTAGGGCCTAGCCGTAGGTACTGAAAAAAACCTGCCTGCAGAGACCAATGCTACAACTTAATAAACACTGTCTGGATCCTGGGCTTATGCATTATAGAAGGAAAAGGCTTTGATTCCTGAACAGAGGCACCTCCCCCCAACCCCCGTGTGCCTACTATAGGAGAAGAAGCCTCATGACATGAAACCAACAGAATATTCTAGAGGCCCAACTCCTACCCAACAGCTGAAAAATCAAGCAGCTAAAGGAATCCAGGGTCAGTGGACAAGGATGCTCTTGAGTGGCAAGCTGTCCTGTGCTAAGAGGAAGAGGAGGAGACAGGGAGGAGCAGGTGGTGTGTGAATTCTGCTGGTTTTCTACGACACCTACAAAACCGACTACAAAATGTAGAGCATGTGGATCTAGTTTTATACATGGAGCTATGGAGAGTGAACAAAATAAAATGCGGAGATCCCAAATCTAAATGCCAAAAAGAAAAAACAAAACTCTACATGGGGCTTTTCACCTTGTTTCACTTGCAGCATCTTTTTCCTCCGCACTTGAGACAGATGAAGATAAATGAAGAACAGAGGCTGAACTTCTTTGATTGGCTGCAGTTGATTTTTGTATTGCCATTATTGTTATGTAAGCATTTTTAATACTGCTCCTAGCAGACGAGACGTCTGTTCTAACATATGTTATGAGAAAAATGGTTAAAAAAAAGTATTCACAACTAAAATTGCTAAGCAATCAACAAATGCTACCAAGAAAAATATCATAAATCAATTTGGTTTGTGTCCGTTGTTAGCTATCTAAAGCAAATAAACACTCTGATTTCTGTGACCCAAAAAAATAAAACAAGGCTGGATTCTCAGGCTGTGGATACTTTCTATATTGGACTCACTGAAGAGCATCTGCAATTAAGTCACTAGTGGTGGCACATACCTGTGATCCCAGCACTTGGGAGGTAGAAGCAGGTGGATAAGAAGCTCGAGCCGGGATCCATATCAAGGTCTCCTTTCATGTGGGGCAAGTCATCAGCCTTTGTATATGGAAGTGGTAAGAGCCCAGAAACTGAGACCCCGCAAAGGGCTTAGCATGGTCCCTGCAGCATTAGTGTCTGACACGCCTGGGCTGCTGCCATTACTGCCACCTTGTCCTGCCCCACCCCCTCCCGCCAACTCTTCACCTCAGGCTCTCGCCCTGAACACACAGGGACTTAGCATTCAACTGTGTTAAACGTGTCTTTTGCTCCCTGCCTCCTCCAGTGGGTGGGGCTCTCATGTACACATTGATGATAAAAGCAACTGGAGGCCTCAAACGGAATCAGCTTCCTAATTTCAACTCTTCTGCCACAGAAACCTACCAGCATCCCTGCTTGTCGTAAAATTTCGTATTTCCCATGATACACACAACTGAGTCATAGACAAAAACCCACCGCCGTTTCCAGGTTTCAGGCCCTGAGACAACTGTGGCCTGAGCACAACCTTCAATCCGGAAACGGTTCAGCCTGCACTAGCTGAACTGAATATGGCAAAAGAAAGGATTTACACCACATAAAATCTAATGTTTAAACCTAACCTATCTATCCAAAGCAGTTAAAACATCAGATCAACCAGCAGAAAGACTGAAACGTATAAATGAACACTGCAGAATAAAGGGCTCCGTGAGTTCCTCAGTGTCATCTGTGAGCCCCTCCTCAAAGCCAGTCTCAACAACAGGGGACACACAAGACTGTCGCATGCTGCAGACCTGCTACTTTAGCAGTTAGGTTAAGATTTCCCAACAGGCAGGTGCCTCAGCACTTCTGCATCTGGCATATGTTACGGAAGCAGCAGATGCAGAACAAAGAGAGCCCCTTGCTCGGAATTCTCCTGTAGTCAGCAACACACTGAGTGCTCTGAGAGTCACGGGGTCGTTAAGGTGGAGTCTGGATATCATGAACACTGAGATAAACGTCCGGTCTCTGAGGATTCCAACTCCACAGCAAAGCATGTTCTCGTTCTCCCGCTCTCTCTCTTCCCTCCTCACCCCTCCCTTCTCCTCCTCTCACACACGGCTTAATAAAAGATAATAATAAAATCTTGCTTCTGGCACATGCCATCACTTAAAAAAAAAATCTAATACTTACAAATCACCATATTACTCCTGTCAATGTCTCTTAAAAAGCAAATGTTTTCCGTTGTCCTAGATTTCAAATTTATTTAGAATTTGTCATACAAATTATTTACCCAAGTTTTCACACAATACCAACTTCCAAGTATGAGGCAATCATGACAGATGTTCTGTCCTCAAACTCTCAGAGAATTGGTCCTTTTGTCTATCAGTTCCCTGAACATATAAGCAAAATGTCTTTTAGAGATTTGTCTGTAGTAACAATTTGCCAATATAAATGTGGGTGCCAAGAGAGTATTTTTGTTCATCTCTGTAAATTCACCTCATTTAGGCCCTGGCAAATGGCAGAAATCTTACCTTTGCTGACTAAAAAGAGTTGGTTGGCTGCTTGCTAAATGTATGATTATCAGACTTTTAGATTTCAAATTCACATGAGAAAAGTTCTCCACTGACCTCCATTAAAGATGTAGCTGCAGCCAGGTGTGGTAGCTTGTTTAGGCCCATCATGCAGCAGGAAGAGGCAGCAGGATCCTTGAGTTAAAGGCCAGCCTGGTCTATATTGTGAGTTCTATGCAGCCAGAGCTACACAAAGAAAAACAAAACAAAACAAATATATATTATATTATATATATGTATATACAGTTGTGGGTCTTTAGGAGATATTGAGCTCAAATTATGAGGAAAAAAAAAATTTCAAAACAGCGCTGATTGTCCCGAACTTGCTATGTAGACTAGACTGGCCTCAAACTCACAAAGATCCACCTGCCCCTGCCTTCAGAATGCTGGGATTAAAGGCGTGAGCCACTGGGCCCAGTTTGAAAAATAATAATGTTAAATGCTCTCATTTTTGTTTTGTCTCAATTTGTGTGTGTGTGTCTGTCTGCCTGCCTATATGAGTTTGTTGTTTAATTTGGTTATTTTTGTTTGCTTGTGGGTTCTTTTGTTTTATTGTTGTTATTATTATTTATTTTTTATCTCATGTGCATTGGTGCTTTGCCTGCATGTATGTCTGTGTGAGGGTATCTGATCCCATGGAACTAGAGTTACAGACAGTTGTGAGGTGCAGTGCAGGTCCTGGGAATTAGGTCACAAGCCAGTGCTCCTAACTGCTGAGCCATCTCTCCAGCCCAGTTTTTCTTTTCTTTTCTTTTTAAGAGAGAAAGAAAGCCTATGATTGTCCTATATCTAGTAGCTTGGAGTCTCGAAATGGTAGTGGAATCACTTAGGGTCCACAGCAATGAAGCCATGGCAATGCCAGGTGAGTAGTTTACACAGAAGATTCCCTTAGTGGGACCATATGCATCTCCAAGAATGCAGGGAAATTCCCAAGCTGTCAAAGTAGATGGTGAGGGTCACCTATATATTTATCCTAACTGTGTGGGTATATGGAGGTCAGAATGTGACCATCATGACTTAGCTCAATGAAATACACAGAACCTGACTCCTTGGTGACAGAGTGTGATCCTCCAATCTGTAAAGGAACATGGGATGCCATTTAAGAACATCGCTACAGCGGGTGAAGCTCTTATCACACAAGCACACAACCAGTCTCGGGATCTGCAGGATCCATCCAAGTGCTGGGAAAGGCCGGGCAGTCCCCGTGACCCCAGAAATTACACAGACATGGAATCCCTGGAGCACACTAGACAGCTAGACTAGCCAGAAATGGTGATCTCTGGGTTCAGTGAGAGACCCTGTCTCAGTTAATGATGTGGAAAACGACTGAGGGAAAACAATTGAAATCAACATTTGGGCCTCCACATACATGTGAGCACATGTGCACATACACAGATGCATGTGTGCGCATACGTACACACACACACACACACACAGAGAGAACTGTGGGAGAAAAAGCAACACAGTGAGATGATTATGTTAGGATGAAAACGGAGATCATCTGGAGAGGGTCTAAGTTTCCCACCAGAAGAAGAGAAGCTCCCCCACCTGTATTTGGTAGCTTTTCTGCTACTAAGAGACCTTTTCACTCATTAAAAACCGTTTAAAAAAAAAAGGACTTGTGTACAGCCTATTGGTAGACCACTTACCTAGCATATGTGAGGCCCAAGATACAATCCCAAATAATACAATAAATTTAAGCCATGATGGTGCACACCAGTGATCTTAGTACTTGCAGCAATCACAGGTCTGAGACTAGCCTAGCTACATACTAAATGAGTGAGTTACAGAACCACATGGCAAATCCATGTCTCAAGAATTAAATAAACTTAAATATATCTACCTGAATTTTTTGGTATCACTATAATAACAATTAAAAAAAAACCTTTTCAAGAATATACGTTCCCATTTCCATTTTGGAAACTAACAGAAGAGCCCAAAGTTCTCCAGCAAAAGCTATTGGGGGAGAGGTTCTTACATTATCGATTCTCTGGGATTCCTCTAGACTCCATAGCCTGGAGAAAGTTTCCTCATAAATGAAATTTATTAGCTTATCCAACCTCAAAACCAGGCCTACAAGGAACTTTGAGTCTTGGCTTCTGAATGTGATAATGCTAGACACATCAACCCACTGCTAGGGCCACAGTCACCTGGCTATCCTTCATGCCACTTCTTTTCAACAAATGCGTGGGTTTTAGTTTTCTTATTTTCAGTCAGCAAGAACCCCAGTAGCAAGGCAAGAGGACTAAAAGCAGCCAGGCCTCCTGCAATAGAGGAAGAGAACAGAAAGAATATGTACATATATAACCAACCACCAAACACAACACCTCTTTCTCCTTCCCTGGCTTGAAGGCGTGGGATCTAGCTGTATTCTGAAGTAAACGAATAATGAGGCATACACGCCCCACAATTTACAACTGACATCTTGATCAACAGCTACTACCTTCTGAAAGAGAATTCATAATTAATGAGTATCCTCTGACGCTGTATGCCTCGTTTATAACAGGCCATTTTCCACCACATAAAATGATATGTACCATCCTCTACTTAAGAATATGAGGCTATTTGCTAGTTTGTAGTAATACAATTAAAAAAGATTTGTTGTTTGTTTGTGGGAATTGGTGTTCTAAGACAGGATTCTTAGCCCAGGCTGCCCTCAAATAAATAAATAAAACTGGAAATATGTGGTGATGGCTAATAAAGAGAAAAGAAAGGCTGAAGAATACTGCTATATACAAATCTACAAAACACTGATGACTGCATGGTCAAGTTGAACATCAGTTACAAATTATGTATACAGCTTGCTAACAAATTAGGGAATTGTTCTCTCTTGGTTGCTTTCCTGGCTACTTGTAAGATAATATCCACATACAAATTTGCAATTCAAATTTGCTGTCTTATGAGTACATTTCGTAGAGCATGCTCCAAGAAGCGGGAGAGTAGCTAAGAGTTGCATGGAAAGTATAATCTGCAGCTGGCTTTCAGCCAAAAACAGTAAACCAAATGTTTAGAGACCACAGGACAACTAAACAAACAGATTATGTGTAGACCTTCAGATACAAGTCCATTAGAGTAATGACCTAAATTATAAATTCATAAACTAAAAAGTGTATTTCTCTTATTTATAAAGAACAGAAAAAGAGCTGAGCTGGGATCCCTTTGAGAACATTTGTAACAACAATGACAAAAAGCCCCAATGGTCTAGGCAACACAAGCAACCATATGCCTGGACCTACGGACAGCTGAGTTTACACATTAATTATAAGCTTTTATTTTCATACTTGAGAAAACATGCCAAGTATTCAATATTTATAATCATAATTAACTTGCAGGATGAGGAAACTAATTACAATGGAAAGAAAGAAATATTGGTCTTGGGGAAAAATGAATTTGATTATCATGCATGTAGGTAGTAAAGGAGGCTTTTCTAACTCCCACAAACAATCCAATATGTCTGAACCTTAAACTTACTATAACTGTCACATACTAAAAAAGATATGATCACTGTATGGGCAAATATATTGCTAATAAAAACCCACTCCAGCATTCCAATCACTCAGCCCAGCACAATATAATTTTTGTAGACATATGCTGCACTCAACCACTAACAGTAAAAACCGTGACATATTACAATCTTCCCTGAGAGCAGCAAGAACAGGTATTGTCAGCCCCTTAGTGGAGAGCATTCGAGGGCAAAGGGGCCATGCTAAAACAGAAACCTGCAACAACAGAAACAACATGAAGAACTGAGCAAATGACACAGATATTAGGCAGGGGGTGTGGGAGGTGGTTGAGACGTCCGTAAGTGCACGCACAACCACTTTCAAGAAGGTAATCGCAGCTGTGAATACGAGTTAAGATTCACTCACGGCTGGATATAGAAATCAGAGGTGGGATGCTTTCCTGGCTTGCAGGAATCGCTGGGTCCCTAGCACCACAAAAGAAAGTGTAAGACTGAAAGCAGGTGTAGGGAAATTCTGAAGGTAATGGCAATGAGGATCCCAAACTGTAATCCCAAGCCACATCAAACTGGAAAGATCAAGGTTTACCTGTCTTAGAAGGTCCATCCTACAAAAGGGCTGAACCGGGCTAGGAGTGTAACTCAGTGACAGGGGAAATGCTTAACAAGTCAGAGGACTATAGTTCAATCCCACTGTGAATTTAAAACAAACAAACAAACAAACAAAAAACACTTGTGCTGGTTAGTTTTTGTCAGCTTGACAAACCTGGGGTCACCGGGAAGAAGGGGCCTCAATTCAGTGGGTGGGTCTGCAGGGCATTCTCTTCTTTAATGAGAATGAGACCAGTCCACCCTGAGTACCACCACCACCTCTGAGCAGGTGGTCCTGGGCTGCATAAGAAAAAAACCAAGCAGGCCAGGGAAGGCAGGACAGGAAACAGCCTTCCCCTCTGGTCTCTGCTTTGGTTCCTGGCTCTGGCCAGGCTCCTTTGAGCTCCTGCCTGGCTTCCTCTGATGACGGGCCTATAAACAACAAGCAGAATAAACCCTTCCCTCTCCGGGTTGGTTTCAGTCACTGTGTTATTTTTTAAAAAATCAAAAGTGAAGCATTCCCGGTACTGTGGCATGTATGATGGCAACTACAGCCTCACTGAGGTGGTATTACGAACCCCTAGGCTGCTTAGTACACCCAATCCCTGACGTCACAGGGGTGTGCTCTAGGAGAACGGCCTGTGCAGGTACCCCTCAGCTGTGTGAGTTGTACAGTCTGTACAACAAATCCTGTGCTTCTCCAACCTCATCTCCATGTTATATGTGTTTTGTAGACTCACTGGCCCCTTGGTGAACCGGAGATTTCAGGAGGCCGCTCTACAGTAAAGTGGGCACTTGTTAATAAACTGGCTTAAGGCACTGTCAAAAGGCAAGTTTAAAAACAAAACAAAAATAACTAGAGGACTGTGGACTCCCAGTGACAGAATGCACACGTGGAGATGACACGCCTCTCTCCCCTACTGACTGCTCCAGGACACTGCCCAGCCCACTCGGGGAGGGGCCCGAGGCTGACTCCAGGGAAGTGTCTATCCTGAGACTCACAACTAACCCCTCACTGCCACCCTCTCAGAACTCTCACGTCATCACTCATGACCCTCTCATCCACTCACTGTCATTTTTTTTTTATTCATCTACTTGGTCTCTTTCAGAGACACTAAGAGAACACAAGAAATCTAGGCTGCCCTTCCAGCTAACACTCTAGGCTTTTCAGCCATTGCGAGTCTGCTTTCTCACAAAGGTCCAGCACTCCTCCCGCTAAGTTCTCTAGCAGAGGTTGGCACGGAAGTCCCTGCTTCTCTAGGCGTTCCTCCACCCTCTCTGCCAGCTTCTCCTTCTCAGTTCTGCTTCCTAAGTATTCCTGTTCCAATGATGTATTGTTTTGATTTTCCTGTGCGTGTGTGTCTAAGTGGGTGGGGGTGCATGTATGATGTGAGTTTGCACACATATGGGCACAGGGTACATTCACATGTAAGTCATGTGTGGGAACACACATGAAAGCCCAAAGCTTTCCTCTGTAGATCTTGTACTTTACACATTGAAGCAGGGTCTCTCTATCCAACCCAGAACTCAGATATGGCTGCTCCCACTAGTCATCTTGCTCTGAGGATCCCCCAACCCCACGTTCCAGGTAGAATTTAAGGTAGGCTACCACACCCACCCAGCACTTACAAGGCTCTGTGGATCTGAACTCACCCTCACACTTGCACTACAAGCACTCTACCACACCAGCACACAGCCATCCCGCCAGCCTTCCAAAGGTCTGTACCTTTGATTTGTCCTTACCTCTACTTGACAGCAACGAGCCACCATCAATGCCATTTAAGTTCTCCACTCTTACTTTCTTTTCATGCCTGCATCTTTGCCTGGGCACTCAGTCCCCAGGATGTTGGTGCTGAGTGGGTAACTGTGATATGACCAAATCAGGTTAGCTATCTGCCACAAACATCTTCACATACAAAGTGAAAATGCTGTTGCCCTTTTCTTATTGTAATAGTTTTAACTGTCAACTTGACATACTCTAGAATCACCTAGAAAGAGACACTCAATGAAGGATCCTCTAGATAAGGCTGGCCTAAGGATATGTCTGTGGGGAACTGTCCTGGTTAAGTTAATTGATGTTGAAACCCCCATCTTAATCTCGGATGGCGTCACAGCTGGGAAGGATCTCCCGAGCTGTGTAGGCATGGAGAAATGGAGCAAAGAACAAGCATGCATGCATTCGCCTTCTCTCTGCTGTGAGTGTGTAACCTCGTAAGTACCTGCCACCTTGACTTCCCCTAATGATGAGCTGTAAGCTGGAGCTGAGAGCTGCAACCAGCCCTTTGTCCTCTAAGATGCTTCTGTTTGTGTATTTTGTCACAGTAACTGGTAAGAAAAGCAAAACAGCTACTTATGAAGGGTTAAGTGAGATGAGACACAAACGCGATATACTATATATTTACTGTTGCTGTGCTCTCTGTAAATAAAAAGCAATAATTTAATAAAACAAGTCCACTGGGCAGAGATTAAAGTTCCTGCTTACAATTTTTAAAACTCAGGGAACCCGAGTGATATTCTAAGACCTATAGCAGTTAGTGTGCGGCAAAGCCCTCCAATATCAGAGACAGAAATGTGATTTCCCTTTACTTAGACTCTTCAGATCTCATTGGTATCTAACTGTGTAAAAGACAATTCCTGCAGAGTGTCTAAAATTACGAAACTATGGGTCTTCTAACATAGTATCTAACTCAGCCTCTGATTAGCAAAGTATGTAAATTAATGGTTTTCTTCCAAAATCAGAGTAGTTCTCTGTTTGGACCCAGAATAATTCCAACTGTAAGAGATAGCATAAAGTTTTCATCATCAGGAAAAGGTCCCAAGTGTCATAAGTTTTGCTTCAACAAGAAATTCTAATATATATATATATATATATACATACATATATATATATATATATATATATATATATATATATATATATATATATAAAACCTGTCAGGTTGCCATGGCAACAATCTATTTTTGATCATGAGGTTGGTATATTCTGTTATATTTCTCCCAAGGAAAAGTAAAATAGATAGAGGTTAGAAATTTAATAAAATATTTGCTGGACGCAGGAAGCCAAGATATGCAGTTTTGGGCATGATGACAAGATTTAAACATACAGCATGAGACCCTCCGGTTATAACACCAGCTCCATCAATAAAATTAAAAGATTTTGACACTGACACCAATATAAGCTATAGCTATACAATGCAGAAAACTCAATTCTCTGAACAAGTAAAGTAAATCGTTAAACAACTGAGAAGACAGCCTTGTAAGAAAAAAGTCAGATTTCATCAAAAGAAGTGTGAATTGGAAAGACTAACTGCTTCCCAAAACCGCCATGGTGTGATTTGGGGTTTTGCTTTGGCGTGTACATGTGCAGGAGAGGTAAGGTACACACTAGGATTATTGAACCTTTTATATTTATCTAGAAAATATCAGGACATATTCAAAATAAAAAAGGGAGGAGAAAGATGCTGGTATTAATTAGGCCATTCTAAAGTCTGGGCATGAAGACTGTTCAGGCAGATGGGGCCAGTGTCTATGCAACTGCCCAAGCTTCAGTGATGCCTATGAAAATTATATGGATTTTTCTCTCCTCTCAGACTTTTCAAGGACTTGTTTCTACAACTATCCAAAGATGCCAACACTTCCTGGAACAACTTGAGCTATATGCAAATCATTTCTTTTGATTTGCTATGACTTTGCGTAACAGCAAGGGAATGCTGAATGCCCTGAAAAATAACCAGAACAAAAACTGCAACTCTTATAACTTCAATGATAAATTCCTTTGTAAGGAAAAAAAAAAGCAAAAATGGCAGAAGAAACTGGTCAACACACGCTGTGACCAGTGCAGACAGGTATAGTTTTTAAATTGTTTACAATCCTAATTATATACACACATTATTAAGTATTATAAAAATGTCTTTAAGTTTTCTTCCCTAGCATTAGTGACAATCCTCTACTGAATATAGGAAGATTGAGTTTGTATACAGAAAACACCATTTAGGACTGTTTATGTATATATACACACACACTTTCCTAAAGTATACATATATACACTTTTTACATATGTATATAAAATAGTTAAGATTAAAAAAATATTATACAATTAGATCTCTTCAAATTTGTCTAATTTAGATGAAATATTAACTAATTCAATAAGCAGCAACATCTATCCAATAGAGAAACACATTCTTTAGATGTTCTAAAATAATTGGATTTTTCTGAAATGCTGACATACTCAAAGGTTTCTGGGTTGCTGAAATCAGACAGAGGAGAAAAATCTAAGTAAATCTAAGTAAGGGAAATACATCTGTGATACGGGTCTAAGGAAAAGTGCTAGACAGTCATCTGAGCTATTTAACTCTAGATGATGGGATGGGATGTGTAATGAATATCAGTTAGAAATAGTGGTTTGTAAGTTGGTTAGTAGCTGACCATACAGAAGAGGATGCTTTGTAAGACAATAATACAATCGAAGGTAGAGAAGAGAAAAAAAATAAGCATCATCTTTAAGGGATGACCAGTATTAACAGATCAGTAGAGTGTCAATCAGCCAATGACAATCAAGCCATGGAAGAAGACAAAATAAGGAGAGATCAACAGCATGTACCTCAGAGAAGTCAAAGAGAGCAGACGGAAAGAGTATAGTACTCAGCATGTAACTAACTGCGAACTCAGCTCAACACAGGAGAAGGGATGAAAGCTTGCTTAAGAAAGGTCAAAGGGTAAAAACAGTGGTAGGCAGCAAGCTCCCAGTCCTCTGCTCTCAACTGACATTGGGAATCTTTACCAAATGAAGGTGAGAGCAGCTTCCACATCACCGTTCCTGGGTAAGGAACAGGCATCGGCCCTTGTTCTCTCAGCAGGAACCTGTCTTGCCTGTGCTCCGAGGATGCAATGGCTGGTTTTTTTTAAGAGATCCTAAAAGTTTGCCTATGTTTTGTAGCAAAGTTAAGAATATTCTATCATGCATCAAAAGTCAGCCATTTGCTTATTTTTCTGATGTGAGAATGCGACAGATTCACAGCACTGGTCAGAGAAAGCTGCAGGTCTACCTAGAGTTAGTGTGGCTTTAAAAAAAAAAATTCCTCCCAGGATTTCTATTTGAATCATATAGGTTATCTACATTCATCCTTGCTTCATAAGGCAAAGACACCCATATTTTAGAGATAGTCACGCTTTTTTTGTTTTCTGTTAATGAAACATCTTGGATTTACACGCCAATATTATCTATGAATTATAACTACAACTGTAGTTATAAAATATAGTTATATAACATAATACAATTATATAACTGTAGTTATCCATATAATGAATATTCCATCATCTTTCAATTTTTAGATGAAGCTCGTTTTGAGGGAGTGGACCAGTAAGCTCACTCTTTTCCTCTCTCGATGGTCACTCTTCCAGAAAAACAATGAGGAACATAAGCCATCCCTTTGTTTCAACCCGTAAGTTCCAGACAGTCCTGTCAAAGACAGACAAGACATAGGAAAAAAACTTACACAATAGGAGGAACACACTTAGGTGAAAAATTAATACTAATTAGCGAATACTACATCAAGCAAGAAGAAAGACACTAAACCATAGCAGTATTCTATCAAGGATTTAAAAGGCAATAAACTGAAAACAATTCTAAATGTTCAATACTAAATTTTGCCCCTGACAGAAAAAGCTTAAAAACTGGGTTAAATAACCAATGGACTGGCTTAAGTTCAACGTTCCTGAATGTGAAGGAGAGCTCTGAGTAGCATAAGGGTTTATCCTGAGCTTTCCGGGGCTCCACACTCAGATCAATCATTCACCCATGGGATATTAGAGACAGGGTGGACATTTTCCCCTGATAAAGTAGAAGACGTAACTCCACCAGATGAAAATGTTCCAGATGTGACAGCTTTAAGAAGGGAAGGCAAAATGTTATGGCTATACAACAATGATGACTCAACCACCAAGATATGAGATAGCCCCTGATAGTGCTCTCCATAACTAAGGTACAAAGAAGAATCGCCATAGTTAAAAGCCAGAAAAAAAAAAAATAGGTTTACCTCTGGTTACAATTGACAGGGCCTCCAATTATTCAGAGGTGGAGCGAGAGGGTTAAAAATTGCATGGTTTTATCATGTAAATGTGCAAGATTTAAAACCAGCAGAGACAAATAATTAAACAAAAATCAAGCTACACAAAGGCATTGCTTATACATTACATAAGCATAGAAAGGACTGGAAGAATAATGGTGTTTTGTTGTAAGAAAACGCCCTCACACACGATGCTGGGAGAGTCTAAACCAACACACTCTGTATTAGAAAAACAATCTGACAACACACAGTGAATGCGAAATCTGCCTCCACAGTTTCGTTTCTACTTATCTATCCCGAGTTTTTTTTTTAATAGCATAGTCAGGATTTAATAATATTTTTTATGTATATACTGGTGTTTACAACCTGATAGGGTTCTGACAGGATTTTAACACATACAAATAAGTTTACAACTGCTGAAAGAAAATGAAATGCGGCGATATGCAGGTGTATATACTAAATATTGATAGAGATGGAGATCCAGCTCTTGGCAGCAGTGATCTGTAAAGAATGGGGTTTCTGGAGAAGTTGAATTTCCAATCTGTATTTTTACTTACTATTTAAATATTCTGTAATGCATATAGAGATCTTCCTTTGTTTTGTTTGGTTGCAGTGGTAGGGATTAAACCTGGGACCTCAAGCATTCTGAGCAAACAATCTACCCACAAAGTTACACAGCATCTCTCTTTGTACATTTTATTTTTAGACAGGACCTGGTCTTAAACACCCTGTATGCTAGACAGGCCTTGAAATTACAATCCTTCTGCCTCGGCATCCTGAGTAGCTGGGACTAAAGACCGTGCTATGGGGCCTGACAATACATATTTGACCTGAACAAATGTTTCAAAGAAGTTAGGAGATGTATTAACATGGTAGAAAATACACATGTCTGTACAGGGTGTGAACAAAGCCATCTCTACTGATGAGGTATTTAAAGATACTACAGTCCACTCTTATCACAGAAGGTATTAAGGAAATTACACAAAATTAGCTAACAAGGAAAATGGGAAGGAATTAACAAATTCTGATAAAAATATTACTAAATATTTCCAGCTTTCTCTGGAGGTGTTTTAAGTAGCATGTTATGAATTTCGGCTTTGTTTTTTTAATAGCTCTGGGATATCTGGGACCAAGAGTTTGCTTGGACTGAGAGACCCAATAGGCAAGGAACCCAGTTCTGCCATGTGATTCTGGAAACTTCACACCCCTGCCTGAGTCTCCATTAGTCTCCTATGATAAAAGGATAATAACAAGACTTAGCAGAAAATATTGCGAATATTTTAAATATGACACACAGCCAACACCCACTGATAACTCTAGTCCTCTGCCTCCGAGAACATCAGTTTATGTTTTCATTACCAATTACAAGAGCTCTGGAAATCAAAGGCTGGGTTTTATTGCAAAGAAAATAGAAACAAGGACACTGGCATCAAACTGGATAATAAAACACACCAGGCTGTGAGTAGAGCTAACTTTCCACGATCGCTGTAGCCATCCTAAGGATAGCTGATTTCCAGAAACAAAAGTACTCTCCTGATGATAAACACCAGCCATGACTGTGTGACAAATATTAAAAGTAAGACCAGTTTCAAAAGTCCATGAACAGCAAAACCCAAATCTGCCTATTAAACACGAATAAGACCGTGGGGAGGAAATTACCCAAGCTCTTATAAACAAACCATGCATGAACTGACAATGATTAACCATAGTGACGATGAAACTCATTACTTTATTCATTAATCTAAAAAGTTAGTTTTAAAGAACTATTTAAAAAGCAAAAGAAAGGGGTGGAGAGATGGCCTCGCAGTTAAAAGTACTTATTTCTCTTGTAGAGAACCTGAGTCCAAAGCACCCCCATGAGGGCTCACATCCACCTGTAACTCCAGTTCCAGGAGACCTGATGCCGTCTTCTGGCCTTAGCGAGCAGCAGGCATGCATGTGGTACAGACATGCATGAAGACAAAACACCTGTACACAAAAGTGAAGAGCCAAAAGCTGGTTCCCATAGTCACAGCATGAACATTCTCATCATTCAAGAGACTCGAATGGGCAGGCATTGGACAATTCACTGCCCACTGTCCAATGCTTCCTTAAGGGCCCATATAAACCAAAGGGAACTGGTAGACAACTCCTCCACAGGAACCTGACAAAGAGACAGAAAACTTCCAGAGTGGACAGGGAGAACAGTACAGAGTGGGACTACTCTGAGGTCTCAGTTTACACAAATGGTCACTGAGTAAGACACATTATCTGGCAAGCATGGAGTAATAAAACTGTGTTCTAATAAGGTATGTGTGCAAGCTTCAGAATGTCAAGAGTCTATTTTGTGGGAAATAATTGTGACACGGCAAAAGGAGCACAGCGGTAAGTCTGACATGCCCAAGCTTTACAGTCCATTCAAAGACTAAATCACACACGCTGAATTGTTAATTCCCCAAGGGGAACTGATATATCTTTTTTATCTTTGTTTTCACATCCTTTTTGCACAGTGCCTGCAACATCATTGGCACCAAGTAAACGTCTAGCAGATACATGAATAAATAAATGGTTTTAATCCAAAGCAAAGTAGTGTGTGTGTGTGTGTGTGTGTGTGTGTGTGTGTGTGTGTGTACTATGGATGCTCAGTAGCAGAGAAACTTTGGAAGGGAACAGGTGGCGAGCAACGATGGTGGGGTTACATGTGACCAGTCTCACAAGTGTCATTCTCACAGTGTCACAGTTTCTATGAGCCTTTGAAAGTCAGCCCCTACATGAGCATGGGGTCTAAGACAAACAAATCAAAGCACTGATTTCCCACTGGTTATGGCTTAGATCAAGAAAGTCAGGCTTACCCAAACCATGTTACAGCTAACTTTGAGAACTAATGAATCAATGAATGAAATGAATGAAAAATATGAATGAATGAATTGATTCAGATAGATAGATAGATAGATAGATAGATAGATAGATAGATAGATAGATAGATAGATAGATAGATAGATAGATACAGGCATTGCATTTGGACCTGGAGTTGTCCACTGCTTTTTCACCACAGGGAGGCTGGGCGTCTAACAACTGAAGCAACTCAGGGAAGTAGAGTCCACCAAAGGAGGGAGAACAGATAATAAAGACATTGTCAGAAGACCAGGGTTTGGCTAGGTGAAATGGAGATATTTTTCACAGCCAACAAACTCCCTTCATGCTTTATTCAGTTTAAGATGGGGCAGGGACGGAAGATGGAGCCAGAGTTCATCAGTAGAGGGTGTGGTTGGCTTTCACAGAAGTGTTCACCAGGAACATGGGAAGAAGCTTCAAAGCAGGAACCACTTCACACTTCACTCTAGAAAGAGGATCTCCTTCCGGCCAAGCAAATAGCTGCTGTGAGAAAAGTGACCCAGTGATGTCACACCTCCAGATTTGAGAACAAACAGCTAAGCCTGGGCTCTGAAAATGTCAGCAAAGATTAAGACAGAGAGAAATGGCAGCCATGTACAGTCCACACAGACCCATCTATGGGGCCGGGCCTAGAGCGGGTAGCAACCTAAGACTCCAGAAAGGCTTTTTTAGATGACTAAAGAAGCAAAAAATCCACAAAGGTTATGTGGGCTCAAGCAGAAGTTTTCTGGACACGATTCCCCTAAGAAACATACTATGAAAGGAGAAAAGCAAACAAACATAAAAAGTGACAAAGGGGGACCAAAGTGAGCTCTCAGCGCCCACCAGAAACCACACACAACCACCTGTAGCTGGCTCCAAAGCGTGGGCCTCTGAGGGCACCTGCATTCATGTGCACCTATCCATGCAAATACTCAAAACTTAAAATAGTAAATAACATTCTTCTAAAACGATAGACAGGAGTAGCAACAAGCCCAGGCTCCCACCAAAGGAGCTCAGTGACATGTCGCATGACAACAGAGCGCATCCTTGAAACTCTGTTCTTAGATGATTTTGAGAATACACTCCTATCTGCTGAGTCGCCTCCCTTTCTGCAAACAGAAAGAGTCCACACTATGTTAGCAATGAGCACACACTAATGTAAATACATAAGCCAGTCACATTCAGTATGGTTATCAAATGCTATGTGTTGTACACAACTGCAAAGCTATGCTTTTATATAACCTGAATCACCACAAACATGAGAGTACCATGTTATATGATACCACAGTGACTGCAGCTGTTGCAACCTCAGTAGGTGATGGGAATTTAGGCCTCAATAAGCCCTCGTAGAACGACCATTGTATGAGAGGTCTGTAGACAAATGAAATGTACTCATGCAGGGTAAGACTCTAATGTGAGAGCAGATAAAGCCAGGCATAGAGGTGCATGTCTGTAATCCCGCACTTAGGGAGGTATAGGCAGGTGGACTGCTGAGTTCGAGGTCAGCCTGCTCTACAAAGTGAGTTCAGGATAGCTAAGACTACACAGAGAAACCTATGTTCTTAAGTCAGGATTCTAGAATTGCTATCTAGGCTCTGGAGAAATACCTGGATAAAGAGACTATGAAACACTACTTGCTCTGAGTGGCTGCTTCATCAACTTGTAATATATAAACGAGTTAATACTTGAGTTGGAGGCATTCTAAGGTGTTCCCATAAAGCACTACCTGTGAGTGCTGTATAAACAACAAAGATGGCAGCCATTTGTTGATGCAGTAACAGAAAACTAGGACACTGTTAAAACACGACACAGCCCATGGCTGAGCTCTTAATACAAGGCACAATTACTGCAGGCTTTCCAGTAAAGCCTGTGTTCTAAGGCATTCAAAATGGACTCCTGATAACAGAAATAGTGTATTTGCTGGCACCAAATATACCAAAGAACATAAATTATATTTTAATGATACAATAAAACTTTCTTATAATACATGCACTAAGTGATGTGAAAGTTCATGTTTTAAGAGAGCAAAATAATCATTAACATTTACATACTACAGAGCAAAAATCAATTAGAATTAAGAAGTTTAGAAAATGCTCATTGGGCATTATACTAATTTTAAAACATAAAATCAAGGTTGTTTTAATGAAAATTAGATCAAAAGTATTTAGCAGGAAACAGAGCACAATAATTTTACTAGTACATGAAACTAATATGTATGTGTCTAATAGTCCTGTATGTCAGATTGTGATTTCCAAAAAAAAAAAATAATAATAAAGTATATAAAACACATTCAAAAGATTTCCTACATAGAATAACTATAACAGTAAACATCTATATAAAACATGCATCCATCCAAATACAATAAATCTGAAGAAATTTCTATGGAGGCAGCCACAGTACAGGTGAAAATATAACTCAATGTTTTTTAAAAAAAAACTACTTCAAAGCATACCACAAAATAATAAGTTTGAAATGTCTTCATGTGCATACAGCCACAGAAGTACATAATAGTAAATGGCCAGCAACAAAAAAACACATGAAAATACATTTCCGAAGCAGGAAAAGCTAGTGAGAATAAAATGCATCACAGAGGTTTTTATCAGCTCATCAAAGCTGAGTGAGGTGACCTCCAGCCTGCAGGGGTTGGGCCCTTTCCCTGTGGCCCAGCCATTCACACCCATCTTAGTTGCCAGTACCTGCAAAAGGCCACTGTGTTGCCAAATCTCTACAGAAATCTGTGATACGGGGCTTGAATTTAATGTTCTTTCAACTACCCTACAGCTTTAGAGACAAGGCTACAAATTAACACATTTTTATCTGAAGAGAAACAGCCCTGTAATGAGTCTTTCTGAGTTATAGCTTTGTTTGTTTCTACCACAAAAAGATGTGAAACTTCCATCTTTGTTGACTTGGGGGGAGGCTGAAATATGTCTGCACTGTGTAGCCCAGGATAGCCTAGAATCAACAATGTAGATCAGGCTAGTTTTCAACTCACAGAGATCCACCTGCCTAGGCCTCCCAAGGGCTAGGATTAAAGGCTATGTCACCACACTGGCTCAAACTTCTATTCAGCTGAGTTTCAGCTCTGAGAGCAGTTCGGGGAACCGCTGTTACAGACCTGCTTCACCTTGCACCCCTACAAGAGGCAGAGACGTGCAGGCCAAATTCTGAGATAATTTTGTAAGCCAAGGAGCACGACCGATTTTATGGGAATAATAGCTACTGACACAAAGAAGTTATTTTTCCTGCAACTGCCCCAGCCCTGTGTGGGAAGGGTCAGGAATCCCTCACTGAGCCCAGTGTCAAGAGCTCACACTGGAAAGATCTTTATTGGGTGAAACAATGATGTTAAGTTTGGCTTCACAGGTAGTTCTAAAACCTCACAAGATAGAAAACAGAACAGTGTGGCACTCAGTAACTTAAGAGAATTACAGGGGAACTCATTTCAGCACAAGGATCAAGAGAAGAGCATCCTTGTTATCTTCACAGCAACACAAATCGTCCTTTTAACATAAAGTATAAGACGCATGCTAATTTCACAGCTTTACTAGGATAGAAAAATGTTAATGTTCAAATCTGACTGCTTCGATTTAATAGTATGCAGATAAGGGACACTTCCTCATAAATATGTTAAAAATTAATACTAAAGAGAGGCGATAAGGAAAATAAGGCCATTTGAAGATTATAATTTGAAATTAACATGTGTTGCTTCCACAGCCATATTTTGAAACTGGAGTTTTTAATTTTCATAGATTCCTTAATTAGAAAGTCTAATATGAATGAAACAAATACACTTCAAGGTTTCTTTCTTGCAAAAGTATCTACAGTTAACTTGTCCTATGATTTCAACTGTTACTGTCTTACCACATGAGTATGATATTTAACCTTCTCCTGATACACCATGGCAGCCCTCAGCCAGGACCCAGCCCGGTAACTGCAGTTCTCACTACTTCCGGTCTCACAAGAGTCTGCATCTGATTAGGGAGCCACGCTCTATGTGATGGACACTCACTGTGGTAACACAGCACATGAGTGAGGCTTCTTCACTACTGATGCATCAGAACGGAATTGAAAGTCATCGAGTTGAGACAAAAACATTCAACCAAACATATCTCCAAACTTTACTAAAACTATATAGTTGTGTTCCTTAAATTAAAAAATTCAAAAGCCTATGTGAATACAATTTTCCAATCTTAATCTTCATGAGTTAAATGAACTATGTCCTGTATTCTAAACTGCAATATTAAGAGCAAGATGAATCATGACAATGGGTCATCCAATTTTTTGATTGATAATCTCTTAAGTTAGTATTTCCTTACCGGGATACGTAAGAGGGTATAAAGCATACCCAAAAACACGCCTGCATCTTGAACTTACTGCGATGTAATAAGTTCCCAAATTAAAGTGGTCTGCAGCTTCTAAGGTGGAATCCTATAAAATTAAGCTCTACAAAGAAGTAATTACAGCAAATATGCTCAGGGCAAGAACATATCGCTCTGACCTCCTTTCTTCCTCATTCTAGACACTTTCGTTACAGATGGTTGGCCACAAGATTGCCAAATCCAAAAATCACTGTGACACCAAGGTTCCTCCTGAAATACTTGGGAATACTGTAGCTACATTCGCTGTTGACCTCAAAGAATTACTGTGATAGAATTAATTGGAATTTCAATGGGATGGGGGCAGGGGATTCTAAGAATGTAAATTTTTTTAAAAAATAGCTAAGTAAAATGGGTCATACCAGTAATCCCAATACTTAGGAAGCTGAGGTAAAATGACTGCTTAAGGTTAAGGGTGAATATGTCTCAAACAAAAACAAAGACAGTCTCATAATTGTCATCCATGTAAAAACTAGAACACCCCACTGTGAGTTTCTAAGTATTCAATCTGATGCAGACTTTACCTCGCTAGCAACCCTGATCTGCGTATGTTGTCTGAACCACTACCTGAGACTTTTAGAACACCTTAGCTACTCCTTGCCCTCCCGTCTTTGGACTCTGCCCTGTCACATCATGATGGAAGAGCCGGAAGGCAGCGGTCTGAGGTGTGAGTGTGTGAAGGGCCTGCACAGCCTCTTCTCTTTGTTTGCCTCATCAGTCACATGCTGATGACCTGAGCTGGCTTGTGTGACATGGAGGGAATAGCAAAGACCCCAGTTCATAGAAGGGAAGAGCTGCTTCATACTGCTGTCTTGTATTCCCACTTCCTGAGCATCTTTTCTTCTTGTCCATCCTTGCCACTGTCCCTTTTCGGGTAGTCTACCTCTGATCATACTGAAGATTCAACAAATTGATTCTTTCTACATGCACATATGGGAAACTCAGATTATATTCCATAAATATATACCAATCTCATGAGTCAACTAAAAAGAAAACAGAACTGAAGAAATAAAAAAGAGATTTCACTCCTTGGAGTTGGCCGCTTATTATAATCACTTTTAATGGTCTTTGTAGCAAAATAATAAACAAAGTTAAATGCAGTCGTGCATAACACATTTTCCGTGAATATCTCACTTACAAATATTTACTTTCTCTAAACAATAGATCAGATTGTGTGGACTAGGAAAATCATGAGCTCCACAAGGCCCATTATGAATCACATTGCGCAGAAAGATTTGTTCTAATAAGTTTATCTCCCCTCTTCAAAAACCTGGGTTTCCAGATGCTGTGTCTGATGTCTCGAAAGCAGGTACAGCTCACTCTGGTTTTCTGTTTCTTTTGCAGTGTCCAGGCCTTTTTTTAGTGGTTAACACCATATATTTAGGATTCATTTGTCCTTACACTTTCCAGAATTGGATGAAACCTCTTGTGACAAATTGTAAATTATCAGCGTGCACTGAGAACTTCTCTAAAGCATCTTGAGAAGCCATGTCTCAGCAAACAACATCTTCCTTTTCAAAACCCTGCTCCTGTCTCAGGGAACATTTTGGTGGGAAATGTCTATTCCACAGTCTAGCGGCTTCTGTCTAAACGTCATTGTGAGGCCCGGTTACTTCTATTGGAGTTTAGATTGGCCACAGTAGACACAGAGCGTAAGAAGTCAGATAGAATCCTGAACCTTACTACCTGGTGTACAGATGAGACGGGAGTCATAATATTCACAGCTCTGCTCATCTCGGGCAGCCAGCTGTCACTGACTGAGTCGCTGCAACTTCACTTAGCTCTCGCTTTCGGGCTGCACTGCGCAGTTTGCTGTGCTCCTCTTTGACTGGAGGGGTGTAACGCAAACCCAAGTGCCGGCTCTTATATTTTTGTCTGCATATATTTTATCCTTCTGCTTCCCCATATGGGTTAAAATATGCTAACATGCACCATGTTGCTAGAATTTTAGCCTGTTCCTTGAACTGCAAAGCCTGTGAGAATGTCACTGATAACACTAAATGCTTTCAAATAGTTAAAACATACACACACACTGATTTTGGAAACTACCTTGATGTTCTAACTGCGCAGACATGGAATGCTTCTTAGAATATGTTAGCGTAATTGTCTCTTGAAATGTTGGGTGCATAAGTATGTTTCCTTGTTTCTGGATGGATGCTAGCTTGAGTGTTCATTTCAACTTTTTTTCCTTAAATGTTGACACTGCGATCCTTTATTATGAAGCAACAGAAACCTTCTGAGTGTAAGGAACTGCAAGGAGTTCTCTCACATTGAAGTCATTTAGCCTGCCTTTGCTTAACAGCTGCTTTCTGTTCAGCATATTGAACAGAAAACCCTGGACTGCCTTTGTGATATCTTAAATTATAAATGAGAACCATTCTTTGTATGAAGCATCATATGATATTGCTGTTTGGGGTTTGGCAGTGTGGTAGGCGACTTCTTGTCTGGGGGGTCCAGACTCTTTACCCTGCTTCCTTTTACTGGGATATTTAGTATTATGTGACGGTGATAAAGGAAAAGTAGTTTGATTTGTCATGCACAAGCTCCTCTTATTTCTGATGTATACCAAAGAAATGAAGAAATGGGATAAAAACTAAGTTGTCAATTCAGCAAATTTGTATTTCCTCTTCCTGCATCACTGAATGGGAAAAGGAACGTTAGGATTTAGCTTCTGTCTCTCTTGAAGATAACAACTAAAACATAGCTACACAGAAGCCCCTTGAAAGGCTGCGGCCACCACCATTGGTTTTCCATTTTGTCTGTCATATTCAGCATACTGTAAGTGTACCACATGTTCTCACGCAGATGAGAGGCAACAGCTTGAAGAGGAGAAAGTTGCCAGGCAGAATGGAAGGTGGTATGTTAACAAAGTTAGGAATAAAGGAAAGGAAGTGAGCTTTAAGGGGACTGGCAAATGGCAAAGCTGGGGCTGTCAGGAAATCTGTGGCCCATCAAATAGCCCCACTCACTGTGGGCCCCACTATGTTCTATAATTGAAAACATCTATTAATTTTCAAGAGAATTTTTAAACAATAAAGTCAAGTCTCAACATTTCTTGTCATGAAGAAAAAATTCTGCTCCAATAAACTAGGAGATTATTTTTAACTATAAGGAGCACAATACCTCCTGTCCACAAAATGCGAAAGACTTTGTGGGAGTCTTCTGGCAGACTTGGGTGGTAGGAAGTAACAAATATTCCAATCTCTCTGGTATGCATGGAATATTTTTAGCACAAAAATATCTTTGTGGGATCAGCGTTTCTCTACATAAAAGCTAGAAGGGCTCTCACTCAACTAAACCAGAGAACAGCAACACCCGAGACATCAGGTTCCAGTGCCCTCAGAACCCCGTGAAGATGGTGCAATTAAACAAAAACAAAAACAAAAAGCACCTCGAAACCTTAGCAACCACTAGCAAGCATAAGTGGGTTTCTGAAATCTGATCACATCCTTCTAATCATCTAATTATCAAACCCAACAGCATTGATAAGGCAGAAAAAATCCACTCAACTACTGCAGAAGATTATTCTTATTCAGAGCTAAAGTTGAACCAAGTCAGAAAATATATTACCTGGGGGGGGGGCCAAAGGAATAAATGGTGTTTAGACACACACACATGCACACACACCAGCCATTGCTGATTTGTCACTGGCTTAGATGGCCTTGGCCTGTGTGCCCTCATATCAGCTTTACAAACTAGTTAACAAATGCTTCTGCCTATCAAAGACAGTTCCCTTATCTGGGGGATTACATTGAAGCCAAACCATTAAAGCATTGATGCCTTTACGGGACAGCATAAAGCCTCAGTCTCTTGGAAAAAATAACACTGTGAAGGAGTTAAAGCACACAGTGAATCACTGCAAATCCTTGTCTCCCTACAAGGCACTGCAGCCTTTGGGGTGCAGCCTTTGGGGGACTAGGGCAGCAAGCACTCTCACATGCTGACCAGCTCACCAACCCTGTTAACAGACATTCTTAAGGAGGCTGTTAAATGACCAGATTTGGGTTTGTATGTCTGACTGTTCTTATCTGTACCATCAGCATATACAAGTGGGACAGAGTGAAGAAGCAAGATCTGGGCAAGATAACAACACTCCTAACTAGGGTAGTAGCCAAAAAAAAAAAAAAAAAAAAAAGATATATACACACACACATACCACAAACAAGATAGAGATACAAGGGAGCAGGAGAAAGTAAGGCACCCTTCTGGTCTCCAGTCTGCCTGACTTTATACCAAGACTACAATTCCAAGGAAAAAAGCAAAAATGCTCTGTGCAGAATGATTCTGTTGAGAAAGAGGGGGCTTACAAATTGGGAATAATGAATCTGAAGGCAAGTTGTCTAAGTGAAAATGTTTATTAATAAATAGGAAACACAGCATTAAAGCTTTAAAAAAAAATAAACAAGGCTGGAGTGCAGCCTTGAGTTTTCTCAGGGCGCAGGTGGGAAGGCCACAGCCGTGCATCCCTACCAGGCGACAGTAAGAAAAGAAACAGCAAAAACCACCAGTAAAGCAGATTGCTGCATGAATCAGGATAGGTCACGCCACGGAAAACAGTGAAAGGTTTCCAGAAGCTGAACATCACCACTGAAGATTCCCATATTTGAGGTTTAGGTGCACACCTCTGTATGGAAACTTGGGAAAACCGAACACAGAAAGCCACCAGCATGCCTCATACCACAGGACACTGAGCACTAAAGCAACCCAGCTTAATGATTTTTCCTCCGCACCAGAAAGATGGAGAGCTGCTCAAAGAGAATTTTCTTCTATATTGCATACACAGTTGATACAATTATAGAAGCACAGAGAAAATATGTCCAATAATAGCCTGGAAACAATACAGACTCATACTGGTGGGAATGGGGGTTGCATTATTCATGTTGTAATACATAATACTTCCAGGCTATAGAATTCAGATTGTAGAAGGCAGCCTAGCCCCATGCAAATTCTCCTGAATTATTTTTATTTTTACATGGACTTGCAGCAGCATCAATGCAAAACCACTTGATAAGAAAAACACACCATCTTCCAAGCCGCCCTTCCCACACTAATTTCCAGGTACATGGGTGAAAGGGAAAGGAAAAAACACAATGTATCGCTTGCATGTAAACAGCAAGAAATGCCATTTTAAAATTTACTGTTCTGCCTGTAAAAACATTTTCCCACTAGAAGGAGAAATACCAGCAAATATTCTTATTTCATTGCTCTGGATTTTGTTCCTGTGGATTATATTCCTTCATAATTAGAGCCCTACCATGGAACTCACACAACACAGAATGCAGTGTGAAAGGCTGAGGGAAGCAGAAACTCTGAAATGAGAAAGCTGTGCAAAAGCTCTGATGCCCGCACTTAGGAAAAGCGTGACCTTACACATCTCCTCACCTGGCAAGGGCGTAACAACCACAGCAGCTCAGAGGGCTGCTGTAGATGACTGAGGCTATACATGTGAAGTACTGTGTGGAGTTATAAAATACTAAGAATCCTGAGGCCAATCCTTCAACGCCCCTTGATCTGAGAAAACAGCAGCCCAGCACCGTTATCTGAAACTCACGCTTCCTAGTGTATAAGAGGCCAGAGTGTCGGGACTACAAATGGATCCACGTATTGCTAATGCAGGATGTGGAAATTCTGTTTATAATCGAGATACTTGAAGTAAAGGTACTCGGCTGGTTTGGCAAGCTGCAATCATTTTAAACATGAGACATACAGAATCTCTGAAGCTGAAATTCTTCAGTGTAGAGACAACCCAATCTAGATTCAGGTGTTCGCAGGAATGATACTGTTGCGTCAAGTACACTTAATTTCCTTGCTTTAAAGAGATGGCTTTCAACCCAAGAAACAAAGGCTACTGCCAAGCTGGTGTGATACTAGTTAAGTAAGTTTGTGTTCTATCTATCACGTTTTTCACTTTAATTCCGTGGGTAGTTCCTGAACTAGTCAGTATCAAGGAACAAAGAAAAGTCTCAGAGCAGAGCTTAAGTGAACTCAGCTATCTTCCCATCACTAGGTGAACCCTCACCTCTGCACAGCACCTGATGCATCATGGGAGACAGAGGGGAGAAGAGCTAAGCAGGTTCTAATGTGGATTATATCTGTGATCTTTCAGCAGAGTATTATCTTGTGTCATACTGAAATAAGGAATGGGAAACATGGGTATGTTTTCATGAGCTTACAATATCCTCATGGTCACCAAAGACAGCAGTAGAAAACAACAATGGTGACTGAGTTTACAAAAGGCCAGTCCTGGCGGTAGATCTGACTGAACTCATGGACTGAAACCTTAGTGAGAAGCAAACCTTCAGAAGACGAGTTGAGATAAAAAGCCTGAAGCCCCATGATGCACCAGGAATATGATGACAACTTCACAAACCCCACGCCACTATCTTCTGGCCCTACTATATGTGAGACAGCCCATCTTGGCATCCTCGCTCTGATCCCTAACGGAACCGTTTCAGGGACAGACAGCTTCAGCTTTTATCAGGACGGCTTAATTCACCCTTAGAGCATCTAATTTTAAAGGGCTTTCAGCCAGTGTGGCTAAAAATGGCTTTCTAGCTTTTCTTCAACATGCTTCAGGGACCAGTACTTGCTAGTATATGTCCCTTCAGGCATGTAATACTGATCATTGAACATACATGTTTTAATGTAAACATTTTTAACTGTCTACTTGTAGATGGTAGGGTGGCTGCTTTTGACCTTGACTGGGACACATTTTTTTTAAACCTGGCTTAGAGAAGCAACCACCTAAGTTACCTCTTCACTTTTGTGAATGTATCAAATCACCTTATTTTCCACATCAAAGGACAACAAATGATTTCTAATCTCAAAAAAATACAGCTCTGCTCACGCTTATTATAAAATGTAACAGAGCAATTTATGACAATCTTTGTCGCTATTAACATCACACCTCTAAAATATACTTGTTCTTTTCCTCTCAGAAAAGCCCTTCTCAACTGTAATAGAAATAGACAAATCACAATGTAGTGTGAGGGCAATAATAAAGATAAAAAGCTAGAAAATCAAAAATTTTTGAACCTCAGGCTGGGAAGATGGTTCCATGGGTGAAAGCACGTGCCAAGCAGACATGAGGACCAGAGTTCAGATTCCCCAAAACCCACATGAAAGCCTGGCATACCAGGCTCTGTGACCCAGCATGGTGGGGAGGGCAGATTCCTGGTGTGGCCTGGTCTGTCCACACCAATCTGGGAGAGATCCTATCTCAAAAGATAGAGAAGTGTAGAAGAAGAAACTCATTATCAACCTCTGGCCTCCACAGGAATGTGAACATACAAATACAAACACAAACACACACATCTAGAGTTATGCGGACACAAATTTTGAACTTGACATATTCAACCAAAATATTTCTAATAGCAACATAAAATTATATCTTCATGCTTCATATCAGGAAAAATAACAAAATATATTTAGTTTAAAATATAAACAATAAACATAGCAAAAAAAATGGGGATATACACAAATAATCCCAGCAAGTGGGAGATAGACATAAGGCAGGTAGATTACAAGTTCCAGGACAGCTGGGGGTGGCAGTGCATACCTTTCAACCCAGCACTCGGGAGGCAGAGGTAGGCAGGGCTCTGAGTTCGAGGCCAGCCTGGTCTACAAAGAGAGTAGCAGGACAGCCTGGACTGTTACACAGAGAAACCCTGTCTCAGGAAAAAGAAAAAGAGAAAAGAAAAAAAGAGAAAGTTCCAGGGCAGCCTGAATTATGATACAAAAACCTTGTCTCATGAAACCTACGTCTCTTTAAGCTCTGCCTTTGCCATACAAACAAAACACTGTATGGCAAACAAAAGCGTTTGCCAGACAAACCTTATATCTTAAGTCCAATCCCCAAAACCTACAGCAGAAGAGGACATCCAGGTTGTGCTCTGGTCACCACACCCTCAGGTAAGAGCTCCTTCACCTCCCTTTCGGTCTCCCTCCCTCCCCCTCTCTCTCATAATAATAACTAACAATAACTTTATTAAAAATAATCTGGACATGGCAGTGGTATATGCATTGATCCCAACACTTGGGTGGTGGGGGCAGGTGGGGTCTCTGTTAGTTCCAAGGCAAGCCTGGTCTACATAGCAAATTCTAAGCCAACCAGGACTACATGGTGAGACCCTGTTTCAAAATGTGTATAAAGAAAAACAGAATATATTTTTAAAACATAAGACATTAGTAAGTACATGTTTTCTCTGACAATTTTCTTTCTCTCCTTAGTAGTGCAACTGCGTCTCTTGTTTGCTATTTTATAGAATTGAAAGACTTTAAAAATTATTGAATTAAATTATCTTAGAGTTAAAAAAATAAATGCAAATCCAAGTATTATGTCTATATTCGTGTGCTTATAAATAGAGCTGGAAAACAAAAACAATAGAACTAACAGCTTGTTAGAAAAGGTAAAATATTGATACCCTTTTGTTGTTGTTGTTTTTTAGTTAAAGAATTTTCTGACAGTAATTTTTTTAATTAAAGAACTCTCTGTTTCCTACTGTGCAGAATATCTTCTGGCTTACAAAGAAGATTCATAGTTTGCCAAATAATGGCCCACAGGCCAAATCCGGCTCGCCATCTGCTTTAATATAGCCTGCGAGCTAAGACTGTGCTCATTTATTTTTAAAGGTTACTGGGGAAAATTAACAGAAGACCATTCCAGGATATGTCAGAATAGATGGAAACTGATGTTCTGTGCTCATAAGCAGTGTTTCAGTGTACAGCTATGTCCTTCCCTATGGCCCAGGTTTTGACTGTGATAGCAAAATCAAGCCAACACCCTGTGTGGTGACTTGTGCATTAATGAAGTCCATTTGGCCATTCTATAAGGTTTACAGATTTTAAAATATCAGTGTAATTGGGTGTGTTAGAACACACCTGTAATTCCAGGGCCTGGCAATCAGGCACAAAAGAATCAAGAAGCTGAAGCATAGATAGATAAATAGACAGACAGACAGACAAAAAATGTATAATAAATAGATAAATAAATAAATAAATAAATAAATGACATGATCTGGCACAGTGAATCAAGTTGAAACAAAAATAAATAAGTCTGCATCTGTGATAAGCTGGGATTTTTTTTTATTTGTCAATTTAAAACAATAACTTTAAAAAAACACTACCTCAGGAACAGTCCACAGTTGTGCTCTTTCCACATGTAAAAATCAATCTTCAAGTTGCCATGATGATACAGTCATATATGAGCATATTACAGAAAGGGTTCCCAATCCCTGGAGTAATTAATACAGCAAGTCTTCACTTCTTGAAATAGCAGTCTGCTGATCACAATGACTTGACAGCTAATTTACTGAACTTCATGAATTTCACCATGACATTAAAGATGGCTTCTGCCTACTGTATGTATACTTATAGACTGAATTACTATTTGCAAATATTTATTAAAGTAATATCCACAAAACAGAAAAGACACCTAATTGTTCCATACTATTTTATTTAGTCAACCATTAAATAGGAAAGTTGCTGGGGATCCCAATGAATTACAATTACTGATTCCAGGTCACTGTCCCATAGTGGTATAGTAGTCCAAGAAGAAAGTTTTTGCCACTAAAGAAAGGGCAAAAGGAATGACAGTAACATCTCCTGTTTCACAACGCTGCATTGCCATCTTCAAAGATCACCTTTATTTGAACTAATGGCAATACAAAAACAGCCAAACAAATAAGTAAAAGGCTTGGAAACCAGTCACTACATCATTTTAACCAAAGCAGTAGACCCAAGATAAGCAATTAACCTTGGACAGCACAGGTGTACATAAAAATGCTGATAACAAGCTTACTGATCACCCTTCCCGCCTTCAGAAGTTAGAAGGCATCTGGCCTTTAACCATGATAAACTTGCACCCATCATTGCTTATTTACATAAATGAAGAGAAGTATTAACCGAATAGCTAAACGTGAAGACCATGATAAGTAAATATCATCATTAACATTCAAGTGATGATTTGTTTTTGTCTTCAAAGCCCAAGTGTCCTACAAACTTCACTTTCCTTGAAGGGCTGATGTGCATTTTGAGAATAAATATCTCGTGAATCTACTCAGGGACTCAATCTATTATAATAAGGAAAAAAACATATAAATCATGAGTGTATCGGCGGTTCGTAATTAGAATGCCAGGATTGTTGTGCAGTTAAGTGTCTTGGCTGTTTGCCTGTCTTAGATGGGCAGAGTAGTAAAACCCCAACAACCGAGGCTTGCGGCAGCTGCTCTGCGCACACTGTCGTGTCTCTTTGAGCAGTTAATGCCAAACACATAGGTGTGTGCCCCAGTGCCTGGAGGTTAGCGGTCCTGGTGCGTAGGCACACTATCAGTATTAAATATTTAAGAGCGTATTTTCCCTAAATGGAGCCCCAGCCCATCTGATCGGCCACGGGGATCATCTAGTATTTGAGTCAACGTTACAAGATGGCCATCTCACATCAGCTTTGGAATTAGATAATCCATCACATTATTAATTCGAAAAATTGCTTTCCTCACTACTTTACAGCACGCTGCAGTAGTGAAAGCCAATTGAGCTCATCAACAGAAAGGCTCTGAAATTTAGTCCGATGTGAACTTGAAGCCTTCAAGTGGCAAATGCATACACACTCATGACCTTTCAAAAACAAGAGGAAATACTCTGCCCACAAATTAGCCAACACAGAGCCCTGGAGCCATCCAATACCAGCACTGAAGGCTCTAGATGATTGAATACGTCAGTCAAGATTAGTTTCACTCTCTCTTTTACTGATGTTCTGTCTCCCAGAGAATTTAAAAATAGAAAAAGAAAACTACATAAAAGGGTTACTTAACTTTTTTCCAGTCAATCTTTACTAAAATTGAAAATGAAGTAGATTATTTATCAGCACTCTATATCTTGAGAGTGCACACTAGCTAAAAGCAAGTTAGTATTTTAAATACAATCCAAACCATGTTTTAATTGGCATTATGTCTAATGTCCATCAAAATATTTAACCTCTGTACACCTAAAGAAGCTAAGCAAGAAGGAGGACCCTAGTAAGATCCTCACTCACAAAGGCCAACAGGATGGACATCGGAAGAGGGAGAAAACAGGGAACGGGACAGAAGCCTACCACAGAGGGACTCTGAAAGACTCTACCCAGCAGGGTATCAAAGCAGATGCTGAGGCTCATAGCCAAACTTTGGGCAGAGTGCAGGGAATCTTATGAAAGAAGGGGGAGAGAGTAAGACCTGGAGGGGACAGTAGCTCACAAGGAGAGCAACTGAACCAAAAAATCTGGGCACAGGGGTCTTATCTAAGACTGATACTCCAACCAAGAGCCATGCATGGAGATAACTAAGAACCCCTGCTCAGATGTAGACCATGGCAGCTCAGTGTCCAAGTGGGTTCCCTAGAAAGGGGAACAGGGGCTGTCTTTGACATGAACTCAGTGGCTGGCTCTTTGAGCACCTGAGGGGGGAGCAACCTTACCAGGCCACAGAGGAAGACAATGCAGCCAATCCTGAGGAGACCTGATAGGCTAGGGTCAGATGGAAGGGGAGGAGGACCTCCCCTATCTGTGGACTTGGAGAGGGGCACAGGAGGAGATGGGGGGATGGAACTGGGATGGAATGAGGGAGGGGGCTATAGCTGGGATACAAAGTGAATAAACTGTAATTAATAAAAAATTAATAAAAAGGAAAGTAATAGATGCAAAAACACTTAACCAATATATCTTCTTATCTTATTAATCCACAAGATTATTGTTTTAAAAATTCTAAATTCTCGAATTGAAAATAAAAACAATTTGCTCAGAATGAAATAGAATATAAAATTTCAGTGTCCTAATACCAAAAATAAATAAATCACCTTCTAATGTCCTCTTTCAAATTCATACAACCCAGCATACACTGCAAATGCAACTAACTACCTTAAAAATTACATTTTATATTTAAAAAGCCATATATGCCCTAAAGCATAAAAATCTGTCCAGGAGAATTATTGTTTTGTTTGAAGGAAAAAGGGGGAAGGAACATCTTCTTAAACAGATGTGGAATTTCTAATCAAAAAAATTGTATGCCAATGGCAGAACACTGTGAAATTAAACAGTCTGCAGAGCTCTGGGAACACTAACGAAGACATATGTTTTGTGGTCAGGAAGGTCATTGTTATTCTGTTACTTCCAAGTTAATGTCTATTTCTGAAGCATTCTGTGCAACTCATTCAGTTTCTACTTTATTGCCTGGATCTTATTGTGTTTCTAATCAGCCAGAATTCATATTTAGAAAAGGTACAAGTCCATAATGAAAGACAGGTATCTTTATCTAGAGCCCTGTATTAATGCCTAAACAAGAATTTCCTCAAAAGTTGTTTATTGAAATTATACTTAGCCTTTTCATAAACATTTCTAGTAATTATGATGGATAGAAATATTACATATTGCAGTCCATTACAGAAAATCATAATAACTAAAACACTTGTGCCTTGGTTTATTTTCTCTTCAGGTACAAGTCTGAAACAGTGTCCACTCATCACCTACTTTCTGCGCTAGCTACAGAAAACTCCCGAAACCACTCAGGAGTCAGAGTGCTGCTATGACTAAAGGCAGGAGTGAATTTCTGCCACAACAGCTGTGGACTGAAGCAAAAATAGCTTACGAGGGCAGAGACACTATTTTCTGTCTGCACAATCTCTTCTCATCAAGACAGCTAATTCCCAGCGTCTCAGGAGACACCAGCACTGAGCACAACACTGAGCAGTGGTCTGAAACTCTGGTTTACAACCAGTCGCAGCCTGTGCGCGACACTGAACGGCAGCACTGGGAGACATAAAATGCTGACATTTTACACTCAAACACCGGTAACTCGGGGAGGTGAAGCAACAGCAGGAGACGTTAATAGCAGGTGGCAGATATCTTACCAAGCAACTTAGAGTTAGTCCTCATTCTTATCCACAAAGGAGATGATATTATTATTCCTATGCACATACAAATGCAGACACATATATATAAACACACGTACAAACACACCAGTAAACACAGATCGGCAGAAATTCACTTCTTGCTTGGAGAAGGTGACTTAACTGTCAAAGCACACGGTCTCCATTTAAACCTGCCCTCTCGGGGCTGCAGAGACAGCTCAGCGGTTAAGAGAACTGGCTGCTCTTCCAGGGGACCCATGTTCAATTCCCAGCACCCACGTGGCAGTTCACAACTGTATGTAACTCCAGTTCCAACGGATCCAACACCGTCTTTTGGCCTGCGTGGGCACAGGTCACATGTGGTTCACTGGAAGGTGTGACCCATACACATAAGATAATAAAATGAAAACATTTTTAATACATAAATAAATCTGCCTTCTCCCTGGCTTTGCTTCTCCTATCCTGTAAGTTGATGGCTGTTATTAGTAGTATTTTCTGCATTTGGAACAGATGTATAGGGCTCAGACTGAAGACTCTATTAGAGCAGCTGTCCTTCCGAGAAGAATCCCCCTCAAAACCAAACTAGAAACTTCATGAGAAAATAAAGGAATAAGGGCAAATGTGTGGTGTGGGAAGAAGGTGGGGGCTTGGGGGACCAACGGGATAGCCAGGCCTTTTCTGGGATAAGCAGGTGAATAACCACCTCTTCCATGCTCTCACTGGCATCCCAGCCACCGCCTGCCTTCAGCTGCCTCTATTACTGTGAAAGGCAGTCACCACCTGCCACCATTCCTCAAATGTCACGGTGTGACAGCCCGGAGAACATATACTTAACATAACTTAACAGACTTAAGTTTAAAAAGGAACCACTGCCACACAGTTCAGGGTTTTCATGGTCTCCAGCCTCTGAAAGGAAGTACCACAAACTGAGCCTGTCTTCTACAGACTGGCCTTCCCAGTCTTCTCCTGTGGGGGCCCGTGTTTTCCTCAGCCCCTGGGGTAGCCAATGAGCACCACTCCCCACCAGGCTTTCAAGAACACTGTGGACAAACTGCCAGCACCTCTTTTCATCTCAAACTCAGGTCCATTTCTATTTCCATGTAAGGGCCCTCCTTGACATCTGCATGGGGAAAATGAACCTGTTCCCATATATCTCATCGTACTCAACTTTATACACGACCCACAGATTCGTCAGGATATTTATTACAGGGGAAACTCCTAGGATCCACTTGTTCACGTGTGTGCTTACGTGGAGGTAGTAAGAACAAAACTGATGCTGTGCTAGGAAGAAAGGCAAAGGGAAGAAGCCCTCAGACTGCAACCCAGACAGTAGCTACACGGTAAGGTCTAAAGAGAGAAATTTTGCGGGCGAAAACTAAGATTTTAGAAGTAGACACATGCCACATTCTAAGAACCTGTGCAACAAGGGAGAGCCATTCATTATTCTTCCACCAGAAACCCCAGACCGTTCAACATGTAGAGCATCCGGAAGAGGAGGCTACAAGGGATCAGCCACTGTGTCCTCTACTGCGCCCAGCTTGGAAAAAACAAACAAACAAACAAACATTAACTCCTACCAAAAATATTCTGTGAGCCTTTGGTGACAAAGACCGAGGCTGAAACAAAAGCAAGTCTAATGGTGACACATAACATAAATGAATAGAAAAAAGAAAAGAAAGAGCAAAACAAACCAGAACACGTGCTCTTTTTATTATGGCCAGGAAAACCACTATCTCAAAGATCAAGGAGGACAAATGCACACGGACATCCCTTACATTGGCGGCTTGCATGTGGGGTACAGAAGCAGCCTCCCGAAGGGCACACACTGTGGTGTACCCACTTGCTCCCCCTGGCTGACTGTACGATGATAATAAATGGGCATAGGGTGGGGGTGGGGTGAAAGGTTCTCCACCCACGTCCAGTGTGCTAGAAGTGGCACACGCACTCCTGTACAGGCAGCGCTTTGGGCTGAGTAGCTCCTCTCTGAGGTTTGTAGGACACTAGTTAGCTTGATTCAGATTATTTTCCTGAGAAAGGAAAAGCAAGAGAGTGATCTTTTCTACAGAAGAATGTATAAGCAGACAATAACCACACGTGGCAAAATATTAACTAATGACACTTCGGCAAAAGCACAGAAGCCCCAAGTTAATTATCTGCTTTCCTCTGACTTTTACTAAAGCACATTTTAAGACAAAACCTACATATCTGAGCCCAATTATTCTCCAACGTCTCAATGCTATATATGTTTCCCTGTGTGTGTGCACACACGTGTGTGCATTGCCAGGTGTGGATTCTTGTGTCGATGCTTGATTTTCTGAGACAAACTCTTTCACTGAGACCTGGGACTTCCTGAATGGACAGTGTTGGCAGGCCAACGAGCCACAGGGACCCACTTGTCACCACGTCTTATGTGCTAGGATTGCAAGCATGCACCCCCACAGCCATGGTGCTGGGGTTGGAGTCAGCAGCCTCTGCTTGTGTGCTCAGCACTCTCCCACCTAAGCCCTCCCCCAGTTCTAAGTGTCCCACTGTTATAACGAGCATGACTACCGCATGTGGGGAAAAGGGTAGCCTTATTATTGAAAGTGTGTCCAAAAAAGTTTACTTTCGCCACAGTGCCAGAATGTTCCTCAAATACAACATGCAAAGAGTTTCATGAAATAAATGAAATAAATGTCATTAAAAATGTTTAACAAGCTCAGCAATGATGCCCCACACCTTTAACCCCAGGACTCAGGAGGCAGAGGAAGGTGGATCTCTGTGAGGTCAAGGCTAGCCTTATCTACACAACAAGTTCCAGGTCAGCCAAGACTACACAAAGAGATCCTGTATCAAAAAACAAAACAAAACAAAACATTTAACAATAAACAACAGAAACAAGGCATCAACTCATGTTTTGGATTTAGCAATATTTTAAGGCATTTTACATGACTATTAATCGAAATTACACATTATGAAAGATTTTTCAACAACAGAAATGACACCAAAAGAACAATCACATTATTTACGTGAGAACCAACAGACTAGCCATTGCGAGACAAATGCTGCTGTTTCAGGGTTTAACATCAAAGACACTCTGTGCACTGTCTGTATAGCCCTACAGAGGCTGTGCGCATTCAAGAACATACGAAATAAACAAGCGGAGTAGCCACTATATTTCCAACCAATTTTAAATCATAGACAAACCAGAATATAATGCTGAGATCATATTATCAGAAAACTGTAAGACATACTTTAAAGAATAAAACTAACTTTGGTGGAAAAAAGTAGAAAAAAATCTCTAGCACATTAAAATAATCACATTTAAATTCTTACAAAATAGGTAGTTTTGAAAGCACACCTTAAAATAATCATGGATTCCTATAAAATATGCTTTTTAAAAATTTCAAGGTAAGTGGCAAAGTAATCCTCCAATGTAAAGCTTGATGAACACGGAAAACAAGTAGACTATGACCACAGATCCAGACCAGCATGGGCATGCTGCATGTGTGCGCCATCCCTCACCACTGCACCTCCACTGCCTGAGCCAAAGAAAACTTGCAGAGCAAAACAGAATACTTCATGCAACTCCCACTCACAGACCTCAAATGAAACACTAAATAAATCTGTTTTCCATCCTTACCCTAGGATTTCACTAGTCTGATCTTTAAACTATTTTAAGTCAGAAAACATTATGCTTTCACATTATTTAAAAGTCAATTCATCAGAAAAGATTCCAATAGATTGTTTCAGTTGGCTAAAACTACCAACATAAAAAATAAAGACAATAATAAAGTGAAATCTGTCAGCAGAAAGTAATGAAATATATGCTATGTTCTTTTGAAGGGAGTAGATTCTCTAAAAGGAATGTTCGCAGTATTAGCAACCAAATAATCTCCACATGAAAATGCTGATAGAACAGAAAAGTCACATCCTTTTCGGTGCAAACAATCCCAAACTCTTTCATTCCCTGTTCATTTAGATAGGGAGTGACACAGGGCATTAACAGTCTTCAATATCCCATCAAGGCTGGAGACATGTTTGCAAATGACAAGAAAATAAAGCATAAATGGTTGACTTCCAGTATTAGGAAAGAGATGAAACTTCAAACTTACTTTTGCAAAGGCTTCAAAAAGGTCAAAAGCAGGCGGCAGCTGAGAAGCATCCTGTATTTCTTCTCTCATGAAATGTTGAAAAGTCATTGCAAGTTGCCTCAGGCCCTCTTTCTTATCTTCAGTGAGTTTGTTAATATCTTTTTTATAAAAAAAATAAATAGTACAATCACCAAGTGAACATCATGGATAATTTTCAGGTATTCAAATGTTGGCTATTAAAAAGATTTCGGGACATACAATTATCTTGAGAATCTTTTATTCTTTTGACAACTACGAATCATGATACATGTTATATTGGTTACATTCTGTCCAACTTACCCCACAAAATATATCAAACAGCTATCAAAAAATAAACAAGTGCACATACAGGTTTAAAAATACAATAAACCAAAATCAGCTGCACATTGCCAGCTCTTTTATATTACTGAGCACAACTGTACCATCATAAATCCTAATTATGTCTGTGAATTTAAACTGACTTTCCCCCATAATAATTCACAAGTAGGTCACAATTGACTGATAAACACTATTATCTGAAAGGTTAAAAAGACAGAAAATTAGATATTGAAAGTTCATATGAGGTTCAAACAAGTGAAATTTGTCAGACAAGATGTGAATCAGAACAAAAACGTGGATGACCTAAAGAAATATCAACCTTGAGTTATTTCCAGGTTTGACAAACACAGGCAGGCCTGGAGGAAGCTGTGTTTCTTCTCTTTATGTCTGGGTTTAAAGAGAATGATTCCAGACACGAGAAAAGAGCTAATAAAGCTCATGCAATAATTCTATAATGCTTCAGGATACAAAACTGGCATCAAAATCGCTAAGACTTTTTCATACATTCATAGCAAACTTGATGGCAAATGAAACAAAACAATGGGAGTCACAATTGTGAGTCCAAAATGAAACATATAGGAAGAAATTCAACCAAAAAAGTCAAAGGTCTCTACAATTACAAAATTCTGATGGAAGACACTGAAGAGAACATTGAAGGAAGGCAAGCAGCGAGGGAGGGAAGGGGGGAGGGAAGAAGGGAGGAAGGAAAGGAGGGAGGCAATTAAACATTAAAGAAAACAACCCATGCCCATGAGTTAAAACAATTAACTTTGTTAAGATGCCCACACCATGGCAAGTGATGTACAGACTCAATGCACTTCCTATAGATTAGCAATGACATCCTTCACAGAGACAGGAGAAATCATCAGAAAGCCAAAGCAATCCTGGGCAGAAAAGGAAGACATGTGACCATGTCTGATGTGACAAACATCTATCTATCATCCCTGAAGAGTATGAGCCTGGCATGAAAGAGACACACCCACCTCTGAGCCAGATCAGAGAAGCCAGAAATTAATCGATGTCCACACAACAAAATGATTCTCAGCAAAGGTGCTAAAAATACCTTAGAGTGAAAGACAATACCTTCAATAAATTATTCCAGGAAGGTAGATATTCACATGCAGAAGAACAAAACCAGAATCCTGTCTCTCTTCATAATCAAAAGCAATATTAAATTATCAAAAACATAAATATAAGATACTAAACCATAAAACGATCAGGGGAAAAGAATAAAAGGTTAAGGACATGGACCTGAGCACAAAGTTTTTGAATATGACCCCAACATATCATCAAGAGAAAGAGAACTTAGAAAATAAGAACCGAAGTCTAGAGAGATAGCCCTGAGGTTAAGAGCATTGGCTGCTCTTCCAGGGGTCCTGAGTTCAATTCCCAGAAACCACATGGTAGCTGCCAACCATCTATAATGAGATCTGATGCCTTCTTCTGGCATGCAGGTGTACATGCAGATAGAACATTATATACATAGTAAATAAATAAATCATTAAGAAAAATAAGAGCCAATCAAACAACAACAACAAAAATATCTGCACATATAATTGTTATAGCAAAGAGACTGCCTACATAACAAAAACAAACAAACAAAAACCTGCAAGCAATGTATCACAAGGGACTAATATTGAGAATTTATAAGGAACTCGAAATAACTCAATAGAAATAATGAAATGAAATAATGATGAAGGTCATGAAATGCATGCTCTAGACAGATATTTCTCAAAAGAGAGAGAGAAAGAGAGAAACCAATGATGGACTTACACATGACAAAATACTCCACAGCACTAATTGTCGGAAAATGTGAACTAAAACAATGAAATATCATCTCACTCCAGTTAGAACGGTTATTATCCAAAAGCATAAAATAAGAAATTCTGGCAAGGACGCAGAGAAACATGTACCCATACAATGTTGTGCATCGTGTACAAACAGTGCTGCCAACAGGCTGTGGCCATTGCTATTGACTACAGCACTATGTACAGCGCTCAGGGAACCAGGGGTGAACAGATAAAGAAAATACAGCACATACACGCAGCAAAGTACTGCCTAGGTGTTAAAACAAAACAGTGTAAGGCTATTTTTTTTTCATCTCTGGGAAAAAATTAGTGAACAGGATGTTAAATGAATAAGCCAAGGGCAGAAAGACAAATATCACACATTCTCATTCACTGTAGGAAGCTTTAAATGGTTTTCTAGTTGCTATGATAAAAACGCTCTGACAAAAAAAAAAAAACAAAAAAACCTCAGGAAGAAAGGGTTTATACACTCCAGGTCACTCATTGGGGGAAGTCAAGGTGGAAACTGAAGGCCTGGCTCTAAGCAGAAGCCATGGGTGAACACTACTTGCTGGCTCACTCTGCTTCACTCACAGGCTCATGCTTAACTAGCTCTTTTATACATCCCAGGACCACTTGCTAGAGGAATGGGGCGGGGCACTCCAATATGAACCAACAATCGAGACAATCCCTCACAGGCATGTCCACACACCAACCAGGTCTAAGCAATTCTCATTGAGGCTTCTCCTCTCAGGTGACTCTAGGCTGGATCAAGTTAACAGTGAAAGTTGACCAGGACAGAAGAGGATCTCATTAAAAAAAATATATAGATAGTGGTCATCGAAGGGGAGGCAAGGCAGAGAGGAATAGGGTAATGGACACCAAAACACCGTTAGCTATGCGGGATCAGTGCTGCTCTTCCAGAGCATACAGATTTAAGTCCTTAGCAGATAAAAAATAGTCAAAAGGTTCCCAACACCAAATACATGATACATTTCTTACAGAAAAACACTCGTTATTCTGATATTACCATTACTTATTGTATACTTTTGCTGAGTCATCTCCACTAAAGTATTTCAAGTTTCAAATGGTTCCTAATACAAACGATACATTTGGAAATGCTAATTATCCTGATTTTTTATTACTATCTATTCTATTTCATGTACTAGACCCCATAAATTTGTATACTTTATATGTCAATTATATTTTCCAAAAAATATACACACACAAGAGAGATTTTTCTAAAGCTAACACAACCTCATTAAATTATACTACAAATGGCATATTAAGGCTTAGAGTGCGCCATCAAACTAATAACACCTGAGAGCATCTCACCAAAGGCAATCTACTGCACAGGGCTGGTGTTAACAGTCAAATTCACTGTAAATGGTGTTAATTATCTAGCAGTACTACAAAGAAAAATGACTAACTGGTTCCCTATTAAAACTTGAAAAGACACCCCAAATTGAACTAACACTCTTCCTCATGTCTGGTTTGTGTATTGTCTTCAAATTATTTGCCCAACAGAACAATGGACCCACAATGCCTTAAAAGACAATTTCTCACAATTGGCACCTAGGGTCCTGGAACGGCAAATCTAGGTCATCTTCTCATTCATATCCAACCAGAAGTGGCAAACCGTGTAACAAATGAAGTCTACGAGCTCTTGCTGGTTTGAGACTGGGACCACTTACAACCCCAAAGAAGAGGGCCTGTGACCACACAAAAGCACAATCAACCTGACTGTGCCTGAGCCCAAATCTAGGGAGCCTTGAGGCGTCCATGGTGGCAGGCAACCTCCATGTTAGCTCAGGTAAAGAACAATGCTCACTACCGTCGCAGAGCCTGTCTTCCGTACCTGCAGCTTGCCTTGCTATCTACAGGAACAGCGACACTAGGGGAGTCCCCAGATTGCCACTGTTCACTACAGCAGTCTTCACTCACACAGAAAAGACACCAGTAAAGGAGAGAAGGGGAGGAAGGGAGGAAGAAACAGAAGACAAAGGGTCAATCAGACTAACAGCTATGTTACGGACTAACTGACTGAGATCTCTCGGTTCTGCTCATGAGGGAATCATGAGTGTTCCCTCGAATGGCAAAGGACTGTGGGTTGGATTAACAGATTAAAAGCTTATAGCTTCAAATCTGAAGAAGTTGAGGAGTGTGACTCCAGACCTTAGAAGCTAAAGACTTACCATGCTGGGTACACAACATGGAATACAGCCCTGACTCCAGTGCTACCAAATCAACCCTGGTGGCTAGTAAAATCCTTCCTCTGAGCACCAGCCGACTATGACAGCTCTTGGGTGTCAGGACCCCAGCAGTGGCGTTGTAGCACCTTAAATGTAGGAGCCTTCTATCTTTAAGGTGTGGCAGTTCCAGGGAACTCTTCCAGTTGACCAAGGCCCCTAGTCTCTTGCCCACTGCCTTCTGAAGCTCGCTTCTGCAACACTTACCCAGCTTTTACTCTCTAGCCCTGAGGCACTCACTCTTCAGCTAGCCTGTCACAGATGCTATTCCAGTACTACCACACCTCTGTTATCAGTCCAGTCCATTCTACCTATGACAAGATCACAGGCAGGCAAGAAGAGTCCATTAAGAGAAGGTTTTCACTGGGCTAAATGTTGAAACACCAGAGTCAGCACAGGAAGGAGTCTTCAGACTGACTAATACAACTCTTAGTCTTCAGGTGACCAGCCTGCCAATGATAATGCCAGAAACAGAGAACACGCGGTATGCAAATGAAGGATTGCATTTGTACCGATCAAAGAACAGTTTTTGGCTTAATCAACCAAACACCTTCTGATTTTAAGAAGCGGTGTTCCCACTCCCATCTTGAATGAGAACAGCTGCAGGGTTTAAAGTTCACCAAGGCTTGGCTCAGATGACACTGCCTTCTCAAGGGAGTGCAGGGTGTCTGGAGTGATTGCTACTGGGGCAAGAGCTCCTGCCCTCCTTGTAGCTGGAGCACTCTCAAAGCAATCGCTAAATGCGAAAATGAGCCTCACTTGGACAAACACAATCCAACCAGGTTCCAGAGAAGGAGCTGTTGCTGGAGGCTTTCCAGAAGAAGGGAAGGGCTCATCTGCTGTCATTTAAAGGTCTGTACTTCGTGCTTTCACTGAAGAGCTTCACTTAATAGTAGAGGGGGAAAACTGTTCTGTGCTTACAACAAAAACATGAGAAAACTCACAAAACTAATTTTATATCATATTTAATAATTCCTGAGCCAACCTCCACCTCCGTTTCCCTATGAAGACAGATTCACTTAAACGATTACAATATTCTGCCTACTATAGATTTTCACAAACTTACGTATGGCCCAATCTACTCTAGAATCAACTAGACAAACTTATGTGTTATTGTTTATAAAAACAAAAACTTTCTTTAGGGTTGTTTCATGTAATAAACACAGAAAAGCAAAGTTGTTATTAAAAGCAACCCAGTGGCTACACGTAAGACCAGCGGTTCTCAACCCTCCAAACCTGCAAACCTTTCTCCTCATGTTGTGGTGACCCCCAACATTTTCATTGCTACCTCATAACTGGAACTTTGCTATTGAGCTGCATCTCTGTTCCGAAGACCATTGGAAATTTGTGTTTTCCGATGGTCACAACCCATAGGACTACCCTAGACTGAACCTCTAGCAAATTAAAGGGAAAAAGGGGGGAGGGGGAGTTCAGCAGATAAATGACAGATTTAACTAATGAATAGTCACTTACTGGACTCCAGATCATAAAACGAGTAAAGCCTCTCCGATTCAGAGGGTTTTTCATCCATCTGTGAAGGAAAAGGAGAAAACACCAAAAACAAGGTAAGTGCTCCAATATATAATTATGCTTGACTACACTTGGATATTTTAATGAAGTTTTTTCATTTGCTTGTTTTGAGACATCACTACATCGACATCACTATGTAGACCAGGCTGGAAATTAGTCTGTAGACCAAGCTGGCCTGGAATGTTCAGCGATCCACCTGCTTCCATCTCATGAGCATTGGGATGAAAGACATGCACCACCACACCCAGCTCCAGGGACAATTTTTAAAGGGTCATTTTTATATTATTTCTCTTCAGAGTTTTTAAAAACGTGTTTAATCTCTCCGGGTGCGTGTGTGTGCATGTCTGTGTATATGTGTGCAGTGCAGGTCAGAGGGCAACTTAAGAAATCAGTTCTCTCCTTACATTGTAGGGATCCAGAAACAGAATTCTGGTCATCAGGCTGGGCAGCAAGCAACACCACACACTGAGTCCTGTCTCCAGACCTCTTCAGAACTTTTTTAAAAATTACTTAGTAACAACTTTAAAATCTAACTTGCAACTTCACTAAGCAGTTTTATCTCCAAATAAAAACTCCAAAACGGGGAGTTTCCACACTTTCACAGTCTCAAAAGCCTCTATAAAAGTTCAGAAAAGGAAAATAAAAAATCAAAAGTCAATGACCAAGTGAAGGAACTAAATTAGACCCTGCAATAATCTGAGACAGTCGGGCTACAGCCTAATGGAACAGTCTAGAAGCTTCTTAAGCTACAAGGCTCCCAGACTCTGTTGTACTACAGGGAAAGGACGGCAGAAATAATAAATCCCAGTTCTATAAAAGAAAAAAAAATAAGAATTTGTCAGTTTAATGTATTATTATTTAACTAAGTCCCCTCTTGAAAAGACAATGAAGGCTGATACATGTGGTATATTCACAGAAAAAGGTTGCAAAGAAAACACAGAAAGTACCTCTAGACTCCTCTCAAGAAAGAGATTTCAGCATCTCCATAGACCGGGGCTGTCACTGCCATCAAGTCAATGACTAAAAGGAACGTGAGCTTCTTTTCCTAACACACTGCCTGGGATAATCCACCATCCATCTTAATTTGAGTCCAGTCCCAACTTTAAATAAGACTAGGAACAATCACTTTTGTCAAATTAAAACCAGGCTCCTTTCATGATTGTGTACTCACAAGTTTGACGGCAACCCTGCCCAGAAGTCTCACAGAGTCAGGGGGATATTTGGGCTTGCAGCTTTTAAGACATTTGCATTCTCGCTTGTGGTCTGGCCAACCTTTTTTCTGTGAAAACAAGAGCAGGGAAGGACAGCAGAGACGAAAAGTCAACTCTCATTCAACCCAGTTTTGAACACTGAGAATCATCAACGTCATTAATTTAATTTCAACAGCTTAAACAGAACTTCGAAATACAAAATTCACTTTGTAATATTGCAAATGATCCAAGATTTAGTCTTTGCTGAGTAGGTAATCACCTATACCAACACCTCAGCTTCATCTTGGCCTTTGTTCATTACCAGACTGAGAGACTGCACAGTAAGAACCAGGGGGCCTTTCTCAATACTTAAGCTTAATGTCTAGTCACAATATGATAGTATTTTAAAGAAAATGTCACTCAAAGCTAGAAAAATAAATCATGTGGCCAAGGGAAATCAAAACAAGGAAGCCAGCATTCTGAGTTTCTGCCTCACTGTAAATAGTCTCACAGACTAGGTGGACGAATAGATGAAAAACCGTAAAGACTACATCATAGAAAGCAGCTAAACCATAAATCCCCAGTTTGTTCATGACTCTTCAAGGTCATACGAGGTCCTGGCTTAATTACCATAGAGTCCTTTTCATAAAAAGTGTGTAGTTCGGGAGATGCATTTTTTCATCAGCAAATTCATGATGCGGTTGGAGAGAGCAGCGAGCTGGTCACGCCGCTGGACGTGAGTGGACTTATTAAAGGGAAGGGCACCATCGCTGAGGAGAAGGCAAGGGCTAGAGTGAACGTCTGCTCCAACACTGACACACCTGATGCCCCACACATCCGTACGTCATAAAAATTACACATCTGATCACATTGTGTTCCAGTGAGCGTTTCGCTACAAAAGACTTCCTGTGTCGGTCTGCTCTGCCCCCTGGGATTGGGAAATACTGTTAAATTCATCACTTCAGCTGTCAACTCCTCTCCTAGTTGCTCGCTTTGACTATGATGGCCCTGCTTAATGCCCTTTGTAACCCTTCTTTCCTCTATTTATACCTCACTCACAGCTCAGCAGGACTACCCTGGTCCTATGATAATAGGAAGGAGAAGAGTTGGCATGTAGCTCTATGACAAAGTGCATGAAGACCCGGCTTCAGCCCCAATGCCACCAAAAAGAAGAGAAAGCCAAGCATGCCGGTAATCCAGGCACTCAAGAGGAAGATGAGGAGGTCAAGGCCCTCCTTGAATCCATGAGTTCAAATCAACTTGTGTTGCATGAGACCCTATATTTTTAAAGAAGAAAATGAAAGTTGTATAAGAAATAGGTTGTGCCCGCCAGTGGTGGCTCACTCCTTTAATCCCAGCATTCTGTGTGGTCTACAGACTGAGCTCCAGGATGGCCAGAGCTCCGAAGAGAAATCCTGTCTTGACGGAGAAAAAGAAATGGGCTGTAACAGCAGAAACATAAAATCCTAAGTAGAAATAGTAGGGTTCAGAAAAGTCCTCTGGTACCCACTTATCATTCTAGAATGTACTAGACACATGCCTAAAAAGTAACAAAAGACATTTCATTTCATTTCCTCCATGATCCAGATATCATCCTAATATCAGAGAAAGTAGAGCTCGTGAGCTGGGATTTAGGAACAAACTCCCCAAATATAAACAAGGATGGTGAAAACCTTGGCATGCTCAACACAAACACTAAGTGACTGCCATGTTTGTACATTTATTTAAGTTGCTTTATAAGCAGAGCATAACGACTTCCATAATTCTCATCTGGTAGGAAGGGAGACATATGTTACTAAATATTAAATCACAGGAGAATGCATTCCAAGAAGGCTGATCATCATACCAGACAGTGTCTTTGACAATACTTACATTTACAACTATACTGGCCTTTTGGGCAGCTACATTAATCCCAGTACTTACCTGAAGGCACAATATTAAAGTCTAACTCAGTGGCACCAAAAAGCCTAACAAGTACTGAAGTAGCAGCTGTCAATTAAATTACTAAGATGTACAGGGTGTGTGAAAAGTATACCGGTTCACTGTCAAATAAGTCTGAAAAACAAAAAACCATATACACCCCACTGAGCAAAATATATTCACCTACTGAATGTTCTTATGAATCAAACAAATTATGTACAAATTATGTAATGCAGCATCCCATGGTTGTCACTGCCATCCTTTGGGACATGGGCTGCTATACATTGACTAAGATGTGGTAAGGCCCTAACTTCCATCTGGTCTTTCAATGAGAGTAGGTCAAGAGAGTGGGTCTCACAATCCTTTATTCTGACAAGAAACTACAGTGCTAGTGTCTTTAAACACTGGATTAATCTGCTTTACTCACAGACTAGTGCCTAGCCCAATCGCCACCAGAGAGGCTTCACCCACCAACTGATGGAAGTAGATGCAGAGACCCACAACCAAACATCAGATGGCGCTCAGAGAACCCTGTAGAGGAAGGAGAAGGAGGGTTGCAGGAGCCAGACAGATTGAGGACACCACAAGAAAACCCATAGAAGCAACTAAGCAGGGTTCATAGGGGTTCACATGGCTGAAGCCTCCATCATGGAGCCTGTATGGGTCTTCTGTATATGCATCACAGTTGTGTAGCTTGGTGTTCTTGTGGTCCTAACAGTGGGAGCTGGGCTGACTCTGACTCTTTTGCCTGGTCTTGGGACCCTTTTCCTCCTCCTGGGTTGCTGGTCCAGCCTTGATATGAGGGCTTGTGCCTAGTCTTATTGTATCTTGTTTTGCTGTATTTGGTCAATATCCCTGGAGGCCTGCTCTTTTCTGAAGGGAAAGGAGGAGGAGTGTACCTAGACAGGAGGGGGTGGGAAATTGGGAGGAGTAAAGGGAGGGGACACGGTGAGGGAATATAATGTATTAGAAAAAATTAAAAAACAAAACAAAACAAAAAAACCTCTAGGTGTGATCAGTTCAGACACCTGGCAGCCAAAACACAGATCAGAAAGTGAGCCAGAGCTGGAGAGATGGCTCAGCGGTTAAGAGCACTGTCTGCTCTACCAGAGGTCCTGAGTTCCATTCCCAAAACCACATGGTGGCTCAGAACCATTTATACAGGAATCTGATGTGCTCTTCCAGCATGCAGGTGTACATGCAGACAGAGCATTCATCTCCAATAAATAAATAAATAAATAAATAAATAAATTTTTAAATGAGCCAATTAAACAGTTAGATGTCACCATTTTAAATGAAGCATCTAAAAGTTAGATAATTCTTGTCAAAAGTAACATCTGTTCTTTAACATAATTAATATTGCTCTATCTAAATAATAAACAGGAAAAATGTTCATACATTCCTGACTCATTCCATGAAAATAACAAGTAACATACTCATCTTCCCATTGGATTTTAGAGAATTTTAAAAGTTTGTTGTTTTTAATTCTATCCAAAAGCAAAATCAGACCACTTATTTATAAATATAGAACATGATCATGCCACTTGAAGTTGTTTCATTTTAGAGAAAAGTTTCACTGTGTTCTATTTCTTTCAACCACGATGATAAAAATCAGCTTTTTATAACAGCGTTTGCTCAGACCTGCTACTTGGGCTCTTGCAACTATAAGCCCACCCATGAGTCTGCTAAGCAACTCTGCGTGAAAAGCCACTGTCTTCACTGTACTGCACTGTCTTCACTGTACAAACTTGCATTGGTTGGGAGCTCAGTTGCACATTACACTTAAATGCCCACCAGTTTCTGAAATGATGGCCACTCTTCCTGGCTCCTTCCTCTACTGCCAACCAGGAATACAATTAATGTTTGTTCACAACACTGGCTGTGAGATTTTTCTGCTCACAGATGAAAATTAGCAATGCTACACAAAAAGCACAAACTGCCATGAGGAACAAAGGAGAAGCAAACACTGCATCAAAAAGCCAAGGCAACAGGAGCTTTGAGTTCCAAAGAAGAAAAGGAAACGAGAGAATCCCATGTGTCAGGGTATTCGCAACTCCAACTACAAGTCCCCATGTATTTATAGCTGTTCAGACTACAAGCTAATTATATGATGAATTCTCAGTGAGGACAGCACTAATATCACCCTGGAAATCCATGCTGTTACTTGTGTTTGCCGTGATGTAATTAGGAAGAAATGAGAACCCAGACTTCCCAGGGAGGACATTTCCACAAAAAAAAAAAAAAAACTGATCCCAAAGGCAACACCAAGTTCCCTATGTCCTTTGAGATCTGCTCTGAAGGTAAAAATGTGTTTTCAATGGGCTCAGGCTAGAACTAAATCTTGGTTTACTTTCTTTTTACACAGTCCTAACTGCTAAATTTTTGTTGTTGTTGTTAAGTCATTACTGAAGTTAGTCAACATTTCATAAAGCTCTATCAGCCCAGGCCATCACAGCTGCTTAGTCTGAGTGCCTGCTCTCCCTTCTCATCCTGGCCTTGTGTGTTTGTGTCAGCTTATGATTAGCTATGCCTTCCTGTCTAGTCATGCCTAACTGCTTACACAGGAGGACACATTATTTTTGTTAGCCATTACTTTCTTTCTCCTTACAAATATACAAACTTGGCTGGGTGTGGTTGCATGTGCCTTTAATCCCAGCACTCAGGAGGCAGATACAGGAGGGTCTCAGTGAGTCTCAGGCCAGTCTGGTCTAGAGAGCAAGTTCCAGGACAGCCAGGGCTACAAAAAGAAACCCTGTCGCAAAAAACAACAACAACAAAAAAAGTAAAGTAAAATTATAATAAATATAAAACTTAGGTGGACTGCATTACTTATATAATTTCATTTCAAGATAGTAAAAAGGGCAATAAATATAATTGTCATAAACTGTGGAGGTTGGTCTGAGAAGAGCTAAATAGCTCAAACCTAGAATCCTATACATGCCAAACACACATAGATATATATCATCTGTTCAAACGCCCCAGAAACTGTAACTGCTCATGAGTTAGAAATGATAGATACATACATATATATATATACATACATACATACATACATACACACACATATATATGCATGTGTCACAGTGAATGTGTAGAGATCAAAAGATGGACAACTTGCAGTTTTAATTCAAGTTTTTGTTACTTGGTAGCAAATGAGTGATAACTCCTCCTCTGTGCTTGAAAGGGCCACAGCGATCCAGAAGGCTGGAATCTGGGAATATAAAGTGGAGACTGTGGAGGTTGTCTGACAGCTACAGCTGACTGAGGGGCACTGATCCCATTCCTGCATAAAGATCTCTTTAGAGAATTCAGGAGATTCAGTGACATAGAACGACAGCTTCTCACTTTAACACTCACAACACGCATATCCAAAGCAAGAGCCCGTCCCTGATGATCCTACTCAAGTAGGAAAATAAGACCAAAGACAAGAGGCAATGAGGCCAGGAATGGGCACAGGGCACCGAATTATCAGAAAATGAAACAACTGAATTAATATATTTTTGGGCATCACAATATCTTGATTAACCAAAAACCATATAATATGAGGCAACAATAACTCTAGGGCCCCAGAGTAAGCCATTATCACCCAAAACAAAAGTTCAGAAAACTACAACCTGAACAATTCAAATCTCTGGGGCCACACTTTTGGAAAGGTACACTAGAATATAATCACACACAATAACTGCACTCTCTTCATGCTAACACAGAGTCAAAAAGTCACTAACAAATCACATGGCCAAGAATATTTACCACTAGAACTTCACCAAAAAAAAAAAAAGAAAGAAAGAAAGAAAAGAAAAGAAAAAAGGAGGAGGAGAAGGAAAAAGAGAAAGAACAGGAAGAGGAGGAAAAAGAAGAGGAAGCCACCAAACCATGATCTACAGAGTGACCACAACTGCATGGTCAATTATTTTGTGAAATGTACAAAATAAATTATGACCTCTGACTGATTTTTAAGCATCTCCATGCTAGGATAACCAAAATATCAACAGCAGGTTCTGTGTGAACCCAGCAGAATGGACATTTATTTCCCTGATACAAATAATTGTTGGGTCTGTAATTCACAAATTCATCAGTGCTGGGGAGGCTAGCCCTCAATGGGAAGTCCAAACTTGGTGGAAGGACATGGTACAGAAGCAGTTTAGCGGATCATCTGGGGTCCCACAGCCAAGTCTGAGACAGGCTACCCTGCCATGGGAAAACTCCAAAGGAAAACCTCTACCATGAAAGCCTGTGTAGCTGACAGAGAATGGGACTAAAATGTGATGGTGGGGTGGTGGTCATGATGATGATGGTGGAGGTGGTGGGTAACCAAAAGCGCATATTATTGAAGTATCTCAAAATATCTCCCTGTTGCTGACATGACTTAAAGTAAGCATTGGAGAGCTGAGATGAAAGGTCCAGTTTAAATATGATGCTAATACTGTCCAGACCACTGCTACAGTCCATTTGGTCCTGTTCTTAAACTGTTTTCCCTAAATAGAGGACATGGTAACATACACTTGTAACTCAAGTACTCAGAAGGCAACTGCTGGCAGATCTTAGAGTTAAGCTATTTTGAGATATATGAATTTGAAACCAGTGTGGGCTACATAGTAAAAGCCTATCTCAAAAAACAAAAAAGCAAAGGGAAGAAGAGAAAAATGGGATAGTTCTGAATAAAATATTTAACAAAAGGCAGAAAAAAATGAAAGACAAAAGCAGAAAAAGAACAAGAAACAGATATGACAGATCTCAATACAATATAATAAAAATCATTCTGAAAAACAATGGTCTCGATGCACGAATTAGAAGAGAGATTGTCAGGATGGGTTAAAAATAAAACTCTGCAAATCCTATCAGTCTGAGGTCTGAAACACAGCTACTCCTGAAGTAAAGGCTCGGCTTTCTTCAGGACCCATCTTAGAGTACGGTGTAGGAAAAAACTGGTAAAAATCACCCTGTGAAATACTGACATAGAATTCGTTTCCACCACAAAAACTAGTCAAATAATTTAACAAACAGACATAAAATGCAGACCCAAAAATATGATTGTGTGTAAAGAGATATCTAATTGCTAATATGAAATAGAACCTCTCTTTGCAAACATAGTGCTTTTCAAAAGATCCTAATCTAAGATTTGATGTAGAATCTGGTCACATGATTTATTTAACAATGAGTTGAATTAGAAATGTAAATATCAGATAGAACGACCTGGAGAAGACAGGAGCTCCAAAAAGAAACCAACTGAGCCATAAAAACTGAGCCCTGGGGCGCCTGAAGAGAATGATAACCCAGCCAATGACAATGTATGGAGAGGACCTAAAACCCCTGCTCAGACGTAGCCCATAGACTCAGTCTCCAAGTGGGGTCCCTAGTAATGGGAGCAGGGGCTTTTCAGGCATGAACTCAGTGGCAGACTCTCTGATCACCTCCCCCTGGAGGGGTGCAGCCTTGCCAGGCCATAGAGGAAGACAATGCAACCAGTCCTCATGAGAATCAATAGGCTAGGGTCAAATAGAAGGGGAGGAGGACCTCCCCTATAAGTGGACTAGGGGAGGGGCATAGGAGGAGAAGAGGGAGGGAGGGAAGGGTAGGATTGGGAGGAGACAAGGCGGGGGGGGGGGGGCACAGAAATGTAACTATCACAAGTCAAACTAAATCCGTAAAAGGCAAAATAATAAATGATGAATTTGCTTGAAATTGGTTTACTTGGGGCTATAGAGATGGCTCCGAGGTTAAGAGCACTACTGGTAGCTATTCCAAAGACCCGGGTTCAATTCCCAGGACCCATGTGGCAGCTCACAACTTTCTGTAACTCCAGTTCCAGGGGTTCTGACACCCTCACACAGACATATGTGCAGGCAAAACACCAATGCAGATAAACATAAATAAATCATAAAAAAGAAATCAGTTTACTTGCTATCAGCATAGCTGTCAGTTTTTACATGTTGAACATTTCTTAATAAGAAGAGAGACAGTTGCTCCTTTTCAGTCTCAGAATCACCTGTGAGGTCCCATTATGACAATATGGAGACGGGGTCCCACCCTAGGAAATAATGCAATAGATGCCAGATAGATGCTAGTATGGAGACCAGTTCCCATATTAGAAAATAATGCAATGGATACCAATATGGAAATGGGTTCCCACACCAGGAAATAATGCGTTGGATGTGCCACAATAAGACACAGGTAGGAGCTCAAAGCCACCAATGAAAACGTCCATTGTTTTAATCCTGTTTGATTCTATATTATCTTAATTTTTATAATGAAGATATGTTTTTGTGTTGCTTATGTTTAAAAATAATATGTGAATGCTGATGGCAATGACAGCATCCTTTGGGCAGAAAGAATATTTTGAACCCTTAAAAATATCCCCAAATCTCTCTCAGACAACTCGTTATTACCACAGACTCACATAGAAGGCCCAGCCAAGGAGCTAAACGTATTTTTGTCTGAGACAAACATATTTTTCTGCTAAAGTCACAACCTCTACATCAATTTCGGTTCCAGTTGCTTTTACTTTCTGTTCATTATTGTTCTCATAGTTCAGTTTGTCAGTTTAATTCTGTGCATCTTTGTGGGTGTACACAATAATTACAGCATTCAGCCCTGGACCTTACGGTACAAATAACTAGAGCAGTTTAAATGCATATGTTCTGGCCAATGTTTGACTCCCACCTCCACACCCACACACATGCGCATACAAACATATATTCTAGCTGGCGTCACATATTTCATCTTACTGGCTATTTTCCATTACCTTGCACGTTATATCTAACAATGACATTGTTATTGATGCTACAGTGAATAACTAATATGTGTAATAAAATATATACACTACAATGAACCAAACTGACATACTCACTTGCCAAACTCCCTCTCCTGGTTCTAATCAGATAATGGCTTTTTCTTCTATGTATTATTACAACTAGAGGAAGTAGCCTCAGAGAAAATGTATTTGTAAAAATGGAGGGAAAGAAAAATAAAGGTTTAGGCAATTGTGATCAGAAATGAAGTTTCCAAAAGGTGTGGGTCAAACAGTATGTTAATTCATCACTTCTATACACACTCCACCTGACCAGACATTTAGGATCCTACGGAAGCCCATTTCACTGGGGGTAGGGTGGGCTGAAATATCATTATAAAATAGATTTCCCATGTTTTATCTTGTGCAGAAAGGCATCTGTTTTCTCCCCTCCCCCTCCTCTAGATGATATTGTTCCCATGTATGGTATGTGCCTGTGTGTGATGATATGCATGAATGTACATGTACCTATGTGTAGAGGGCCAACGTTGAAACAGACTGTCTTTCCGTGATTGCGATCTACCTGTATTTTGGAGACACAGCCCCTCTCTGAGCCTAAAGTTGATGGATTCCAGCTAGGCTGGCCGGCCAGTGAGCACCAGAAATCTGTCTATACTCCCAAGCCTGCCTCCATTCCCACAGAGTTTCATGTGACAAATGCATACTGCCATAGCTGACGATCTGAACCCAGGTCCTCATGCTTGCCCAGGTCACTCTTTACCCACTGAACCATATCCTCAGCTCTTGATTTCTATTTTAAAATGTTTCCTTTTATGTCTTTTGAAAACAATATAAAATAGGCAGAGGGATGTAGGGAATAAAAATCTTTTTGGGCACATACCAAGTGTCAGAGTGAAAATAAGTAGCCAAGAAACAAAGAACAAATACAATCGATAACTGAAAAGCAGTTGTAATCAGAATGTTATAGGAAGAGTAAAATTTACATTTAGAAAGTAAGTATAAAATCTGGACACATGCTATTAATATTTACATTTATTGCAAAAAATCTAGAGTGTATCAAGTATGAGATATGTAATAATTTACTTATGGTTCTGTGCCGTTTCCTTACTGGTAAAATGAGCATACAACTGTAGCTAATTTATACAAGATTCTTATGAAGTTAAATGGAATAAAACAGTGCCTAGCACACAGAAGATGGCTATCAAATACTAGCTCTCATAGCACAGATTCAGAAACTGAGGCCTGACCTTGTATTTCCTATGAACTAATTTAACTAGAGAGTGTGAGAAGTAACAGATGAAACTTGGATCTTCTGATGTTTTTATACATGGAGTTTTCTCCATTAAGATCAGTTTATTTGCATTCTGAAGAAACTAATTTCAAAGGAGAAGGTGAAATAATAAGTAGAAAACTCCCTGAGAAAAAGGTCTAGATTCAAAAGGAAGGGGAACTCCGCTTAAGTGTTTGTGCACATAAACGTGCAAGCAAGCACACGCACATCCCAAAAGAATGAGTACAGGACAAAAGTTTCAATTAGACTTTTTAATGATATAATTTATTAGAGCATAATTATAATTCTTATTAAGTGATTAATCAAAAGATTTGAAGAAAAGGTCATGCCGAATGTTAATTATAAATCCTTAAAAGAATTCCAAAGATATTAACAACCACAGTCATTACAAATTAATTAATCTTTAGGAAGGCAATGTGACATTATCTTTAAAAATTCAAAATGCATATACGCTTTCACTAAAAAAAAACATGATTAGAAATTTACCATTAAATTTAATTTTAGAAGTATATAAAAATAATGTTGGGTATATACTTTTTAATTTATTTTTATTTTATGTACATTGGTGTTTTGCTTGCATGTATGTCTGTGTGAAGGTGTTTGATGCTCTGGAACTGGAGTTATAGACAGTAGCTGCCATGTGGGTGCTGGGAACTGAACTCAGGTCTGCTGGAAGAGAAGCCAACGCTCTTAACCACTGAGCCATCTCTCCAGCCCCAGGTTATATTATTAACAATACCAAATTTGGGGGAAAATGTAAGCATTCATTAATGAGAAGATTATGATCATGAATATATATATATATACACATTTACATATACATATATAGAATTGGATGATACAAAATAGTCTCTACAAATGAAGAATATCGGGCATAAACAAATCTGTGCCAAAACATATACAGATCTTCAAATATATAGGCACAAAAATCTTAACAATGATGTGATGGTTTGGAACTGAAATGTACCTCAACTATGTGGTTATTAAAGGGCTTGATCCCAGGCCAGTGGTACTGGAGCCTGAATAATGAAGGCACTAATGTCAATTATCAAATAATCCATTAAATTCATAGCTAAGTGGGATGAACAGGAGACTGCGTTGGGGTAGAAATGGTCACTGAGGACCTGGCTTTGATTATTTGCAGGACATGTGTAACTATGTCTGTCTCTCATCTCTCTCTGTCTCTCCCTCTCTCCCTCCTCCCTTTACAAACTCAAACTGAACAAATATTAAATTTAAAACTGAAAGAAAAAATTACAAGCAAAAAAAAAAAAAGAAAATCACGTTGTTTTTGTTTTTTAAAAAGATGAAGGGAATAATCTATACCATAGTGTAACTTCACACAAATGCACAGGAATAGTGTACACCACAGGATAACTGAGAACAAACGCTCGGGAGTAATCTATACCACAGAGTAACTGGAACAAATACACTGGTGGAGAGTTTGAATTTTTCACTGAGCAGTTCAATAGCCTTACCTGGCACTTGGTACTGCAGTATTTGGCAATTCGGCATTGAGAACACCGCATCAGCTTTTCTTTCCTGTTAAAAACAACTCCGTGTTAGAAAATAAGTGAGAAACATATCTGACTCAAAAAATAAACCACAAGTCAACACATTGATGCTAACAGTTCTGCTCACTCCTTACATAAGATCCTTTAAGACTCAGGTTTCTTAGTTGCTGGATGATGCTTGTTGCTCAGCACTCATATGAGGGCTGGGTGTGGTGGTGTACACGTATGTCCCCAGTGCTAGCAAACGCATAAGCAGGTGGACCCCAGTGCACACTGGGCACAGCCAGACTAGAAACAGTGAGATCCAGTTCAGGGAGAGGCCTGTCTCAAAAACATGGTGGAGAGCAACAAAGGAAGACATACAAAGGTGACCTCTGGCGTCTACGCACAATCACAGTAAATTGGCATGGTGAATACACACACACAAACACACACACAACAAGGAGTAGATTTGCAAATGGCTGAACATCCTCTTGTCCCCTCCACCCGAAGCAGCTGCATAAGGAATGCTCTTTGGTTAGGTCAGACCATTAAAATACAGCTATTTGCTCTTAGTTTGATGACAAACATCTCTACTTCGAAGCAGACCCTCAAGAGATCCAGCTAAGAAATAATTTAGAAACTCATTAAATTCTACTTTAAACAGGCAGGATTCGGACTAAAAGATATCAAAGTTGTGTTTTTGCCAAGTCATCTGAGCAAAAACAAATCAGGCATTTAAAAGGCTGAATTCTAAAATTATAATATTAAGTCTGGCAGCACTAATGGTGATCAACAGAGAAGGCAGTGGATTGGTGGACAGAGTCAAATCAGGCCAAAGCACTAACTGTCAGAGTACAACAAAGTCCATGGGAAAACAGAATTTTGAGTATGTGCTACTGTGCCGGGCAGGTTTCATGTTCTGTTCCTCTAATTCATGCCAACCGTGAAAGAGTCTTTCCTACAAGACAAGCAGAGTTACTACCGTGTCCACTTTAGAAATACTTAGCACATTTTCAAGAGCTCAACAGTAGATGCTATCCAGGTGTGGTGGCACAGGCCTGAGATCCCAGCAGAGGCAGAAGCAGGGAATCCCATTCAATTCTACCAATAAAGACTCGGGAGCCAGTTGCTGGAAGGAAAGCCTACTAGCTCAGAGAGGCAGAGAAAGCACCCAGCTCACCTTCCTACTCAGCCAATGTCCCAGAAGGAAAAGTCTTAAAAACCCTTCAAGCTGAATGTCCTTCCCTTTTATTCTCTGAGTGTCTCTCTATCCATCCTCTGGACATCCTCTCCTCTCTATGTTTTTTTTCCTATATTCACTCCTTGTCAACAGGTTGCCCTGCCTCTTGACCTATGGTTGACTTTACTTAATCCTGTTTACAGAAAGCTCTTGGATTAAAGGGTGCCTGCTAGGGCTGAGCCACAGCACAACTAGAAACAGGTGTTTCCAGTACACAATTTTGGGGTTCAGAGTGTGATCAAATAACCTGCAAGAGGGGGCTA
>CM053759.1:14067581-14102885 GCA_028658305.1 Pachyuromys duprasi | reverse complement strand
CACAACTAGAAACAGGTGTTTCCAGTACACAATTTTGGGGTTCAGAGTGTGATCAAATAACCTGCAAGAGGGGGCTATCTGTGATAAACCAGGCTTGTCTACATAGTGAATTCCAGGACAGCCAGAGCTACGAGTGACACCCTGTCTTTAAAAAAAAAAAAAAAAAAAGGCAGATAGTGCAGTACAAATTAGCTAAGGAAGCACGAAGTGGCTATGTCCCACCACACTGCAAGATTAACAACAGCGTGGTTGAAAATGACAGCTTGATCTCTGCTACCTTCCCACCAGAGGAACTGGGTGAAGAACGGGGCTCGAAATATGGAGAGAGGTTACAGGCCTATGTAAAGTAAAGGCAAAATGCTCCCCACACCCAACTGGTAAAGGAAAGCTGCCAAAATCTACACAGCAGACAGCAAACCAAACCACTGAATCTGGCCTTAAAGTTTTGGTTCTAACTATCACGTTCTACTGTCATTTATAAATAAAACTGGATAAACTCTCAATCCACTCAGGCTTTGAAAAAAAAAAAGACACTCAAGGGATGAGATGGTCACATCAGGCAAACTATGAGAAAGCCTGTGTAATCATGACAATGTCAGGAAAAGCTTAAGGGAATCAAAAAAAATAAAGGAGGTCAAAGGGTAATGATAAAAGACCCCACTTCACTAGCTGTTATGTATCTAGTAATAAATCTATCACATTTCAAAATATACAGAGTACAAATAACAGATCTGTAAGAAAAAAAATGACAAATACACAATTAAGCTAAAATATGCAAAAACAACATCTGGAACACAGGCATTTATTCTACCTACCATGCAAGAGGTAGCTATTACCAATATAATATAGACTATCAAGCTAGGCTGTTACATAGAGAAACCTTGTCTCAAAAATACCAAGTAATTAATTAATTAATTAATTAAGAATAAAATACCAATGAGCTTGTGAAAATACACTGATCAAGCAAACAAAAAGAAAGTACCATCCGCTGTATGGCTCTGTCATTACACGTCTTTTTCAAGCACCCACCAGCCAGCCACTCTTTAAAAGTAACTGTGAGAATGGCAGTCAACAGAAAGAACCGCCAATGGCTCTGAGGCCTGACTGACGTGAATAGCATTATGAGAGGAAACAAGAGTAAAAAGCTGGCCTTCCAACAGACCATAAGCAAAAGTAACCCCAGTCTGCCAAAAGGTAACCATGTAGAGTATGAGCAGCCATGGAGAACAGCAGGCAAACAAGGGGGAGAGCGTGAGAGATGGGCAAGGCCGCCTGCGCCCCTGACCCGCCTGCTCAGGCTCCGCCTCTTGGACTCTCTTTTCTTTGTCTCATTCAGAGGTTATTTCTGCATCCCGGAAAGAAAGATTCCCCAACCACACAAAGCGTTTGTGATCACCTCTAAGAAGTAGTGATTGTGACTGAGATACCTCAGAATGCAGGTGATGAGCAGGGGCCAACCCAGCACCTGCTCACTTCCACAGCCCCCAGCAAGCACCTTAGCACCGCACTGTGGCCCACTGAACAAGATGACCCAGAGTAACGGAATAATCTAACTGCTGTTTGCTTCTGCCGGACATCCTGTGAGGAAGCTTACTTAGGTGATCATAATCTTTATAAACAATTAAGTAGATTTTAATCCTCAATGTTAACCGAGTCTAAGACAAGAGTTGTAAGCGCTTGTTTGGACCAGCTACTGATCACCACATAAAGCACTACTTTCATCTCAGGGTGAGCTTAGTGCTGGGGGTAAGGACCCCTGCTGAGAAACTCTTGAGCAGCAGAAGAAAAACAAGAAGAGACATAATCAAGGCCTGCAGGCCTTTTAGAAAGCATCCTCCCCTCTCTCTCTCTCTCTTTTCTTTAGAGCACGTCATTTCCAAATGAAAAACAAACCTTCACTTCTTGAAAGCAGCAATGAGAGATGCATACATCAAATCGAAACCAGAAATAACTAGCAATCTTCCAGAGAAGAGACTGATTGTTTTAGGCAAGCCCTGGTGCTAAAAGGAGAGCCGAGTGGGAGTGAATAAAGGACCGATTTTATCAAAACCGTGAAGCTTCTCCTGGATGTGGCAGAACCCAAGCAAGAATACCAGAAGTATGAGGCTCCAGGTGACCCTGATGGAGACGCCAAACAGTATACTGCTGGGCGTGAAAGACTCACAGCTCCGCAGGGGAAATGGCTGGCAGCAGCAGCCTTCTTTGATTCTCTGTCTCTTCCACAACCAACAAATACGGCTTAGGCTGGAAAATGACAAAGGTTACGCACAGGGGAAAGCATGGTCGTCTCAGAGGGTAGTCACTTTCCAGAACTCGTGTCAGGCTGTCCACAACAGCCTGGAACTCCACTTCCAAGGGATTTCATACCTTCTTCTGGCCTCCACAGGCACCAAAACACACGTGGCATACAAGCACACACACACACACAAAGAAAGATCAAAGTGTTTTGGGTTTTTTTTTAAGTCACGATATCTCCCAGATTCCCTCCATCCATGGCTTAGTACTTTAAGTGTCTTATACAGAACTAACTTTATCTATATGACAATAGGCTGATTACATGGGGTTCTTTTAAAGAGATCTCCCTGCTTGTCTGGAAGTCCCCCAGTGTGTCTGACCCATCATGGAAGACAATGGCTCACCACTGACCATGACCACACAAGGAAGTAGCAGCCCTTCCTTCTGAGATTCACCCACACCTGAGCAACCCAGTCTAGAACACTCAGAAAGAGCTCCGCAGTGTAGCATGGCTCCTTGCAATATTCCCTACCTCTGGTTTAAGACCAACACCCAGTGGCCTTTAGCAAACTGAATAAAATCTCAAAACCCAAGGTTCGGTATGTGGTTGACTGGCACAACTGATCTTGGGAAAGAAATCTGAGCTGAGAAACAAGAGAATTAAGTAAAACTTCCATTACTTAAAATTGCCAGAAGAAAAGTACTGATTTGACTTATCATCACACACCTTAAAACCACTTGGAAGGCTGATTCTCTGTGCAGAATTCCCAGGAACACACTGTTCAGGCAACTGAGATATAAAACAGTCTTTGGGGAAAACGCATACAAGGGATTCTCAATGCTATGATGAGCAGCTCTCAATAAATAAATAAATAAATAAATAAATACATACATATATACATACATACATACATAGAAGTCCCATGGAGAAAAACATGCCTTTTTTAACATGGAGAAAGCCAAACATAACTAGGTAAACAATGTCCACATAGATTAATTTCATATAAAGAAACCATAGAAATAATGTATTTTTACAAAATTTCCATGCTCCTATCTTCAAAATCTAAGCATTAGGATTCATTAAAAATGCTAATGCCATGTGGCCATGTGCTTACCTATTTCATCATGGAAATACTACACTTCGAAAAAACATTATCTCAATTAAAATCATGCCATTCTTCCAGAGAAGTGAAATTACTGTAACTCCAACTAACTGAAAGATGCTAGAAAATGCTAAACATAAGATCCCCCTTTAGCTTGAATATTCAAAACAATTTAGAGATGGGATCTTCCATTTTTTGTTGCCAAATAGTAATTATGCTGGTTTTGGCCCAAAGGCCTTTTTCAAAATTAAAGAGATTCACTCTACCATCCATAACTAACAAATGATTTTTAATACAAAGCAACAGATGTGGTCAAAATAATATAACTCCATGAGAAAAGGAAAATAGAGCTGATTTAGGCTTGTTTTCTCGTGTTCCCTATCACTTTATTTCACAATTCTAGCATATAAAGAAGAAAATAAGGAACCATAATGACTAATATTTCAGGGAAATTGAATCTCCTATTCACTGGCACCAAACCTTCCTGGAAGGAAAACAAGCAATTTAAATCCTTACTAACTCTTAAACAAAGGCACAGCAAATATCTGGGTCATGTTAGTCAGGGAGGCGCTATCGGGTGGGGAGTTTCCCTCTCCGCTGTCCTCAGATCCCTAAATTAAAGCCATTGTCTCTAAGTCTCTATGTATAACTGAGGTAGTGGTTCATGGCAGAGCACAGTGAAGCCATGTGAAAGGCTGTGCACACAGCTGTGGAGAGAGAGCACTGTGTGGCTGCCTCTGGGCCATCAGAGCCAAGATCATGAATGCGCAACATCTGCAGAAAGAGAGCTTCAGTGAGAAGAAAATGTTGAGAAATGATGGGGCTGCACGAGATCCGTGTTCTGGCGGATGGCTTGTTAAACACGAGCGGACAGATGTCAGGGCAGATTCAGGAAAGGGAAGCCAGTTCCTTCAGCAGTCTGAGTTGCCATTCTGAAGTCCAAACCTACCCACCCGCTACTAACAGTGAAGGTTTGGAAACTCTCCTAGCTCAGCTTCCTTCCAGGTAAAGCGGGAATTCGAGACTACAATGCAGACAGACCATGGGAGATGATCTAAAACACGAGTGAAAAACACTGAATACAGAACCGGGGGGGAAAGAGCGAATCGGCTGTGTATTTTCAAAGTACCTGTGGTAATTTCATCTAACTCTGTGCCCCAGAAGATAATTCCATCTAAGCAGAAAGAGTTGCTACATCAGAAAGGAAGGGGCAGGGGGAAGGTTTTACATGCCTCTCCCACGGTTGCTGAAACTGCAAAATGTACATGTGTCTAGTGATGTCCACTCAGTCAATCAAATAGACGATTTACAAGTATTACTTTACAATTCTCATGGACCAACAGCAAGTGACCCTAACTTTAAATGCTGTCTTGCAGCCGGTGTCTCACTCACTGCCCAGCGTACATTCAAAGCTTCAACGGACCCCTCCCACCCCCCCTCCACTCCCACACACATCCCCTCCACTCCCACCCTCCCCCCACATCCTACCCCCACCCCGTTACCTTCAATTCAACCCTGATGGCTGACGTAAGTATCTGATCAAAATCTAACTTGTAGGCAGTAAAAATGTTTTATGCATATTTCCTTTATGGAAGTTAAAGGCGGGGGAGACTGTTAAATCTCCGATGATATTAAGAGGCAATTAAGACTTGTACCTTCCATTTGCCTTGTGCAAGGCATCTGTAACAAGCTGAGGAGCAAATTAACATTTTTTCGAGAGCACAGATTTCAACTTTCCTCATTACATGAACAATCATCTGCTACAAGGTTTTACAAGTTGTAGGTCACTTTGATAGCTAGCAATGGAAAACTGGTGACACTCTGTACTCAAGTATGTTAAGACTTTTCCTTTCTGACAAGACAGACAGAGAAATACACACACATACACACACAAAACCTGGAGCCGAAATGCCAAAACAAAGGGTTTTTTTGTTTTTTTTTTTTTATTAGTGATCCCTTTTCATTGAAAGCCAACTCTAAAAGTACAACTTATATATCCTGAAAGTATTTGCTTCTCCCTAAATCTTAAAATCTAAAATGATAAAAAAAAAACAACAACAACAACAACAAAAAACTTCTGGCTCTGCCCAAAGACTCAAATCAAGTACTATTTAAGTTTATAGGCATTGCTAATAATTGACACCACACAGCTCACACTGGAAGTGCCATAGGAGAAATTCCAATGCCCTCTAAATAACACACCAATAATGTTTACATTCTAAAACACCAAAACTTAGATAAATACTCAACTTACTCTAACTTTTTTCCTTTTCCTAAGTGAAAACCGGGACCAGACACAACCTAGGCCAAGGCTCCAAGACCAGGCTAAGCCCCTCACCCTTTAGTGTTCTTCCCAAACACAACCGTGTGCCTGATCATCTCATCCCTTTGGTTTCTGTCTTTCAAAATTAAGGTCAAACCAGTCACGAGAGCACACACTTTTAAACCAGAGAGAACCTCCGTAACAAGTTGAAGAGCAAATGAACAGTCTACAAAGCAAGTTCTGGGTCAGCCAGGACTACACAGTGAAACCTTGTCTCAAAAAAAAAATCACTATGAAATGACTAAAACATAATTGTTAATTACAAATAATTAGTTATGTATTTATAAACACAAATACAATTATGTTATTAAAAAATCCATTCCATCTGATCATTGAGTAAATACTGCCTCGTACATATATACTATATGGTTCAGATACAAATGCACATGCATACACACACATACACACACTTTCATTTTAGTGTTAATTTAAATCACAACTTCTTTTACCTTCCCACGTTGACTGAGTTGGTTTTGTATCTACACAGTGGTTACCAGGTTGATTACAACCCTCTTACTATTATAAACTAATCTACAGTGAACACTTACTTGCCCTGCACACATAATACAACGGTTTCCAAAACATCATGGTCTCCATCCAGAATCACGACTAACAAAAAGAACTCACGGATGCTTTATTTATACTAATTATATCTGTTGATAGTTCACTGATTAAAATTAATACGTTTTTAAAATATTTCTCAATCTATTTTAAATAATAATACCCCTTAATGTTAACATACCTGTTTTCATGAAAAACACAACTGTATTTCCCAAAGACAAACAGGTTAGTGGAGAGGGTAGTGCTGTATTTCCTTCTGGCCTCTTCGGTTTCTGGCTTAACCGGAGGCAAATGCATTCTCATTCACTCCTGCATCTAATCTGCTCCAGTGGAGTTTCTGAAAACTTCCACTGCATACTTCAGAGAAAAGGAGAGTGGAAAAGACAAAAACATCAAACTATTACTATAAAAATCGTTCTCAGGCGATCCCTGGAAGGGCCTCAGAGTCCCATCCCTCTGCCCCCAGCTCCCTGACCCCCTTTCTATTCTGGTACCATAGAATGTGTATTGCTGGAAGTAGAATCACCGAGTTATAAGAGCACACACACACACACACACACACACACGCACGCACGCACGCACGCACGCACACGAACAATTCTGTACATTAACAAAGGGCTCCCCGAAGTGGTTGTAGGTATTCAGGCTCCTATGGCAGTGTGAAGACTTGCCCTGAATCCGTAGCCTACCAGTGGACTTACTGCCAGGCAGAGGGTGTGAGACTCTGCTTACTGTGGTGCTGGGTCCCTCCAGTGACCAGTGGGATCAGAACATTGTCTCAGGCCATCCCATCATGGCTTCCCCCAAGTGAGCTATGTGTTCACACAGCTGGTCCATTTTCTCTGAATTTTCTCATGGAGTATCATCTTTGCTGTGTATATGCATTACAAATTAATTTCTCCAAGACTATAATTCTTTTCCTCAACAGAACCCTACAAGTAAATAGATAAATCATTGACACTGCAGCCTCATTAACTGGGGGTTGGACTGTAGGCTACCACTTAGCTATGTAACAGTGGGTGATCTGACCTCAGTGAACTAAAATAAGAGTAAGCAACAAAATGGGCTGGCCACACCTTTTCAAATAATCTAGAACATGAAACGCTCTGAAGTCACAGTCTATATAAGTATCAACCACCTGGGGAGGCTGACATCCCTATCTAAATAGGTTGTTTTTTAACTTTTATATACTTTTCTCTCAAAGAAAAGACTCAAAGCATTTGTGACTCCATGCATTGCTGGGAAAAATACTTGATGAAAGCAATGTAATGAAGGAAGTTTCATTTTGGTTTACATTTCAGAGGTATGATCCAGAGTGGCAGGAAGCCATGGTGGTGAGCAGAAGGCAAAGGATCACACTGTGTCCACGCTCAGCAAGCAGAGATGGAGGCGGTACTTAGCAAACTTCCTCCTATTTATTCAGTCCTGGCCTCCGGCCAACAGAATGATTTCACTCCCATTCAGGGTATGTCTCCACACCACAATTAATCTAATCTAGACATTCCCTTATAGACATGCCCATTGGTTTGTATCCATGGTGCTTCTAAATCTTGTCAAACTGACAAATCAATACCAATCACTCACAAAGACAAGGGAGAAGCAAAAATTTTTCTTTTATTATTTTCTACCTAGATGATACTGAAGAGGCTAAAAAGTATTTTAACATGCCAACTTTCTCTTCTTCCTACACATTAGCTGCTAAAAAACATCTTTCAATACAGAAAAGATAATCAAGTTTTTCAGGTAACCTCACCCATTTCACCACAAAGCAATCTCCCAGTTTATTGCTCATTTATAATAGTCTCGAGAGATGGAAATTTGCAACTGATCAGCCCTGACGAAACTAAGAGAATTCCAATAGCAGTAAATTAAAACATCTATTTTCCCCAAGAGAAAATTAGAGAAACATTTTTTTAAATGTCATTACTTGAACGCTTTCTCAAAATCATGTGATATTTTAAATGGCAAACTTTAATTGTCTCTTAAAGATATTCTTTTGAATGTCACATCGTTCCTATTGTTGCCTCGCTTCTTTTTGCTCGCTCACTTAGATCACTGTGGAACTTCTAGTTATGCCCTGGGCAGCAGAAGGTGCTGGGACTCCAACTCGGGCCATCAGATGAGCACAGCAAACACTGCCACCTGCTGAACCACCGCGATGGCCCTTCTACTTGACTTCATTTGCTATTTTCTTAATAACTTGTTACTTCTACAAATTTTAAACTGATTTTTTTTTTGCAGCCACATTTTTCCCTCAATGGAGCAATTCTGAAATCAAAATGACAAGTAAAAATAGAAGATGCTTTTAAAATGTGTTTTACAGTGAATTTTTGAAAGTGCATCTGTCTCTCCCAAAAGACAGCTGCCATAAAGTCTGGCGTCCCTGAATATTTAAATTTACAGTGTAAACTAAAGTAAGTCACAATGAACTGTTCTCTGACAAGGTGGTTAGTGTTCCTGATCTTTATACTCTTTGTCAAAGCCCCTGCACTCCAGCCAAGCAATTGGTACTGACCTAGAAATAGTCAGTGAATGGATAAATGATTTGGACAGCTCGGCCCAATGAAACTCTAAATCGAGAGCATACAGCTTTCTACAGAGAAATGACCTCCATCCTCACTCCTCCACCCCAGTCAGTGAGAAAAGCGCTGTCACAGAGGAAGAACCTCAACCCCTCCTATCAGCTAAATATAACAGGACCATCAAACGAATTTCTAGGTCCTCAAAGGGGAAAAAAAAAAAAAGGCATGAGGTGAACGGTGCCATGAGCTCAGGTCAGGTCAGTCCCAGAGGGTCACACATGCTGCACAGCTCCTGATGCACGACTTCCACACCTCCATGTCATCACACTCATCTCTCACCCACATACAGCCCACTTCATGAGAGTCCCAGCAATAGCAAATAAGCTCCTAAAGTCAAGTCCGCTCCTTCTCTGGCCACAGTCAATTCCTCTGTCCTCCCTTTTCTCTTCTGCAGTCTCTCTCCCATGCCCTACCGTTCTGGCTTAGTTACTACAAGCCGGCGCTTCTCACCCTTCCTAATACAGCTCCTCATGTTGTGGTGACCCTCAACCATAAAATTATTTCATTTCTACTTCCTAACTATAATTTTGCTATAGTTATGGATCATAATGTAAGTATCTGATACGCAGGATATCTGATATGTGACTTCCAAGGCAGTCAAGCCCCACAGGCTGAGAACCACTGCTCTAAGTAAATTTTAACTGCCAAAATTAAAGATGGAAATCATCTTCATCAGCTTAAACAGTAGCAAAATGAAGAAAGCCTCTGTCATCACACACAGTCTTGACATCCACACTGTGACTCAGGAGACATTTCCATTTGTTAGCCCAGCCCAGAAACATTAAGTGTTTTCCCATTCAAGCCAATAAATACTTCTGGACTCTACTAAAAGTGAAAGGGCACCCCCAGGGAACAGAAAGTGGGATGGGGTAGAAATTAAGGAATCATGTAGAGTCGGGTGATGGTGGCACACACCTTAATCCCAGCACTGGGGAAGCAGAGGCAAACAGATCTCTGAGTTCAAGGCCAACCTGGTCTGAGCTACACAGAGAAACCCTGTCTTGAAAAACAGGAGGAAAAAAAAAATAAAGAGGAGGAAGAAGCCTGTAAGTCTACACTTCCATATCTTCCCAGAAATATAAAACCAGCCTGTCACAGAACCAGCTCCCCTTAAACACCACGAACGCTTTTAGTTCTCAGCACAAGCGTTCTAGAAACTACTTGTGTTTATATGAAGTGAAGCTATTAATATTTATCTTCAGCAGTTAACTATATATAAGAAGGCCCAAAACAAACATGAATCCAGGAATGGTGCTTCCGGAAGCTGTGCTGTGTACAGCCATAAACAGTTGATTCCATACTCATGAATGGGTTTCTTCACTGTAGAAGACCCAAATAGAATAAGGAATGGAGATGTGTGAAAACTCTGTTTGCTTTTAATTCTGGCTCCTTCTGCTGTATCATATTTTGCACTGACGAACATAATGTTTTAATCCACGTGTGGGAAAGCGCTAGGTTATTAAGGATCTCAAAGTAAAAGGAGCCAGGCCAGGGTTTGGGATGGATATGGAGATTACTTTTCCTGCTTGTACCAAATGCCTCTGAGTAAGCTCCTTGGGAATCAGCATTAGTTTGCCATCACCCACTACCTACAACTTCAGAAAGGTATGGCAGTCATCTATGTATCTATCTCTCGAATCCCAAAACCTGGTAGAGACAGGTTTCCTGACTCTACTTCTCCTGATAGTCCTTAGTCAGCTGCCACCTCTTGTTGGAGATGGTGGTTTTCTGTTGACAATGAAGATGACTCTCCAGACAGACATGGCCACTGCCAACACTGTCATAGGGTGGCAGTCTGGCTGTGCAGCGCCCCTCTGGGTCACTGCGTTCATGCAGGGTTGCTTCAGAACACTGGGCCTCGTGGCTAAGCTCAGTCTTCTCTGAGGCAAAAGTGAGGATGGAGGCTGCCTGGATGACCTCCAGATACCAGGAGGAGCCAAGAGCTTCTGGTCTCCGTCACCACAGGGAGAGCCCCCGCCAGCACCTGACGAGGCCCTCGTCCTGTCCACCACACTGAGGCCACCGCACACAGAAGAAGCTCCTACTTCTCATTCAGCTTGTCCACAGCCCTTTGTAATGCCTCACCTCTTCTCTCAGCCCAGCTTTGTGTGCCTGCATAAGAAGAACACTTTATATCTAATTGCCATCCTGGGCTTGCTGGAGGCGGGCATTTATTTTGTTAATTCCTATTTCAGCTTCTATCAATTAGATGATTCGTAACAGGTGTTCAATAAGGCCTTGAAACAAATAAATGAGCAATTGAACATATGGAACAAAGACAGGATTGCTACAACCAGGGGCTGAAGATTTCGTTTAGTTTTCAAGTTCTCACTGAAGACATTGGGAGCAGCAGGAACCATCAACCATGGAAAGGCGCCTCTATAATAAGCACAGCCAAGGGAAAGGGGCGCTTGCTACATAAGCCAATACGATGGCCGCCTCCCGGACATTAGTCCACTCAATCCTTACAAACACTCCACTAGGAAAGCAGTTTTATTACCATCTTAAAGATGCTTAAGCAACAACAAAACATTCACTGCAAGAAAATATATTTTGCATGTATTCTCTAGAAGAATATATACAAAGGGCCAACAGATACATGGAAGACATTCGGCATCATTAACCATTCAGAAAATGTCAATCAAAAAACCTCAAAAAGATACTCTTTCAAACACGTGAGAAAAGACATTAACAATAAGGACAACGAGGCGTGTTCACGTGGCAGGGATCAGGAGCACTGGAAGGTTCACACACGGCTGGCAAGGCTAGAAAACAGAAACCATCTGGCAGCCCCTCAAATGTTAAACATGGAGCCCTCCTGTGATCCAGCAGATTGGGGATGACAGCTAGCAGAACAGGTTTCAAGGGACAAGTGGGCTCTAAAATTGGTATCAGCAGCTCAGCTCGGCACATTATACAAAGCAAATGACTGGAACGTAAGGGACGTGGACTAAATTTTATCGAAATGATTTTTTAATTAAGTTTTAAAAATAAATCACTTGCCGGCTATAGAATAGTCGCTGTACAGCAGAGCCGGAACTGAGTCTAGCCTGACCCTGTACTCCAAATTACTCAGAGAAACATGTTGAATGGCTTTTCTTCCAGGAGATCTGCATCCAAAGAGCTGCACCGGAGCATTGCATTTCAATAGGCATCTTTATTTATGTAATTTTTAAAAGATTAGATGCATGAGGAAAAAAAATGATGGTTTAGAGAACTCTTTTTGAAAAAGTGAATAGTAACATCAGCTGCACCAGAGCAGACCCTCTGAGTCAATTCTGGTTTAAATATGCTTGGAAGATCTCAAGAGCTAAAATGCTCCTATTCACACCCCATTGTAACAAGACATTATTGCTCTGTGTTCTTCGGGAACAGGACTGTGCTAGCAGACTCAAGAATGCATGCTTCTCACTGTTCACAGCATTCATCTAAAATCTTAGAAAATAAGAGACTGAGTCACACAACATAGGTGTGTGAACATGCCATTAGTAAACATGGCCAACACTGCTGAGTCTAAGCAAGCACTGGTTTCCTTGAAGAACAAAGACACTGCAATAGCCCTCCACACACCCGCTTCTCCATGATAAGAATTTTAACACAAATCTGACCATGCAGGCAGGATTCTGACATCAGAGTGCCAAGCCAAGGGCCTCACAGCATGAACACAGCAGAGCCCTGGAGAACTAATGTTCCTCAGAAAGTAAGCCTTCTACCAGCCTCTACCAGCCTGTAGAATCTCGCTTTGGATTTCACTGGACTCCAGGCTTTTCACAGAGGTAAGAATATCACAAAGGTGGGATCCAAGCAAGGTTCTAGAGCCTGTCTTATTTCTATAAAGGAACTGAATAATGCGCACAGTCACGATGAACTCATGAGTTTGTTGTGCTGTCCTATGCAAGACGGGCCATTTGGTCATTTGTCAAAGAGATCCATCTTGGCCAAGAGAGGGGTTCTAACTCTCTCCATTTCAAAACACGCGACAACATTCCTACCACTACCCCACACAACCCATCAACAAATAGCAGCACAGATCTGAGAACATAGCTCTTTAGAGTAAGGCAGGCTGCAAGTGTATTAATATATAAGTCCAAGAGAACAGGCAAAGTCCAAGTACAGAGATACGTCATCTTGCTCTGTCCCTGAAATGTTACGGCACGGCAGCAACAGAGGCTTCAGTGCCAACATCGCTCATGCAGTTCTATGGGGAAAAATTTTATTTTTCTATTTCCCTTCAACCTGAGACAAATTGATACATTTCAAAGAGTCATTTGAATTGCCCTAAGGGGCTCTCTAAAAGTAAATAGGACCTAATCAGTGGCTGTCAGCTGCCCTTGAAAAGTTGCCCATCTTCACTAATAGATTACAAGCATCTCGACCGCAAGGGGATGGGCACTGAGGGAACGAGGAAGACTCTCATCGCCCTGCCATCACCTGAAGAACAAGAGCATCCAGACACTGCTGTCAGGTACTTGCATGCATAGATGATGACTTATAAAAACCCGTTCTGGGGAGACTGCTCGGTCAGTTAAATGCCTTGCCACGTTAGTATCAGGACCTGAGGCCAGAGGTCAGAAGCCACATTAAAAAGTGCTCACCTATAACCCCAGAGGCAGAGGGGAAGAAACAGATCCCGGAGTTCACTGCCCACCAGGCCAGACTAGCCAAGTAAATGAAGTTCAGGTTCAGTAAGGAAACACTTCTGGGAAGACCTATAAGGATGTTTCCAGAAAGGTTTAGGTGAAGAGCGAGGCCCACCACAAGTGGAAGCAGTACCACCTGGTGGGCTGAGGTCCCAGTGTGAAAAGGATAAAGGGGTATTGGGCACCAGCATCCATCTCTTCTGTGTCCTGATGGTGGACACAATGTGACTAGCTGCCTGACATTTCTGACACCATGTCTTTCCTACCAAGATGGCCTTTACCCTCAAACCCTGAGCCAAAATAAACCATAAAAAAAGAATTACTATGAGAAGGATGCATGTCTACTATAAGGATTTTTTTTTCATGATACTAGGCTACAAACTGAGTCAAATCACTAATTTACAAAGACATGTCAACGGAGAGACTTCATTACAGAAATTATGCATAAGGCTCTCATTGTCCCTAGTGCGAGACACTGACAACAACTTCACAGTTTCTTGTATAAACAACAACAACAAAACACAAGCATAGAAATCAGCAATCCTGATCGATAAATTGGCAGATTGCCATTAAGAATTCATTATGCTTACATTGCACCTAAATACTCAAAACTCTAACCTCAAGAAAACTACAGCTTTCCTCACACATTTACTGTAAGCTTGGGCCTTTCTCTCTGTTTTCCTGAGACTCCTTTGCAAAACAAACGAAAAGATCAAATGCTACATGTTTCAGATACATAGTCCTAAAAACTCTTTAATTGTAAGATGACTAATCTTAAAAGTCATTAGTGTAGTCATTCATTCATTTACTCCTCTAACAATTGTTTACCATGACAGATAGCTAAAAATAAATGCAGAACAAACAGGAGCAGAGCCTGCCTTCCCACAAAGCTTGGTCTAGTGAGAGAATAATTTTACATGTGTATTAACGGACATTTACAGATAATCATGGCAAGTACACCCGTATCATTGGCACTGAAACATTTTTGGACCTTCTTTTTTTTTTTTTTTTTTTTTTTTTTTTAAAGATAACTTGTGGAGTTAGACATATGGCTCAGGACAGCCTACCTGATTTGATTGCCCAACATCATCAATCAATAAATAAATAATGTGATGGATTCAAACAACATTGAGAAACAACATCATGGTTGACATTAGTCATTAACTGTTACTTTATGTCTTCTCACACTTGATGTTCAAAAGAATAATCCTTGCCTCTTCCAGACTAAAATAGCTAAAATTGAAAAGTTGGGATATTTTGAAAAACAAATAAAAAGCAGCCATGGTGAATGATATAAACTGTGCAATAAAAGATCCAGAGTGGATTAACATTATTTCATTGCCCTAAACAAGATTTTAAAGAGCTTTGAAGTGCACAGTGTCTAGGCATGTATCCTTTCGAAAACAATGAGGGAAAAAGCCTTTATGTGGAAGTAAATTTTTTCTGGTACTTCCTGACTTTTTCAGACACTCAAAGCTCCTAAGTCTTGACGTTTATGACTCAAAAGAAGCTGGTCATAGTTAATGAATACAATTTTAACTTTAAAAAGTTCAGGGCGGCACACCACCACAGAGCTGGACACACACTTCCATAGGGGGTCATTTTCAAAGGAAAGCTTTCAGAAAGCTAAGAGCTAAACTGTAACAAGTCATTCAAATGGAGAACACTGACAGTATGAAACTCCAAAAATTAGGGTACAGTAGTTACCCAGAGACTGAGATGCTGCAGCAATGATTCTTATCAATGCTGGTAATTCTACCCTAGCACTTTGAGATTATTCTCCTAGAATGAGAAGAACCTCGCAAAACAAAACATTCTGCCTTTATTCTTTTTCCAACAGAATGGTAAAAGATAAACTTGAGGTATTTTTATTTTCATTGTAAGAACATTACCTCAATATGCTTGGTATTAACAACTCAGGCTTTTGCTTTGGCATCAAAATACAGGTGTTTATCCACACTAATGAACAAATCCAAGATTAAACTTGTTTACTATCTACTTTCCTAATTTATTAGGCTCCATAATAAAACGTGAAGCAAAACTGTTCAAACCAGTTAAACAAAGTCTTGATCTGCTAAGATGATTAACACTGCCTTCTTAAAGAAGATCCCTCATCAGAGCACGTGATGCCTCTGTGATTTCAGGGCACACATCCCTCTATCCATCACACTAAATGGAAGGGTAAGGGAGGTTAATAGAGACAGAGTGTCTGTAATAGCCTCCTGCACTCCATCCTAGACTCAATAGACTCCGGTGATCACCCAGCTGTTTGTGCAGTTCGTATGAATCAATGCCCCCCTCCACACCCGAGACAAAGATCCCAGACCACGCCATATGCTTACCTTTGCAAACTCTCTTCAGGCTGCTCTGATGACTCAGTTTGTGTAAGGCTTCAAAACAACTGACAAGCAGGCACAATTTTAATTAGAAGCCAAAGTGGCACCACTAAATACCCAAATAAAACATGAGCCAAGGCAGTGGCCACTTGCAAAGTGCAAGGCCATGGGTCTCCATTTCCCGGAAAAAGATTTTTCTCTATTCAATCATTTAAAATAATGGAAATGAAATTTAAACACGAACTTACAATAAGGTTACCCTAGTAACAATCAAAAATGTTGCGGACTGGAAAATAAATGAAGCTGTCTCACCCTTCTCTCCCCAAGTCAACATAAAAATTCCCAGGTAGAAACAAGCAGCTGAGCCAGAGGCATGTTAAAGCCTGACAACCCGACTTCAATCCCCAGGACACACGGAAGAAGGAGAGAACCAGTTGTCCTCTGACTTACACACACACAGTGTGTGCACAATGCACACACACACACCATAAATAAATAAAATGTGATTTTAAAATTAAAATGGTTGCATATACAATTACACATGCCTAGCTACTCTGGAGGGTTGAGCCCAGGAGTTCAGGGTCAGCTGGACAATTTACAAGCATCCTGGCTCAAGTTGCTCACTGATAGGACAAAGTCCTACTAAGCCAGGCCCGCTTACTCAGCCTGTGGCTCACAAGGAGTGACCCCACGGGCTTCTCACTCCTGCCCTGAGTGAAAAAGACTTACTCTGACCCTAAGCAGCTCGGATCCACTGCTCAAGTCCCAGCTTGGGCCAGAACAGGTCAGAGCAATCTTCAGTGGAAGGCATTAATCTGAAGTTTCCTTGTGTTTTTTTCCCCCTTTATTTACTGACCTTGAACTCAAGCTGCCCTTGCACAATGCTGGCCTATCATTCTAAGTGACAAAGCGCCTTACAAGCCTCTTTCCATTTAAGCATCCTCTTCTGGTCATGTGACCAAGTCTGTTGACATTACCCCTGGGCAGAAACATGCTAAGGAAGTGGTTTTCAACCTGTGGGTCCAGACCCTCTAGGGATGAAGGACTCTTTCCTAGTGGTCCTTATCAGATACCCTGAGAATCAGGTATTTACATTACAATTCATAACTGTAGTAACATTACAGTTATGAAGTAGCAATGAAAATAAGTTTATGGTTGCGGGTTATCACAACATGTAACTGTATTAACGGGTCGCGGTGTTAGGAAGGTTGACAACCACTGACCTCATGTCCATTCTACCTGTTCCCAATTGTGGGATACTGGAAACTACTTACTCTCTCGACATGTCCCTTTATTCACTCACTAAATACAAACAGGCTTTGTGATGGCTTCAGGAAATCGGAAAACACTGTATTTTGGTTACCTTCTCTTCAATCTGTTTTAAATACCATATGTCCCTCCTCATATGATATGTGCATAGCTTATTCTTTGCTGCTTTCGAATGATAATACACCTCAAAGTACAAATAGCTCCTACATTTTACCAGGAACTAGCCCAGAGCTCACTAATATAAAGACGGACAAAGTGTGGCATATCAGACAGGAATGAACAAGGACTGGAACTCCAGGAGATAATATTGATAGATCTTGGGAAACGTAACACTGAGTTGTTTTTTTTTTGCTTTGTTGTGTCTTGGCACATGCCTTTCATCCGGAAGACAGAGGCATGCAGATCTCTGCCATTTTGTAACCAGCCTGATCTACACAGTGAGTCCTGGCCAGACATGTTCCATGGTGAGACTGACTCAGAAAAAGATACAAAGAAGTCTTGATGACCTCATTAAGCGATTATGCCATTTTCTAGACTCAAAGTGTAGAAAGAGGTGTAGATTGATACTGAATCACACATTTATGATGAAACTTAAAAATAGAAACAACCCAAATTCTCTGATTTGATTTAAAGCCAGCTTTCTGACAGAAATGCATTTGTGTTTGGATGCATGTTAGATAGAATCCAACTGCTCTATAAATGGACACACCAAACACTGCCAACCTACTGTTGTTCTAATGCTGTAATTTTAAAAACAAATCAATAAAGCCAGCCAACATATTTTACCCTTCATTCGCCTACCCTGAATTCAGTTCATGATCGCAGCTATAAAGGAATGTTTTGTTGTTAGAAATGCATACGTGTACCATAACAAACACAGCTGTTGGGGTCAGCAGCATTGTCACAACCACAAAGGGTTAACAACTTAGTTCTCCAGTGCTGAGGTCCTATCTTCGAGGACTTCAGACTGATGGGAGTAGATTTCCCCCACCTGGGTCTGAAACAGATGCTGCAGTCATTAAATGTTCCCTGAGCCAGTTCAGCAATATCAGGGATGCAAGGCTGCTGACCGATGAGGTTCCCACCTGCTAGGCTACAGATGTTTGCTGAGCTGAGCCATGTGCCTCTGTGTCCAGAAAGGCAGGGACAGGTGCCATCCCCTGAATATACGATACTTTCAGGCAGACTCACTTCTGTTCCAGTACAGGGGTGGGGGTTGAGGGTGCAAGTGTAAGAGGCAGAGAGGAAAGCGGTGCAACATCTGGAAAGTTCTTGAAGCCTCCTGTATCCGCTTCCCCTTCACTTCATGGACCTGGGTTTCCAATACTACTAGACACATTTAGCTATTTGTACTCAGCTAAATATAAGTTAATAACATTTAAAATTAGCTTCCTCAGCCACATTCCAAGTGCTGACAAATGGTTAGTAGTTGGCTACCACACTGGACATAGCACAATTAATCTGAGGACAGCCATGGCTGGAGTGGCTAACGCTGCTCTCATATGTATTCCTGGCTGTCCCCGTGTCCAGGTGTGCACAGGTGAACAGAATGAAGTCTGTGGCTTTTAGAAGGCTTGATTCTGAACCCTGGCACTGCATTAGTTACTGAAACACTCTTAGTTTTCATGATTTACATGATAATTGCAATCCTAGAAAAATTAGCATATGCTAAATACAACTGCCTTCCTCACTTCTCATAACCCCTTTTGGTGGGGGAGAGGGCAGGGATTGAAAAAAAAAAAAAGGTAATCAGTAAAATGAGCATGTAGGCTTAAAAACAAAAAGGCCCAGGCTGCAGAGGGTAGAAGCAGAAAACTGACCCCCCACAAGCTGTCCTCTGACCTCCACACCTGTGCCCTAGCACATACACAAATACATACATACACACATACATATATACATACATAGACGTGATCTGATTTTCTCTTTTACTTAGAAGGACATTGTATTCTGGAAACCTGGTAGTCTATTTGATCTCCGTATCACAGGGAAGGGCAGGGGGACAGCTTATTGTTCTTTCCTAGACACTTCACAGAAACAAACAAAAACCAGAACCCTGTGTGCCCAACACTAGCTCTCCCAGTACTGATGAAATGGGAGTGAGAGATGACATTTCTTCTCCAGAGTCACAGCCCAGCCATCTTCATGCCTATCCCTGAAGCCTCTATCCTCTCTGCCCATCCTCTCATGCCCAGGCCATGCCAGCTTGGTTCTGAGGTGGCTCCTGTCCTCAGCATCCCCCCCCCTCCTCCAGGTACAGAAAAGGCTCCTGTTTGGCTGATCACATCATCCTGATTCACTCACATCTCTACCCACCCAGGAAGCCTCCCATCTTGAATACTTTTTCCTAAGGTTGCTGATCTTCCACCAGCACATCTGAGACAAAACTCAGGCCTCCTCTCTCATCTCTGGGGTCTATGTGGCATATCCTTCATTTCTCATGGATTCTAGGGGTGCAGAACTGCACTGGCTAATTAGTCTCCCAAAATAAAACATTAAGGCCCTTCACACTTGATCTGTCCTCAATGATTTTTATCTACTTCAGCCAAAAAATAAGACAGACACTGGAAAACGAGATTCCAATATGTATCCATCGAATGACAACTGCTTCGCCGGCTTACACAGCATGATTCTTAACCCTCTGGGTCAGCATGCCTAAAGTGAGTGGGGAACTGTGAAGTACTGATTAATAGCTAATTGTAAGTTTTGCTATATACTAGATCTTCCTAATTGCCTAATAAGGAGAGCTAATCAATTTATAGGCTGTGGAAATCAATACAGACAAAAGACTTAGCTTGTTCAACGTCATGTAGAGAGCCTCATCTCTACCTGTCCCAGGATTAGGACTGTGACCCCTGTCTGTCTGATTCCATTACGCTGCACTGCATCTTGACAATAATTACTATCACTGTTGCTAATTACACACCAGAAACTGTGCTAAACATCTCATTTAGTGGCCACGGTTAACCTCCTGAGTCAGATACCAAAAATAGTTCTCAATTTACAAATGAGAAAGCTAAGGCCAGAGAAATTCAGTGTGTGGGGGGGGGCGGGGGGGGGAGTTCAAAGCCACAAAGGAAACGGTGCACACCATATTTGTTCTGACTCAGGGACCTATATACTGAATCAGGAGCCTGTACTCTCTGTTGGGATGGAAACTCGCCACCCAAAAGCTGGGGCAGATGGCTAATTTTCATGAATAAAGATTACTGAAGAGATTCCAGGTCAAGTCCCAACATGGAGTCAGCCGTAGGGTGGTATAAGAATCAGAAAGATGCATTAACAAATCAAAGCAAGAATTTCAGGTTCACAAAAGATTAAAACGCATAAGAAACATAGCCATTAACCCTATTGTGCTAATACGGAACATGAAATGATTCAAGACTGACTCCGTGTTATTGGCTAGGTGACATATAACCGTGGAACCTGGGAACACATCCGGCCCTCTGAATAGTTGGAAATCATTTCCCTCTTGGTCTCCATGCCCCTCACACAGAGAGTCAGTCAGAGACAAACAGCTAGTAAATGCAAAACAGAGAGCCCAGTCCTTGCAGGGACCACCAAGTTTAAGATGCCACACACCATCACTTAGGAATCCAGGCAGCAGTGAGAGCAGACGGAACAACAGAGGAAAGCAAACGACTCTAAACACATCTCTGGCTCACATGGTTCCACGCGTGGCGCTCCACTTGTGATGTCACAACAGCAGAGCCCAGAATAGGCACGGTTTTTCACTTCTGGTACAATAACCAGTAAAGCGCATGACATACTCAATGCATTAGTAGAAAATGGCTTTTGCCGTAAGATGATTTTATCAATTCTCTTGGCCCCTACCACCTCTTCTTTACTTCATACCCCACATGTATGTGCTTGAGTGTGTGTGTGTAACTTGTGTGTGCTGCTTAACCCCTCCCTCTCTCACACTCTCTCCCTATTCCCCATACCCCCTTTCTCCCTCAACTTAGCATTCAGATCCTCATTCATACTTGATTAATATCTGCCACTAGTATTTTTATGCAGACCAATTGAAAAATGAGCCCTACACACCAGGATGACCTGTGAGAAACTGGCATTCATCAGCATGACTCAATGAGTCAACAATGTCACAGCGGCACTGTGGAAAGTAGAAAGTGCAGACAGATGAAGACCTGGCACATGCCACAACACGGACAAGCGAAGTGAAGGAAGCTGGACACGAGAGGGCAGATGTTGTCTGGCCTCACTAATGACATAACTGTTAATGATACATTGAGAAGAAGCAAGCTCCTCAGGAGACAAAACACTGAGTAGAAAAAGAAACGAAGAATTACAGCTTACCGGTTACAATTCTTGCTCAGGGTGATGAAAACATTTTAGAAATGAGTGTTTAGCCCGATGTAGAGGCTGGAGCATGCCTGCTCTGCAGCCCCGAGGGACTTTGAACTTGTGGTCCTCTCGCCCTGGCACCTGGAATAGTTGGGATTACAGCCAGGCCTGGCCTGGGCATGCCTACAATGCCAGCACTTAAGAAGCCAGAGCAGGCGGATCTTGAGTCTAGGCCAACCTGAGCTAGACCAGGTCTCAAAACAAAAATAAGGACGATTGTAGTGACTTTTGTATGGTACTGTGAGTTTAATTAGGGCCGCTGCATTGTACAATTAAAAATGGTTAAAATGCAAACTTCGTTTAACATTGACACTTATGTAAGCACTGGTGAGATGTCTCAGCAGGTGAGCCTGCTGGGTGCTAGCACGGATGAGCTGAGTTCAGCACCTAGGGCCCAAGGACAGAACTGGTTCCCAAAAGCTGTCCTCTGATCACCTCTACTCACACACCATGAGATGCAGATAAGAAACAAATGATAAAATCTACAGAAGTAATTAAAAGGTAAACTTATGCTTCTTTATTTTTATGTGTATGTGTTTGCCTGTGCACCGTTTGCATACCTAGTGCGTGCAGAGACCAGAAGAGGGCATCAGATCCTCTAGAATTGGAGTTCCAGATGGTTGTGAGCCACCATGTGGGTGCTGGGAATTGAGCCTGGGTCCTCTGGAAGAGCAGCCAGTGCTCCCAACTGCTAGCCATCTCTCCAGCCTGATACCTCTGTTTCCTTCAATGCCTCAAGTAAGCTACTGTGGCTCCAGAGGCAGTGGGCCAAGCCACACTGTTATTCCACAGCGGACCCTCGTCCCACAACAAAGTCCTGTGTGCTTACTCAGGGTTGTGGGTAACCATAAATGGATGGATGGGAAAATGAACCTCTTTGGAGGAAGAATCTGTTGGAAGAGTCGCTGGCTAGCCTGGAGGAGAAAGCTAAGATCGTCTCTTCCGAGTTTAACATCTTTTAATGGTGAAGAGGGGAAAGACCCAGGATGACAGAGAGGCTCTGCCGGGCATGCACAGCGGGGAAGAGCCCTGACCCAAGATGCTGCACTACTTCTCAAAAGCCTGCAGCTGCCCACTCCTCTGACCTTCGTAGGTTCGCTTCCTCTGTGAGGAGACAGCCGTCACAGACCACCGTCACAGACCACAGCTAGGTCAATTCAGAGTCTGCCACACAGAGGCCAGTGGGCCTGTGCACAAACAAGGGCCTAAGGAAATGTTATCACAGATTTTTTTTTTCCTAGCACAGATGGAACCAGCAGGCAAGGGGTCACAGAAGTGCCATAAGACTGAAACAGAAAGGCTGGGGGTGTCTGGCAGTGAAGGGTGCCAACCGAATACCTACAGCTACTTCACTACTGTCTCAAACTTCCACTAAAGTCCTATCCTTTCAAAGAAGAGAGTAAGAGTATGCTGACGAGTTTTATGTCAATTTGACAGATGCTAGAGCCACCTAAGAGAAGGAAGCACCAACAAAGAAAATGCCTCCAGAAGATGGGGCAAGCCTGTAAGCATTTTCTTAATTAGTGATTGACGGGGGGGGGGGGCTAGCCCATTGTGGGTAGAGCCATCCCTGGGATGGTGGTCCTGGGTTCCATAAGAAGGCAGGCTGAAGGCAGGCACTCAGGAGGCAATGGCAGACAGATCTCTGTGAGTTACAGGCCAGCCTGGCCTACAAAGCAAGGCCAGAACAGCCAGGGCTATTATTACACAGAGAAACCCTGTCTCAAAAAACAAAATAGAAACAAAGCAGACTGAGAAAACCTTGGGAAACAAGCCGGTAAGCAGCATTCCTCTCGGCCTCTGCATCAGCGCTTGCCTCCGGATTCCTGCCCTGTCCCGACTTCCTCCAATGATGAACAATGGCATGGAATTGTGAGCCAAATAAACCCTTTCCTCAAAAAAGGCTTTGGTAACAGTGCTTTATCCCAGCGATAGGAGCCATGACTACGACAGAAATGAATTAGCATAAGCAGAATAACTAAAACCACAGGGAGACACTATAAAAACAATTCTAGAAGCTGGCTTGACTAGGAAGAGACCCATTTTGAAGGGGGGAAATATAATAAAAGCTGATAAGGTTTCAAGGTGTCCCTGAACTCTGAAAGAAAAAATGGAGGATGGAGGCTGACCTTGAGGAAATCTTAAAGGTCTACTGAAGGAACAATGGCTAACTAGATCCCAGAGCCCTTCTGGACCCTGCACACGCGGGAACCATCCCTCTCTGACCTTTTATCACCTCAGCAGTATAGTCAGAAAGCACCAGGCATATTGAGTATAAATGCATAGGATGGTACTCAAAACGAGAAGGGAAGTTGTATGATAAAGTCCATACAGGGCTCCATCACTGAGCAATGGATCCAGGCTTCAAGCCCCAAGGAAAGACATAGGAAGCCAAGACTTCCCCAAACTAACCACTACAGGCCTATATAATGTTACTCCAGGGCTTAGGAGCACTGAAATGTGGATAGTCTGAACTTAGGCGAGCTAAGAATAAACTCACTTCAAATTTTTTAAAGTTTAATAGAAACCAGGCATCCTGGTGTTTGCCATTAATCTCAGAGGCACAGGCAGAGGCAGATAGAACACTGTGGGATCCAGACCAGCCAGCACTACAAAATAAGAGCCTGTCTTAAAAATTAAGTAAGAATGGTTTAAATGTCCTGGTAAGACACTAGACATGGTGGCACATGACTGTAATGCTAATACCTGGGGGCTGAGACAAAAAGACTGGAAATCTGTGGCCAGCTTGTGCAGACCGAGTACAGCGCCAGCCAGGGCAATATACTGACAGCCTATACCCAAAAAGGAGAAAATCAGTAACCGCCGAACTGATTATGTGTGGAGACAATCTTTTGGACATTATGAAAGTTCATTTAATCCAGTTATTTTTGTTACCAGAAAATAAATAAGTAAATCAATAAAACTGCTAGGTGGACAAAAAAAAAAAAAAACAAAACCAAGAGAATAATGAAGTGGGCAGGATAGCATATTCCTATAATCCCATCATTCAAAGTGGAGGGAGGCAGACCAAAGAAGTCAAGGCCAGCCTGGGCTTTATGAGACCATCTCAAACAAAGGAAGAAGATACTAGCCAAGTTCATCAAATGACAGAATAAAAACAGAAGTGAAAACACATCCCCTGGGTTATAGGTGAGCTGGCTGAGAGCACGTGACCAAACTGCAGGGATGGGAGTGGGGTCTGCACACAGGTTAAAGATGACCTTGATCTGAGAGGACATGAGCTGACGGAAAAGATTACAGGAAACAGTAGGTTGATCCATTTCAAAAACCAAAGCTTACCCTAAATAAAACACGGATGTAAAAAACATGGAAAATGACTTTCAAGGGAGCTGGAGAGATGGCTCAGTAGTTAAGAGCATGGGCTGCTCTTGCAGAGGACCTGGGTTCAGGTCCCAGCACCCACATGGCAGCTCACAACAATAACTCCAGTTCTGGGGATAAGATGCCCCCTTCAGGCCACCACAGGAACTGCATCCAAGTGACGCACAGACATACATTCAGGCAAAACACACACATAAAATAATAAATTCTTAGAAATTACATACTAATTTAGTCAGCATAACTCATTTGTTATTTTGCATAAATTAATTTTCTGCTTTAATTAAAAAGCTAACTTTTTGATTAAATGAACCCAATCCAGCAAAGAAGTTCATCAGCAAAATCTGATTAAAGGGCTGCAAGTAGCTGGGAGGTTGTGGTGCATGCCTTTAATCTCAGCACTGGGAAGGCAGAGACAGTGGGTTCCAGGACAGCCAGGGATACACAGAGAAAGCCTGTCTCCAAAACGAAACGAAACAAAAGTCATGCAAATAAATTAACACCTTTGACATGACCCCATCCCAGAAAAGCCCATTTTATGGGTCTCTGTTACATAAATTACTCTCTGCTTTGGCCACACTATGCAAAGCTGACTCTAGGCAACCAAATTCAACCCTAAATTTTGTTTTTACTTAGTTACTCTTTACCTACAATGGCCTGTACTTTATCATAAAATAAGCCATTAAAAAATTTGAACATTCCCTTCCTCACAGTTTTGATCTTAAACTCACATCTCTTGCTATATTTTGGGAGAGAACTCATATTCGGGCAGCAAAACATATATGGACATTCTTTCTAACTACAGTAGATTGCAGATAGGCCACAACAGTAAAAGTTGAGTTACATTCCCCACCTCCTCAAGCCCTCTCTCCAGGGAAGTCCAGAACCCTCTACTACCGGCAAGTATACAGTAACTATCAGTTATGTGTGCCCTACAGAGAGACTGACACGTGTTCTAATTACATCCATTCTCTTCTTTTAATTACTCTAGAGGGTGATTACATATTTAATTTGGCTATCTTTTCTTTAAAAAATTACATTGCTTTAATGGAAGAATCTCAGAGAGTTATGCCACCACACATCAGTTCGAAAGTTAATCATTCTACTTGTTCCCACAAAGATTCTACAGGAAGTGAGCAGGTGGGAGTGTTTGACTCCTTTTGAAAAGTTAATTGGAGCGTGTCTTCAGCAGAGTGTTCACTGCAGAAAGAAGTGTCAAAAACCCCAAATATGCAATCTACCTGGTGGCAAGACACAGAACAATGCTATTTTTAATGAGTTTATTCATTTTCACTTTTAAAAGACGGTTTTCGGTTCATAGTGTCAGCTGTAGTTTCAGCACGAGGCAAGACTTCACTGTGTAAGGAAACACTTCACAACTTTTCTTCAAGTATTTCTGAGGGGCAGAAGGCAGACAAAATCATAATCTGTGACTAAGGAAGCTCAAAATTAGCTCTGATACTTTACAAATTAAAATATAAATGAGAAGAGTTTTCTATACCAGAATTCAAGGGGTAACGAGTCAACTGAACATTGGAGACTAGATTGCCTTCATCACAGACTCACTAGCAGCAAGGCGATTTATTTCTGCAGATGGGTACTCCACTCCATCCGAAAATGTAAAGTGGCGTTGGCTGTGTGTAGGCAAAAGTGTCATCAATGACAGCCCCAAAGACAACTTACAGAACGCACATGCAGTTTCCAGAGCACCAACAGCTCTCTCATTAGTCTATACAAACTCCACTTCATTCTTCCACTCCCCGCCATACTCCTATTAACACGTCTTCAAATACCAGTTCTGATTTCCCAGCTCTTCTCTCACCATCACGTGGCCCCACAATAAAACACGTGCCCCGACCGCACTTCAAATGAGATCAAGTAAATGAGGTAGAGCACCCAAGATCTGTCAAAAAGCAGACATTTAATAGCCACTAATGGACTCGCAATTCAACCCAAGCCCTTTAGGCACTCAAACATGATAGATTCAAAGGTTCACTTCTAACATCCAATTCAATAAGCATCACAGCAGAAGCGTAAGGGCAAAAGGGGGACACTGAGGATCCAGACAGGAGAGAAGGAAGAGCATCTGGCCTCCCTAAACAACTGCGGATGAGACTCGGGAGTGACGGAAAAGGTTGCCCAGCTCTGCCGTCTCTCAGAGACTGTTCCCCACACTTCTCCAGCACTGCCCTGCTCTGCAGGCAGCCAGCCCTTTACAGTGACCTCACCATACACCTTCATCAGAACAGTCACCATTAAAAAATACGCTACAATCTTCTCTTGGTAAGTTTTCAGTGTTTGGGTTGCCCACAAAATTATTTCCTAATGAGGTAACAGTTTAGCCAAAAGAGAAAAACTAGTGTTCCGTTTGGGATCCAAACATGGTTCTTTACCTGGGCCAATGTAATAAGCATCATAGTACATTTGCTTTAATTTGAAAATATTCCCATCTATGTACATTTGCAAAAATGACATAAATGTCACCCCCAAAGGCCCAGGCCTTGAAAGACTGGTTCCCGGGATGGTATTATTTGGGCATAGCAGAACCTTTAAGAAGTGAGGCCTACGAAGAGGGCATGCCCTTCCTGGAGGCAGTTCCGGGTCCCCCTTCTCCCTTTCTTTGTTCTCCAGCTGCGAACTGAGCGTGCTCAGTGCATGTTCCCACCATGAATGATGTGAATGACACTCTCATTCAGCAACTGATGACACAGGCCTAAAATCTCAGCTGCCTGACAGTCTGAAGCATCAGGTCAAAAGTTCAGGGCCAGCCTGGGCAACTTACTAAGACCCTGTGCCAAAATAACAAATAAAATGAGGTCATGTGCAGAGAAGTCTTAGTTCAGTCCAACCCCCAGGACTATAAAAATAATAGTGAATGGGATCAAGGCTGGTAGAGAGCTTAAAGTGAAATGGATGAAAACGATGTAATGATATACATACATACATACATACATACATACATAAAAAAACTCATTAAAAAATTACTTAAATGATGACAGAAAGAATAACAATTGCCATGGAAACAATAGAGCAAATCAGCATACTTTTAAATGAGGATCTTGTATTTGCTCTTCAAAGCTTCCCTGGCTATTGACATGTACTAAGTGCAGAGGTACTTTTGAGTCACTACATAAGGCACACCAGGCACAGAGAGCTACAACTCTCTGTGAGGAAAACCATCAGAAACTTGACCATGCCAAAACAGCTTGAGCTGGGGACATGGAGGACGAAAGCTGACATAATATTCTAAATGATAGAATTCCACATGCAAAGTATGACAAAATGGAAGAAAATGTAAACTAGACACTGAATTTCCCCTGGTTGCTACTCAACGTGTCTTGAATCGATAAAGAAAGAAGGTGTTGGTCCTCTTCCCAAGGGTCTAGCCCATGGATGAGAACAGGAGGTCCAGGCGGAGGAGGCAAGAGGCACCATACAGACACCAGGAGTCAGGTGAATACAATCTGAGGGTGAGCGGCTGCAGACTCGTTTATTCGGAAGAGACAGAAGGTTATATAGATTTGGGCAACCAATCAGGTTCCTCCACACCATCTTCGAGCCTTTGGTTGTTCATTTCTGGGCAGACTCTTCAAGGTCAGGTCACATATTTTCTGCCTGACTACTTCCAAGTGAATTCTCGGAAGGTGCCCCAGGCCGTGAACCCTAATGGCCAGAGCAAGGGTTAGAACCAATCATCAATTTTCTCTTTCGATTACCTAAAACTAGAAGTTTTTAATGAATAATAGTTAATGTGTTCAGCTCTCTTTTAGGCACTCAAAAAATAAAAAGTAAAGGCCTTAACAGGTCTGGAACATTCCCTAAGAATGTTATACAAAAGTATAAGGTCAAAAAGTAATTTGATCTTGTAAAATATCCAGGCGCTACTGCAGCAACTAGAAACACAAGCTTTGCGTTTATTGACTACTGCTGGCAGCAATTTTCTTTTAAAGTCTAAATTGTTTCCTTCACATTTTACTTTAAAATCATTTAAAATATCTATACAAGTTGCAATAGCTTAAAAAATGCTTTGGGGCTGGAGAGATGCTCAGTTAAGAGCACTGCCTGTCCCTCTAGAGGTCCTGAGTTCAACTCCCAGCATCGACATGTTGGCTCACAGCCATCTGCAATGGGATCTGATGCCATTTTCTGGTGTCTGTGTGAAGACAAAAGCACTCATTTACATAAAACAAATAAATAAATATTTTTAAAAAGAAAGAAAAATTCTTTGGCAGCTACCCCTCTCAGTCTTAACTATAATCAAAACAAAAAAACAGCATTAATGCAATGCAGATTTCATCAAAATTAATTTTTTCAGTAACATCAATGTTTTCTCTCCATGATTCTATGATGTATTTCCATTTCCTTAGTCTTATCTACTCTGTGACAGTCCCTAAGTCTTTACTAAAGTGTGTGTGCACACATGTGTGCCATGTGTGCATATAGAGGTCACGGGACAACTTTCAGGAGTCAGTTCCTGCCATCTGTCTTCTTGTGACAAGGTCTCTCCTGTTCTGAGCGTCACATGCCAGGCTAGCTGGCCCGGGAGCTTCTGTCAGTTCTTCTCTCCGTCTCCCATCTCACCCTAAGATGCTGAGCTTACAGAGCAGAGCTCCGCATCCGGCATCTCATCCAAGTTCTGGGGATCCAATTCGGCTCATCAGGCTTGTACCACAAGAGCTTATACTTCCTGAGCTATCTTCCAGGCTCTAGCAGTAATGCTCCGGAGAGATGTTTTCGCCTGATTAGAATATGACTGTGCATCTGGGCAGGAGCTCCACAAGGTGACATGTTCTTGGTTGGGATATTGGCCAGGTCTCTCCACTGTAAAGCCACTCTCTTTCCTCATAACTAATATCTTGAAAGAAAGACTCTGAAAATCATACAAATACCATCTTTTCAAACTCTCATCATTGGACTGCACTGTAACAATGATTCCTTGGTACCTTAACTGTTACCTTCTATTCCTCAAATCTGTCTGTACTTACTAACTTGAAATTGTTCTGGATGCTGCCCTGTATCATTCATTCAATCATCTATTTTTTTTTAATTTTTAAAAATCATGTTTGTTTGTTTTATGTGTTTGGTTTTTGGTCAGTTTCCTTTAACATCAATATCTTAATCACAATCAAGACCAGGAAGGAGCAGTAGGCATCAGATGTGTTTGTCTTCTCCAGGGTGATCTTCTCAGTGTAGAGTCCAATTACACTTCCGCTAGACTCACTGATATGGTGGAATATCGGCTCTCGGATGCTCTCACCTGCTTGAAGGGATTTTATTTGTTTCTACTCTTTTCCTTTTTCACATTTTCCATCAGTTTTATTAACCTGTTTTCAAGTCCATTAAACCTATCTCAGGTCTTTGCCTTTCTATTCCTTGTAAGTGTTAGCATTCTGCTAAAACTGTCCGTCTACTTATGGTACTGTTTCCCCTCCCTCGTTAAAGGCTTTAATTCAATAGTCATAGTAACTACATTGTATCTGTCTAATCCCTGCTGATTGTGTTGTCTCTTGGGACATGGGACATCATACATCTACTCTGTCCAAAACTAGAAAATTAGATTTAAGGTAATGGTTTTTAATGTCTAAAGATGGATGCTCCTTCCTCCGGTTGGCACTGAGCAGGCCGCTGGGTTGAATGTGAGGTTTATCACATACACAGTCTTTGGTTCTCTGAGGTGACAGGCCTGCAGAGGGTAGAGGCTTTCCTCAGCAACTGCTAGCCACTGGAACCTAGTCTACACTTGGTGCTGTCTCCCTAGGGTTCCGCCCGGGTCATCCCACCTCACAGTAACAGCCCTCCCACTTGTTACTCACTGCTCCGGAAACGGAGCATCTGAGTGAGCATCAGTTCTAGGCAGCTGCTCGCTTGCTCAGTACCAGGGACATGCCCTCCCCAGTGCAGCTCTGGGCCCACAACCTCCCTTCATCCCTTTCATGCAGGCCCATTCATTTGTACAAGTACCCTAAAGGGAACAGCGATTTTTGCTTTGTTTTGGTTTTTTTGGTGGGAACAGGACTCGAGGCGTCCTGTACAGGTGAGGCACAAGCCCTACCCCTGAGCCGCTCCACCCTTTCCCCTACCTCCTTTCGGCAGAGGACAGGGAGATACAGAAAAGGAGTCTAGGTTAAGTTCCTTGTCACATCTGCAGAAGCTGTTCACCCTTCCCACTGGACCACTAAAGAAACAACCTATTTGGGGATCATCAGGGAATTTGTGGAGAAAAGGTACACATAGGTGTGACCTGCCACCTACAGCCTCAAGGAACTCCACACCCTCTGGAAAACCCGCACACAGCAGCTACGAATTCCAGGTAGCAGGAGCCCAGGGAAGCAAGCATTCCCATGCCTCTTTGCAGACCCATTTCCTCTTAGCTTCTAGTTCCCTGGCTGTTCTGTCATCTTGAGCTCAAAACACAATAAGGAACACAGCTTTGTGTAGCTTTTTTGTTGTCACGCTTTTTAAGGTGAGAGGCCACCCGCTTTATGTATCAGAATGTGGTCTCTTTTAATGCCTGAATTTGTTGATTAAAAGGCTAACTTCATTAGAAAGTCAATGTAAAAAGGAATGCTCCACACTAAAACATTCTAACTTAAAACCTAATTAGAGAATTTGGATTGTTATTGTCTGTGATTTCTTTTTCTGGCTGTTGCTACATCATCAAGAAAGATCTCCTTATTCCTCTAACAATAAATCAAAACCAAATTGCAATAACGCATTTAAACATAAACTATACTAAGAACTCAGACTAATAAAAAACACATAACAGCCGATAATATTTCTTAAAAGCACTGGCTTCATGTTTGGCAGAGCGCTTTCAGAACACCAATTACACACTCATGGTCCCCATAATTTTGCTTTACAAAATATTTTCTTAAATCTCTTGAGAGATTACTACAGGGTTAAAAGTTGTCTTAAGATCAAAGATCAAATAGCTAGCAAAAAAAGGGGGGGGGCTGTAATTCTGTATAGCTGCCCATTGATCTTTCCCATCTGCTGTGCAAGAGAGGAGGTGTGTGTTAAGTTTGAAAACAGAAAACCTCTTTAACTAGAAATGTCAGTGAACTGGCAAATGTTCAGAGAGAATTCTTCTATAAGAGATTCAACTCCTTTTTGCCAAAATATAAATGATGTCAACAAAAGAAAAAAATAAAATCTAGTTAGGAGAGTACTGTCTTTTATTTCTATTTTTCTTCTGTGAATGTATCATAGGATCAGATTTCTATTATGAAACCACACATAGTAAATGAGTTTTCAACCATCAAGACATTATATGCACAAGCTCTCTCGAGTGAATGATGAGAGACAGCTGTAGTGAGGCTCCAAGGGCCAGCTAACTCGGCTCTGCCTCCTAGTACGAGCCCTCAGCTCCCGGGGGTCTGCCTTATGTAAAAAAAATAAAATAAAATAATAAAAGCCTAGAAACCCAGTCCTGCCTGCATCTGAACTTTGGAAACAACTGAGAACTCCTAAGAGGAAAATGAGTGGCGGCTTTTTTGTAAGAGGTTATATGTTTTTGTCTCAAATGCACACAGGTACACCAACAATAATTACAGCCACTCGTGACCCTCAGTACATTGTGTAATGTGGTCTCTTTCCTTGAGGTGTTGCTAGCTCCTCCCCCTTCTCACACTTACGGAATCATTCCACTGATTACCTAAATGTTGTGCCATTTAATAAAGTTGTGTAAGAAAAAAGACAATCCAGCAAAATGGCTCAGTGGGTAAACACACATGCTGCCAAGCCTGACAGCCTGAGTTCAATCCCCAGAAACATAGATGGTAGAAGAAGCAGCAGCCAATACCTGCAAATTGTCCTCTGACCTCCATACATGTGCTGTGATACAGACAGATAGATAAAGATAGATAGAGATAGATGGATAGATGGATGGATAGATGATATAGAGCGCCCAAATCCAGTTTTGCTGAATTAATGACTAATTCTAGAAAAACTCACATTTTCCTTCCTAATACAGAGATGAATATTCTAAGAAAGATAAGGTTACAGTCTTTGCATCCATATGCAAAAGAATCCATTTGAATCTCTACCTCAATTCACATATGAAAACTAACTCAAAATAATGTATCTAAGACCTAACTGTACAATTCTTAGAAGGAAATTCAATATTTGTTTTGGATGTTTGTTTTTTGTTTTTTAATTGTTTCTGTTTTTGAGAAAGGGGCTCACTGGCCAGGATGGTCTAGAACTTGTGATCCTCCGTGCACCTCCAGGTTCTTAGATTATAGGCAAGTGCTACCATTCCTCAAAATACTTCCCTTAAATGCAATACCGAAAGCACTGATAATATGTACCTTTAAAGACACAACAGATTCCACCAAATGTACATATTTCTGAATCAAGGGCCACTATTAATAATGTGGAAGAGCAAGCCAGGCATGGGGGTGTGCTCCTGGAGTCCCAGCTCCAAGGAGAATAAGGCAGAAAAAAATCAGCCCAAGAGCCTGAAACCGGCCCAGGCAAATCCAGCAGCAGGCACTGCAAGGCCCAGCAATCACAAGGCTATGGCTTTAATCCCTAGTACCCCCAAAGCTAAAGCAAAGAAGAAAAGTAAAAAAATAAAATAATCACATGATAAGCATGTTATCTCTAAATTATCAAAATAATTCTCAAACTCAAAATGGAGAGACATTTCAACAAGAAATAAGGAATTTTAACTGTTCCATACAAATGGATGCTCATAGAAATATGACATATGTGTAAAAAGGCTACATTGAAACCCATTAGTTTGTACGCTAAGTTAAAAAAGGAAAAGAAAAGATATTCAGGGCTCACAAGATGGCTCAGCAGGTAAAGGTGATGACCTCAAAAGCTGAGGACCCGAGTTCAATTCCTGGATTCTACATGGTGGAAAAAGAGAACTGGCTACTGCAAGGTGTCATTTGAACCTCCAGGCACAGGTGTGTGTGCCTGTGGTGTCTGTGTCTGTGTGTGTCTGTGTATGCGCGCACACAACTCAAAACGAGAATGAGATGCTACCCCAGTCCTAGCCGGCATGGCTATAGTCATCATGGGATTAAGTACTGGTAAGAACATGCAGAAACTGCAACCTTTGTGTACTAATAGTGGGACATGCTGTAGCTACTATAGGAGACAGTTGGGCACTTGCTCAAAAAGACACTGCAGTTCCACTCCCAGTTGATAACTAAGAAATAAAAACAAAACATGTCTACCAAAAAAAAAAAAAAACAACCCAAAACTTCATCTTGTAGCAGCAAAATTCACAATCAAGGGAGGGGGGAATAATCAAATGTCCATCAACTGATGAACATAACAAAACATAGTGTCCAGGCAATGATATCGCATTCGGACACCGAAAGGAATGAAGTACGTACAATCAGCAACAAATCTCAAGATTATTATACTAGGTGCAAGAGGCCAAGATGGGCATGGGGCACAGGCCTGCAGTAAGAGGCAGAGGTGGGGAAAGCTTGAGTTCAAGGCCAGCCTGGGCTACACAGAAAGTTCCAGACCAAGCTGGGTGGGACCAGGGAGAATCTGGAAAGAATGGGGGGGAGGGGGAGAAGCAATCAGTGGAGATAGGAAACCATTTTGTGGTTCTCAAAGGACAAGGAAAGAAAACTTGAGAGACACAGGGTTCCTCGAGAGCAGTGGTTCTCAACCTTTCTAAGGCTGTGACCCTTTCATACAGTTCCTCACTTTGCGGTAGCCCTAAACCATGACATTATTTCCACTGTTCCTTCAAAACTGTGGTTTTTACTGCCCTAAATCATAAATATCAGTGCTTTCCCATGGTCTTAGGTGACACCTCTGAAAGTGGTCATGACCCCCAGGATGAGGACCACTGCTCTAAGGGATGATAGAAATATTCTAGAGTTGCTAGGGCTATTTCTTTCCATATTACAACAATTTTACCTCAATTTTTTTTTGTACTGTGGAAAACAAAAATGAAGGAATTAGAAAGACTAGCCAGGATTACAATATACACGGAGCATGAGAGACTACAGAGAGGAGGATATGAAGCGGCCTATGGGCTTGTCACAGAGGCCGGCCTGCATCCGGACGCCCTCGGTGGCTGAGGGAAGAGCATTTGAGTCAGTCTCAGCAGTGACAGAAGAAGCAGGGGCCACTCAGTTACCAACCGCAGACTACCGACCTCGGCCTGAGAGATTACAGGAGACCCACACAGTCAGCCGCAACCCATTAGTGCGCTGTAAAATCAATTTAAAAGGATATTAGCAGGCTTTTTCTATTAAGTAAACTCAACAAGGGGATAAAGAGAAATGTGATAAAATATGCACTGGGTTGTGGGTAACAAGGTGCTGTTTACTGGTTTCATTTACTAATGTTTATCGGTTTGTATTGAGAAGAGATGGAAAGTATACTGTGAATTCTAGGACCAAATTTATTTGAGAAAAAAGAAAAACATGAGAATAGTGAAAGTCTCTATTACAGACCAACAACATTATAAAAGTATAAATAAATCGATTAGGTTCTTAAATAAGAAGAAAAAAAACATAAGCACTGGGAAGATGGGTGGCTTTGTGGGTAAAGTGCTTGCTGTGCAGGCATGAG
>CM053759.1:14049314-14067081 GCA_028658305.1 Pachyuromys duprasi | reverse complement strand
TTGTGGAACTCTTGTTCTCCCCCAGTCTTACTAACTTCCCTTATTTTTATTATTACTTCCCGTCCTCTGCCAAGGGCTTAATTGTGAGTCTTAATATCTGCTTTGATACTTTGCTATACTGATTCTTTCATAGGTCCTCTTTGGTATGCTCCTGTCCTGTTGCTTGTTTTCTTCTCCATTCAATGTCTCTCCTATTAGTTCATCTAAATGAGCATTGATCATACCAACCTGGGTCCTCCTTCTTGTATATCTTCCCTAGGTGTGTATATTTCAGCATGACCTTCCTATCCTATAGGTCTATATAAGTGAGTATATACCATATGTTTCTTTCTGCTTTTGGGATACCTCACTTAGGATGATCGTTTCCAGGTACCACCATTTGTAAATCATTTTTTTAAGGACGCTTTACTTTGGCATAATCTCAAAACTATTGCAAAGTTGAAAGTATAGAGAAGTTTCCTATGCCCTTTGTCCAAATTTAGCAAAAGTTAACATTTTTCATGTGAGCTTTTACCATGTTTAATTTTCTCTGTTTACACGCCTGCACACACATTTAGTTTTTGAACCATGTTAAAGCTAGGCTGCATATGTAATATCCTTTACTTAATACTTCAGTCTATGTTTTTCTCTTTCTTCTCTCCATCCCCTTTCCTATCCTTTCTGTTTTTTTGAGTCAGGATCTTATATTGCCCAGGTTGGCCTTGAACTTCTGTTCCTGCTTCTACCTTCTAAGTACTGGAATTACAGGGTTGAGCTCTGCTTGCTCTGTATTTTTCTGTCTCTTCCCCCCTTGTTTCTTTCCTTGTGGATATCGTGTAGTGTATGTTTCTGTGTGTGTGTGTACGAGGGTGTGTGTGTGTGTTTGTGTGCATGCACATATGTCTACACACATATGCAATGTAGAGGCATTGTATCCCCTCTGGGCTAGAACCACCATTGGGGGTTTGGGGACGCAAGCTCAGGTTCTCTGCAAGAGCAGTGAGTGCTCCTAAGCACTGAGCCATCTCGCTGGCCCCTTGTTCTAAAAGTCTTTAGATTTCTAGGTGTAAGTTCATTCTATATGCTGGGATAACTTGGTTTCCTTCTTCCTCATTATTCCCATCTCTTACTTCGTTGCTCTGGCTAAAGTTTGCCACACTGTAGTCCAACAGCCATGGAAGTGGACATCCTTCCCAGCCTCAGAGGAGCACTTCTTGTTCATCTTCCTTCTCCCTTCAGCATTGTATTGGCTGTGGGCTTGCAGCCTACATGGTCTGGTTGTGTGACTGGTGTCCCTTTTAGTTTTCTGAAAAAAATTCTGTCTTATTGAATGCTTTCTGTGCATCATGAAACAGTCAGATATTTCAGAGGCTTTGTCTTTCATTCTATTGATGTTAGCAGTCTGTTTATTAATTTGCATATGTTGAAGCATTGGTATCCCAAGGATGAATGCCATATACCATATGATCATGTATAAAAAAATGTTTTTTGAGACCGGACTCAGTTTGTGTCTCTGGGTACCTTGTAATTTATAGTTAGGCCAGGCTGGCCTTGAACTTGCAGCGATCCTCTCGCCTCTGCCTTCTCAGTGCTGGGATTACAGGTGTGGAACATCATACGTGGCTTTTAAAGATCATATACAGTCCTTCAGATGTGCTGTTGGATTTAGTTTCTTGGTATTTTGTGGATAATTATTTTGCATCTGTGTTTGTGACAAACATTGGTCTAGCTTTCTTACGACTTTCCTGTTTTTTCCTTTGTTTGTTTGTTTGTTTGTTTTTGAGGCAGGGTTTCTCTGTGTAACACAGCTCTAGCTATCCTGGACTGGCTTTGTAGACCAGGCTGACTTTGCTGGTTTTGGTATCAGGGCAATGTTACCTTGGCAAAATGATTTTTGGGGTTGTTCTTGTGCTTTCAGTTGTTTGGAATAGTTGGAAGAAACTGGTGCTGACAGGCTGGTAGCATTTTGCGATGTAGCCCTTGACTGTTGCCCTTGGCTTTGTTAGGAGCCCTTCCTCACTTCTTCCATCTCGATGCTCATTGTTAGTCCGTGCAGGTTTTCCATGTTTTCATGGTTTAATTTTGGTTCAGAATTTATCTATATTCAAGATTTTCCACATATATTGGCTCTTAGTTGTTTATAACAGCCCTTTAGCATTTCTGTGTATCAGCAAGGCTCCTCCCAGGGATGTCAGAGAGTAGGCGGGACTCTGAAGACTCCCAAATCACTCATAGTCGGAGGCATACTTTCCAGGGCTGAGTGTGAGTGGGCAGTCTCTGGCTACTTCCCGAGCCAGCCGCAAAACAGCCCCCAATGCTTTCTGGAGTCCTCTACAAGCCAAACTGTTCAGGGTGGGCTTGTCTTGGGACACAAGGCCAACTGGGGAGTAGTAAAGGTTCTGTGGCTGGTTTCCGGTTCTAGGTTTGCAGGTCCAGGTATACCAAGTAGCTGGTCCACTTTTTCACAATACTCTTAGGTAGGTGGCCTGGTGCAGCTGGGGTCCAGGGAAGGCCGAGCGCTCTGTGGGTTGGTCTGTCCATTTCTTGCAGGATCAGAAGGAAGGAGATGAAGACCTTACCTATCAGTGGACTTGGGGAGGGACATGGGTGGAGTTGGGGGAGGGCAAGTGGGATTGGGAGGGGAGGAGGGAGCTACAGGGTGGATACAAAGTGAATAAACTGTAATTAATAAAAATAAAAATTCAAAAATACAAAAAAATAAAAGAGCACTGGTGCTCAGCCTTGGCTGCCCTTTGCAGAAGCTGAACAACTGGCTTGGTCCTGACAGAGAGAGAGTCTTTATGTATCTGAGTTAGGGAGCCAATGTGTAGGTTTTAGAAGTGATGGAGGTGACACCGAGACAGCCAGGCTGGCAAGTAACTGGGACCCAGGAGAGGCATTTTTCTGGAGGAGACGGACACTAAAGAACAGATGATAACGGAGGCTGTAGATGCAGATCGGTTTGGGAACAGGCAGAAGAAGATGGAAGCAGAAAACCTTAGAGCAAACCAGCCCTGTGGCAGAGAGCTTGAAGGAGACAGCAGAGGGAGACCTGTACGTGTAATTCCCTTATTAATTGAGCCCGGTGGTAGTTCAGGTCATTAGTGTAGACACTGTACATCAGATCGTAAAAGACTAGGCTGTAGATCAGGATGTATCTTAATGATGGTCCATATCTGTGTGTCTTTACATATATAAGAATATTTATTTATTTGATTGACAGCTTGATGGTGCTTATGTTAATCCTTCTAGCTCTGATGTGGAAAAGCATGATCTTTACGTTTTACCACCATCAAATAGCCATATCTACTTCCAAGTTTACTTAAAAGACACGTGCATGGAAGTAACATTTTTCAAGAACCTATTTTATTTTCTGAATTCAAAGTCACCTGTCACTTTTGCCATAAATTCTTTGAGGCATGAAATAGCCTGCCAGTTGTCTATTGCTCTCAAAGTTAATGAATGGTTATCAATTTATCATGGGTAATAACCTAACTGCAGATTGTAAAGAGGGCATTCTATCACTTCCAAGCACACTTGCCTCAAGGCAGTCTCTGCCTTTCTATACTGTCTGCCTTTCAGTAGCACAGTTCGGAGGCTCAGTGTCTTGAAAGCCTTTAGAGAGAGCTTGGGTGTTGAAACCTTAACATAGTGCAGTGAAACAGTAGCTAGTTCTAGCTGGCTCTATGGGGCAGATTATATGTAGTAGATTATTGATGTAAGATTGTAAATGAAATTTCTTGATGAACACTGTAACACTGCAGCATTTTTGGTTTTTTGAGACAGGGTTTCAATGTGTAACAGTCCTGGCTGTCCTGGACTTGCTTTGTAGACCAGGCTGGCCTTGAACTCACAGATATCCACCTGCCTCTGTGTGGGATTAAAGGTGTGCACCACCATCACCCAGCATACTGCAGCATTTTTCATCTTGTTAATGTTACTTTAAGCATTTTAGATGTACTTTCACACTGTCCAGGTGTGGCTGGTTTCTGGCTCTCTAGCCTCTTGTTAGGTAGTTCATGAGCGTAAACACAGGACCGTTTCAAGGAACCCTAGTTTTCAAGGCATAGTTTTCTACCCTAGATAGAGAATGTGACATCAATATTTGCCTTTTCAGATCAGGGACTTGGGCTTGACCGAATCTTTGTAGCTTTATTACAAACAAACCAGCCCAGGTCTCTCTTAGTCGTGCAGCTCAGGTAGTGAGGACTGGAGGATGACCTGGATTTGTTGGATTAATGTGAGCCATCCTCCCACTTTTTCAGCTGTAAGTTGTAGATTGGTTTATGTTAGGGAGAGGAGGACTTAACCTCTTAAAGTTGTTGGTTTGTTTGTTTTTTTTCTTCTTCTCTCACCCTAATCATAGCAGTAGAGAAGTAATGGCCGCACAGTTAAATGTGCTAATGGTTCGTCACGGCCAGAGGATCGGTCTTAGGTGCTTTATCTACAAACAGAGCATTTTTCATGTTTCCTTAGACTTATTCAGGAAGAGTTTAGCACAGTAGATTATAGTAGTGGCTAAAGTTATTGTTTAATATATTTTAATGAAGAATAACATTATTGAAAGCGGAGGCCCTATGGTGGTGCTGATAACCTCTACTAGTTATTGCCATTGCTGTGGGTTATTTATTTGCCCATATACATTTAAAACTCTCCGAGATTCTGTTCTGATTGCCTCTCATAATATTCTAAGACATATACGAGATGTTAGAAAGTGTTCCCATTATTAAATTGTGAAAGGCTCTGGCAGGCCTGAGTGTGGCAGACATGGCCCTAGTAAGCATGACCATGGTAAACATGGCTCCGGCAGGCCTTGCCAGTCCCCATTCCTCCTCCTGTGTGAAAAACTGTTAGATAACCTTCCTGAAGCTAGCCACCAAGGCCTCTCCCCTCATTTGGCCATTTCCTCCTCCAGAGGCTGACTGCCAAGGTACAGCTATCAAAGTGTTGAAGTCCCCTTTGACTACCCCAGTTAACATGCCCAGTCAAGTTAAGCACTGCGTTCTAATTCAAGGTTTCCCCCTTTACCTTTCTAAACCACCATTTGCCTACAGCCCACGTCTGTCTCCTCTCTATCCAGAGCAGTCGTTTGTCCCGCAGGGGCAAATATCCTTCCTCCCTTTTTTCTTTCCCTTCTCCCTTGTTCTTTATCTCCTGTCTTGGTCTCTTATTCTCTGCCTTTTTTCCTCCGGGGGTGGGGAGGAAATAAATCTCCTTTGTGCTGAGAACTTAGTCTTGGGGTGTCTTGTGCCTCCCTTGAGGTCTTTTCAGTTTGCCTTGCTCGTTTCTTTTCAGATACTGCCTTGTGCTTGAATGCTTGTCTCCCCAAGCACACGCTGTGAACGTTCTTCTGAGGGAGCCACAGCTCACATACGGCATTGTTGGTTGGTCAGAGGGTGCACTTCCGGCCACTCAAGGAAGTGCAGCTGTGTCATACAAACAGAATTCAGGTTTCCCTAGTTGGCTTCATAGTTACACGAATGTACAGGGTGCCTAGTTTGCTATTTGGTCCAGGGCCCATGGAACGCAGCACCCAAAGCTAGGGGTAGGTTAACCTAATCTGGATAGAGCCTGGAGGACACGCCCAGAGCCCGCCTAACCATCTCTAACAGGTGTGTGGGATGAGCGGCTCCCAGGTGGCTTTATTGGATTTATTCATTTTACTTCTGGTATGTTCTGCTCGCATGTTTGTGTGTCCAGCATGTTCAGGCTTAGTGCTCACAGAGGTCAGAAGAGGGAATTGGATGCCCCGGAACTGGAGTTGTGGATGGTTGTGAACCACTACGGAGGGTGCTGGGAATTGAACTCAGGTCCTCTGTAAGAGTAACAAGTACTCTCACTCTCTAAGCATCTCTCCAACCCTTCCTAGGTAATTCAACTTTATGACATTAACCATCACACTGACTAAACCAAGACAGTTGTACATCTCCATTCCAACAGAAACTACACATTAAAAAAAGTTATTTTAATTTTAGTTTTAGTAATTAGTGAAACTAGTATTTTGTAATATTCCATTTTTTAAATTAGTTGGACATAGGAATAGTACTGATTTTTTTTTTTTTATACACGAGTTTTGTTTTCTTTTCTTTTTTTCCAAGACAGGGTTTTTCTGTGTTGTCCTGGCTGTCCTGGACTCACTTTGTAGACCAGGATGGCTTTGAACTCACAGAGGTCCACCTGCCTCTGGCTCCTGAGTGATGGGACTAAAGGCATATGCCCCCATGCCTGGCCTTTTACACACATGTTTTTGATCTAATAGTATTTAAGTTTTTCCCCCCTCTGAGTGTGCACACTTTTTGTTATTTTTTGCTCCGTTTCTGACAGCTTCATGTAGACAGTCTGACAGGCATGGGACAGCGCTGCTGTGACTTTAAGCTCACTCTACAGCTTACCCGCTGCGTGGCTCTGGACAGGTCACTTACGGTCTCTGTGTCTGCCTATTAAATGGGGCAGAGATACAGTTCTCGAAGGACTGTGGTGACTGTTGTGTTGGGATTCTCTAGTGAAATAACTTACAGAGTGACTCTCTCTGTAGAGGGGGATTTATTAGAACGGATTCCAGGCTGCAGTCCAGGTAATCCAACAGTGGCTGACTGTGAACAGAAAGTCCAGTACAGTAGTCCGTCCATGAGGCTGTATGTCTCACCTGGTCTTCAGTAGACAAATCCTGAGGCGGTAGGCTCTACAGCCAGTGAAGGCATGGGCTTGTTAGCAAGGGGAGAGCAAGCAGGCATAGAACAAGAGCTTACTTCTGTGTCCTTACATGGGCTCCAGCAGACGACGTGGCCCAGATTACAGGTGTGTCTTCCTTTGTCAAGATCCGCATAAAAGCTGTGTGTCTTCCCACTTCAAAGGTCCTAGCTAGAAGAGGCTCCGCCCACTTCAGCCCAAGCAAAAAATGCCTCACAGGTGTCCTCTTCGTTTCTGGACTGTAGTTTGTTCCAGAGGTTGACCACCAGGGGTAGCAAGCACAGATGTTACATAAGTTAAATGAGCCGATGTTTGTGAAATGGGTAAGACAGTGTTCCGATACCCAGTTAGCACTATTGGAATGTGTGATAGGAAATACATCTTTCCACAGACTGTCTCAAACTCCTGGGCTTTCAAGTAGATGCCACCACATCTAGCTAACATAATTTTGATCTACTGATTAAATGCAGATTTTGCATCGAGGATTCTTTTTTTATTTATTATTTTAAATATTTTTCTTAAGTCAGAGTGAAACATTATGTTTTGGACTAGTTCTGGGTATAGCAGTACAAAGTTAAGATGCACTGCACTTCTCAAACACATACAGCTGCCTTCACTGTCTACATTCTACACCTAAGTACAATTGTTACAACGTGTGAACTCACTTCAGTACGTATTTGAACATCTAAAGTTTGCATGAAGATTCACTCAGTGTTGCATGTTCTCTGGGTTTTGAGAAGTGGATAGTGACGTGTCCAGTTTTGTGCATCCCCTCCCCTCTAAGCCCTGCCCATCACCGCTCCTTTACCTGCCTCCGTGATTTTGCCTTTTCCTGAATGGGGCATGTATTTGTCACATGTATGAAACCTTTTCCAATCCATGTCTTTCAATTTGTAACATGCATTGACTGTTGATTCTTGCTTTTGTGGCTTAATAGCTCATTTCCTTTTAGTACTGAATGATCCATTGTCTGAATAAAATTCTTTTGCCTTTGAATGACTAAATGTCTTCCCTGAGTCTTGTCAGTGAGCTAATAAATACTTCTTGAAAGCCAACAAAGTACTTTGCCAATCTCCTTGGCTCTAGGCACACAAAAGTGATCAAGACAGAAAGGAATGTTCCCTTGTGGAATCTCCTGCATGTTTGTGGTTTAATTATGTTTGCTTTCTGGCCCATCAGCCCATTTGGAGACTCTTCTTTCTGGGACTTTTCAAGTGTGGTAATAGCCGGGCATATCCACTAGATGGCAGTAGGGTCACACAGAATGAACAGTTTGCAAGGCAATCAAGCCACTAGTTTGTTTTTTAACATAGTTCTTTTTATAATAAGTTAGATTTAAATTCTCCAGATATAAACATTAATTAAAATGACACTTTAAACTTGTTTTTTAGAGTTAGCATACGATATAATAGATTTCATTTTGACATTTTTATTATGTTGTGATTTCTTCCATTTCTCTGTGTAGCCCTGGCTGTCCCGGAACTCACTGACTCAAACTCAAGAGACCTGCCTGTCTCTGCCTCTCAAAGACCGGGATCAAAGGCGTGCACTACCACGCCCAGCAGGATAAGAATTTTACAGTGTGCTTTTCAGAATGAACCCAATAATACAATTTCGTAAATCCTTTGCAATTTAAAATGTGTTTATTTTCTGTGTAGGAGTGTTTTGCCCGCATGCATGGTTGTGCACTGTTTAGGTGTTCTGTTCCTGTGGGACCAGAAGAGGATGTCAGATCACTGTGACTGGAGTTACAGATGGTTGTGAGCCACCGTGTGAGTGTAGGAAGAGCAACCAGTGCCCTTCACTACTGAGCCTGTCCAGCCCCAGTTCCTCAAGTTGTTGAGTTTGCCTCCCTTCAGTGACCGAGCGTTTACGGTGGTCCTCATCCAGGGTGGGCACTGACCTCGAGTGGAGTACTTGCTCTTGTCTATCCTTGAGACATCGAGGTTTGACGGTGGAGACTGCTGGATTATGAGACGAGATTTACAGTGAGTGCATGTCCCAGGTCTCCCGTTAGTTGATGCACCTGTGTAACCCTAATTCCCATTAAATTTTAAATGATGAATGCCCTGGGGTGGTCGCCTGGGTGATCAGAGGGACAGAGGTGAAGATGGCCGCACAGGCATCTCTGAGAGAATGGCCTGCTGTCTGGGGCTCTTATTGACCTGTCGATCTTCAGTCCTTTTGAGTCCTGCATGTGCCTAGGTTTTGTGCAGTTGACTTTGCTGAAATTGGTTTTGGTCCTTTTCTGTCACTTGTCAAAACAGTACCCGTGAGTTAGAAAAGACATGCTTTAACTTGCAAAGATGAACACCTTGGCCTTATTTTTTGGTGACACACACACACACACAAAAAAAACAAATTGAAAAGATTCCTCAATCCAGTAGCAACAGGCTGCTGATTCACAGGATTAAATGGCCCCATGAAAGTGACAGGCTTCCCTGTGCACTATCTGTTCCAGGTCCTGAGCCTGAGTGTTGATCACCTGTTGGGGAGCCCTAAGCCATTGTCTTGTTGAGAATGGCAGTGAGGAAATCAATGTGCAGAAGATTATAAAACTCATGGAACTCACAGAGAAGAGGAGTCAGGTCTGACACCCAGCCTCTTGGATTCCCCAGCAGATTTTCCACCCTGCCTCCAGAAGAAGGAATTTAAAGTTACAGTGAAAAAAATATCACAAGGATAAAGTGGAGATTTTCTGACTTGTTTTTATACTAGTTTGGGGGGAAAATGAAGACCATATGAGTGACAACGGCAAGGGACTCTGTGTGTGGCAAGGTGGTCATTTGACAGTTGGGAATTCTGGAGTGGAGACAAGGGAAGCCTTTGGTATGCCCTGGCTGGAGGCTGTTTGTGTGGAAAAGGTGTAGGTGAGCCAGGAAGAGCGTGGTGTCTCAGCACCTAGATGTATGGGCTCTAGAATTGTGAGTCTCCGGCCAATCTAGGTTGTATAGCAAGACCCTGTACCAAACCAAACCGGGCCCAAACCAAACCAAACCAAACAACCCAACCAGTTTAACCAGACAGACAGACAAAAACCTATAGCATCCTCGGGTTGGATGGAAGCAGGGAGGAAGCCCGAGGGCCCGTTGGCCATTTACTGGTAGAGGGCTGACTATTTTAGGCTGATGGTGGTCTGATTCCCTGGCTCAGTTGCTGGAGAAAGCCTCTGACCTATCCTGGGCCAGTTACTGTTTGCAGGTAACTGGCTGCCTCGGCTTGCTTCAGCTATGGCTCAGAGTTGGTTTGTATGTGGTTTTTTTCATCTATACAGTCAGTCTCATAATAGTAAACTGGGGGTGGGTATGCCTTGCTGAAGGCTCTACTATATTAGAGTGTTATTTTCTTTTTTTTCACATTTTTAAATTTTTAATTAATTACACTTTATTCACTTTGTATCCCTCCAGTAGGGCCCTCCCTCCCAGAGCGTTATTTCCGTAGGGTAACACTTGGATGCTTGGAAAGGGAAGAGTGGAGGATGAGGGGAACACTCCTTGAACATCTGTTTTCGTCACTGAGCATTGGCTCTCGAGTGTGGTCTTGGCACCAGCAGCTTTGTCCCAAACTTGTTAGCAATTTACAGTGTCCCGCCTCACCTCAGACACACTGAACCAGAAACTGGACAAGTGGCCCAATGTTTCATGTTCTCCGACGTGCTGCAGTCATTCACTTGCTGTATAGCAAGGACTCCTAGTAGCAACAGCTCAGGTTAGACCATATCCCCATTTTATAGTTAGGAATACTGAGGCTCAGACTGGCAACCAGCCTTGGGACTGCAGGGGCGAATAGGCATGGGATTAGAGTCCAGTCCCACCTAAAGGCCATGAGTTTTACCTCAGTAAAATTCAACCAAGCAATTTGATTCATTCCTAGGCCTGGCCTAACAAATTTGATGGCTTCGACACAAATTTGGTGGGAAAAAAAAAAGATCAAATGAGAAATTTGTTTTGTTCTAATTCTGGAGCCCAGGAGTTTGGAATTAAAGTATGATCCACATTCCTTCCAAAGGCTCTGGAGGAGGATCCTTCCCTGCCTGTGGCTCCTGGCACATCCTGATGTTCCTTGCTTTGCAGTTGCACATTCCAGTTTCAGCCTGTCACATGACTAGCTTCCTGTGCACCTGAGTCCCTTTCCACATAAGGACATGTTAGTGCATATAGAGCTTACCCTAAGCCAGTGTGACTTCATCCTAGAGCTCGCCCTACGCTAGTATGACCTCATTTTAGAGCTCACCCTATATAAGTATGACCTCATCTTAGAGTGTATCTGTAGACACCCTGTTTACAAAGAAGTTTTGGGGTGTGTACTGTCACACTTTGTAGAAAGTCAGCTGACTGTATGTAAGTGTGTGATTGGACAGCCTATTCTGTTTCTTTGGCGTCTAGATGCCACTAGGCTGACATCACACATGATCATGTTTGCTGTAGCTTTCTAAAAATATCCTGGCATCAGATTGTATAAGCCCTCTAACTTTGTTCATCATGAAGATTGTGTAAGCTACTTTAAGTGGTTTACTTTTCTGAATAAATTTTAGAATTGTGTAAATTTCTGTAGAAAATCCCTGAGGTTTTAATTGGGATCAGTTTCTTCTTAATATGGAATCTTCCATCCTCTGGTCAGGTTTGCCTTTCACTGGTATCCAGTAGTGCTGTGAAGTGACTTGGGGTTGCCTAGTGCCATGTTCTTGGCATCTTCCCATGGCCCGTGAGAGCAGGGGCTCTGCTGGTCACGAGTGTGTTCTCACGTCATCTGGCACAAGACATCGCTCAGTCAAGTGCATTCAGTCAAGTGAATGTGCTGATGAGTAAAGGTTGTTTTCTAGTAGAGGATGGTGTCTAAGAAAGGAGATGATTTAAATCATGCTGCTGAAACCTAGACTTAAAAACAGAAAAACAAACCCCAGCATCTTACACCTTTCATTCCAGCACTTGGGAGGCAGAGGCAGGCGGGTCTACATAGCAATTTCTAAGCCAGCTAGGTACATAGTAAGAGTCCATGCCAAAAACAACCAACCAACCAAACAAACAAAACCACAAATACAGAAAATCCAAGTTATAAAATAGCAGCTATCAGAGACTATTGCTTGTCAAATTGGGGAAGGCTGACTATTAAGAATAAAAACTTTTAGTTGATTAAACTTTAAACAATAACAATTTCTTCTTCCCCCTCCTCCTCTTCTTCTCCCTCCTCATATTCCTCATCTTCCTCCTCCTTTGCCGTGGAACCCAGGGCTTTGAGCATGAAAGCTCTAGCCACTGAGTACATCCCTAATGAGGAAGCATGTTGAATAGGTAAAAAACCCTTTAGTTCCCAGTGGGACTTAAAAAGGTTAGTAGAGTGGGGAAGAAAGAGAATTTTTTTTCCCTCTGGTGCTGGGTCCTGTGTATGCTAAAGAAATGATCTACCACTAGACCACATCCCTAGCCCACAACAGAGGCTTTCTGCTGAGTATAGTTGAACTGCAGACATCCGGTTGTGTTCTAATCTGTGTCTAATGGTAGATTCAGGCAAGGTCCATGACCTGTTGTAGATATTGGGTGAAGGATTTTTAGAGGGCAGAGACTGTACACAGTGTCACAATTTCAGGGAAGATTTTACCTTTGCAATGGGGGATCTGATGGCTTCTCCACATAGGGGGTCCTGACTTTGTTTTCCTATTATGATGTACTGTGAAATACCTAGCAATCATGAAGGGTCTCGCAAAAATGTTTAACTTGAATCTAAGCAAATCGATACTGAACTTCAAGAAAGTTCAGAGAAACAAATGGCTGCACTATGAAAACAACCACATAAATTCAAAACATAAGACCTAAGAAGACTAATTTCTGAAACTTTAAATAAAAGTTATGTGATTGAGAACACATGGGTATATGCGTGTGTCTTCTTTAGACAACAGGAAACTAAAGAAGCAATCACTTGTGATATGTGAACTTAGATTAGATCCAGGCCGAAACCAGGAAACTAGAACAGTCTATATTGTTTATCCAGTTGGATGAATTTGTATGTAGACTGCACACTAGATAATATTATACACTGTGATCACATAAGAGATCATGCTTTTCTTTAGAACAACATGTTGAAGTTTTTAGGGATGGGTAAGATTTCTTCAACTTTCAGTTAGACAAACAAAAGAACCCACGTGAGTATGTGTGAGAGATGGAACCAACGTGGCAAATTGCTAACACATGTTTAAGCTGGGGGTGCGTGTTAGTGGTTATTATCCCCTCCACAACTTTTCTCCTTGATAAAGTGGGAGGCAAGCAATCCTTTCAGACAGCTGGGGTGAGACAGTAGAGCTCAGCAATCCGAGTGATGATTGCATGGCAATCAATCCCCCGGAGTACACGAGGCTGCCCTGTGCTTGGAAAGGTGTTGAGTGAAGAATTGACTAAGCATGGAGAGGACCTGTCCCTTGTGATTTATGATGTATTTGTGCTCCCCTCTCTGTGTACTCCTATAGACTTTAAAGTTGAGAGAGAACTATTGGAAAGATAATCATCCCCTGCATTGAGATAATCAATCTTACACGACAGGTGAGAGCATTGGAATGTGGCCTGTGAGCCGCTCGGGTTCTCCGCCTTTGCCTGTCTCTTTGTTTCTCTGTCCTCTGCCTCTCCTCTTCTGTCTGTCCACTTGTACTTGTGAGGGAAACTTCTAGAAGTTGTATTTCTCCTACTAGTGTTTTCATCGTTGTAAGCTTGAAAATTTCCTCAAAAGTTGTAGCAGAAACTTACTTGTTTTTTTTTTTTTGCCCTTAAGAAATCAACTTTATGCACTAAAGGTATTGATTTTTATGAGCACATTTTCCTCATGTTGCATCTTTTTCCTCAATGTTAAGAAACACACCCTAACTGACTTATTTAATAATCTGCCCAGTTTCTCCCTGAAATGAAGAGGGGTGTGGACTGGCCGATGTGTTGACTAGTTTTATGTTAACTTCACACAAGCTGGAGTCATTTTGGAAGAGGGGACTTCAGCTAAAAATATGCACCCACTAGGTTGGATTAGGACAACCCAGTGGATGACAGATGGGGGAGGGCCCAACTCATCGGAGGTGGTGCCACCCCTGGCCTGGGGCCCCTGGGTCTGTAGGAAAACAGTCTGAGCAAGCCCTGAGGTGAAAGTCAGGGAGCAGCAACCCTCCAAGGCCTCTGCTCTTGTTGCTCCCTCCAGGTTTCTGCTCTGAGTTCCCGCCCTGTTCCTCCAAGGAAGGACCTAGAAACTGTGAGCTGAAATAAACCGCCCTGTCCCAGAGTTACTTTTGGTCTTGAGAAACCTTCTTATTACACATAAGCCTGGTTTCCACAGGAAAACTCTACACCATCACATTCAACATCTTAGTAAAATCTCCATTTTGTTGCTGGCTTAAAATGCCAACAACTCTCAGAATTGGTCTGCTGTGGCAGATGCCCTGGAAAGGAGTAAGGAGGTCACGACGGAGACTGGACAGTTCTCACAGGAAGCTTCCTGAAAGAGAGCAAGCCTGGCCCTTCCTCTTGCTGTGGCTTCCTTGCTTTCCCTGTGCCCTCTTGTTTACACACAAGCTTCTGCCCAGGTGCCCTCTACCTGCTGTTAGGCCCTCTCTAAACCATCAGGGCTGCCCGATCTTGGACTTTCAACTCCCCAACCTGAGCCGAACAAAACCTCCTTGCTTTGTAAATTTACTCAGCTGGGAGTTAGCTGCCAAGCAGGTATTTTGTTATAGTCACGAAAAACAGACCAGTTTGTGGAAGGTTTTACCACTATGGGCTAAAGCTGCTATAAATCTGCCTGTCATGTCCAATTTCATATGCTTTCTGTATTGGATTATGAGAGATAAAATCCTGCATGTGCCCACTGATAAAGTCTGTCAGAATTTAATTAGAAAACCCACAACGTGGTGATTGTTGTCTTTTTATGTTATGATATTATGGGATTTAGAATCTGTGATGTAGTCCCTTCATTTCTGGCATTTGCTGGAGTATTCTTAGTAACAACAACTAGATTTTAGCAGTAACAGAGCAAACAGTGCTTTGTTGCCAAAATAGTTTCAATGTTGTTATTATTTTCTGTGGATAAGTGGTTTGGCTGCATGTATGTCCATGCACCAGTGCACACAAGGAGGAGGCAAGAGGAAGGGCTTGGATCAGCTGGAACTGGAATTACAGATGGTTCTGAACTGCCATGTGGGTGCTGGAAACTGACCCCTGGTCCTCTGTGAGAGCAGCCAGTGCTCTTGACCCAAGCCATCTCTCCAGCTGCTGAAGTAACTTTAAAAGGATTTGGAGACATTAAATTTGATGTACTGTTAAATTTTCTTTATTATGTAATATAATTACTGTAGACTCCAACAATGGAATCATAAGAAACACACCAATTTAAGCTGCACACATTTTTTCCCCTTTGTCAGTAAGTTCTTTATATACAGAGATGACTTGGGCATGCTGAAATTTACTCTTGGATTATAATAAATTTAAAATCGGTACAACTGAGAGAAACAAAATCTTCCCAAACGTGCTGGTCCTGCGACCTGTGTTGTCCCTGTCGTGGCTGTCTTAGTGACAGGTGTGGCGGTAAGTCCTTGGCCGTTAGCAAGCCCTGGATCGCCCCTCCATCACCACCCACAGCTCTGCGACTGAACAACTCATCACTTGTTTTTTTCAAGTTTATTCATTCGAGATTTCTTATTATTTTACAAGTCCATACATTTCTGCCTTGAATATTGACCTCTCTGTGTCTTTTTGAGGCAGGTTTTCCTGCGTGGCCCTGGCTGTCCCCTGGAGCTCACTTTGTAGACCACACTGTCCTCGAACTCAGAGATCTGCCTGCCCCTGCCTCCTGAGTGCTGGGACTGAAGGTGTGGCCACCACCGCCTCTCCCCGCTCCCTCCTCCCTGCCTTTCTGTCTTCCCTGTACGTCTCTCTCTCCCATGTTTCATTGTTTTGCCGCCCACCAAGATTAGCTGGTGCTCCCTGTGTGACATGGTTTTGGAGCAATCTGTTGGAGCCTGGTGGGAACAGCAGAGGCTCACAACTCAAGACACTGATCCCCTTCTGCCATGTATGGATGGCTAGTAGTTGTTAGGTGAAGGTAGGGGCCGCGAGTGTTGGCAGTGCTGGTCTTGCCTGGCCCCAGAGCAGGGAACTACAGCTAACTTGAGTCCATGATTACAGTAGTTGTGTGGGGTCTAGGGAATGACTGGCCCTTCAACCTGTCTCCTGCCTCTTCCACACTTCCTGGCTCCTCTTCCACAATGTCTCCATAGCCTTAGATGGGGTCGTAGAAATTATTTTAGGGTTAGGCCTACTATATATTTTCTGCATCTTAAGCAGCCAAGAGTCTTTTTGTTTGAGACGGGTCTTACTGTGTAGCTCAGGATGACCTGGAACTCATCATCTTTCTACTTTCCAAATGCAGGTATTACAATTATATGCCACCATGTCTGGCAGCAGTCTTAATGATTCAAAAAAATTTTTAATTTTATCTCCTGTTTAGTGTGTGGATGCTTTAGCGACAGTTATGTCTGTGTACCATGTGTGGGCTTGTGTAGTGCCATGGTGCCAGCAGAGGCCAGAGGACTGGATCCCCTGACAGTGGAGTTACGGATGGCTGTGAACCGCCATGTGGGTGTTCTGAACCACGTGGGAACTGAACCCGCCTCCTCATGAAGAGCAGCTACTTAACCGCTGAGCCACCTCTCCAGCCCTGAGTCTTAACCATTTGAATTATCAGTAGCGTTAGCTACATTAACACTGTTGTGCAGCTGTCTCCAGAGTTCTTTCACCTCTCAAGTAGGAAACTTTCTACCTATCAAACATTTACCCTATCATCTTTCTAAAATATAGTTTTATTATTTGGCAGTTTCCTGCGTTTAGGTAACGAATGTTTATAGTTCTTGCCCTCATCTCCTTTTCTCATTCCCCTACCCACCCCCAAACCCTGTTCCCAACAAGCCCTCAGACTTGTGTTTTCCTTCTGTGTGTGACCCACTGAGTTTAATTAGTTTCTTGACTAGAGGTGGGTGGGAGGCCATGTCCTGGCGCAAAGACAACTTGTGAGTGGCTACTGAAGAAAAGAACACTCATGCCCAACTGCCATTACCGCCACTGTTCCTTCCGGGAGGCGGGAGTCCTCTCCGTCCTCCCTGTCTTTATGAAATGTTTGTCAGGCCTAGTCATAGGCAGGTCTTGTGTGTAGAACCACACATGCAGCGAGTTCCTGAGTTTAGTGGCTATGTCATGTCTAGGAGACATTTTTTCGCTGCACATTGCACCATCCACTGGTTCTTACATTCTTGTCTGCCTCCTCTTCTGAGGTGGTCCCCATTCTAGCCATTCCACCTACGTTCACCAGCTGCAATACAAAGCTTTTCTCTATTCAATGGCTGCCATATTCACTCCAAATGGTGAATGGGCACTGGGACCCCACTTTTCTGTTCTTCCACTGTCCCATCAGTTTATCCATTCTATGTTTGTAAGATGAGTCAGAGATTTTGTGTCTAGTGACAGGTATACTTCACTTAGTGTGTTTCCAGGTTCATCTGTGTTATGGCATGTTGAAGAAGAAATATTCCTTCTATATTAATTAATACAGTGAATTATAAGGCAGTAATTTTCTTTAACCAGCTAGTTCCCCAATGACAAACACAGAAAGACTGATTTATTTTTAAACAGTAAGCACTATGCTGGGCAGGTTCTGAGCTACTCTAATCCTAGCACCTTTAAAACCCACATATACTCCAGTCACTTGCCGATCTGATGGCTCCCGGGGTGGCTTCCGCTCCACCAGGCTGTTCTACAGCCATGTGCTCAGCCGTCTTCCCAGCGTCCACCCACACACCTGTCCTCCTCCCTGTCTCCGGGCATAAACGCCTTCCTTTCTCTCTTCCCAGAATTCCTTTCTCCCTAGTAAGAAGTCCTGCCTTCTACTTGCTGTCCTTTCTGCCCAGCTGATTGGCCAATCAGTTATTTATTGACAGCTGCTACATCCACACAAGACATTCCTCCGCAATGGCCTCTACTTTCCTTTTTCCTTCCTTCCTTCCTTCCTTCCTTCCTTCCTTCCTTCCTTCCTTCCTTCCTTCCTTCCTTCCTTCCTTCCTTCCTTCCTTCCTTCTTTC